>JANAVB010031417.1:23952330-24337330 GCA_029216955.1 Iris pallida | reverse complement strand
ATAGAGCAATTCCATGCCTAAAAGGTAAGAAATATTTCTTAGAATTTTGCATACTAAAACGAGTTAGTACAGTATCGATATAGGAAGCTTGGGATAAGCCCAACATCCTTTTCTTGCGATCTCGTAGAACTTTGATCCCAAGGATGTGACCTACTTCTTTCAAGTTCTTCATATCAAACTGTTTGGATAACCATACCCTTACATCAGATAACACCTTCACATTGTTTCCAATGAGCAAGATGTCATCCACATAAAGTACTAGGAACACCACCACATTTTCGTCACACTTTCTGTATACACATGATTCATCCTGACATTGATCAAATCCATAGAATTTTATCACCTGATCAAAACATATGTTCCAAGATCTGGAAGCTTGCTTAAGTCCATAAATGGACTTCTTGAGCTTACAAACAAGATGCTCCTGGCCCTTTTCAATGAACCCGTCTAGTTGCTTCATATAGATGTCTTCCTCAAGACTTCCATTAAGGAAAGCTGTCTTGACATCCATTTGCCAAATCTCATAATCGATATGAGCTGCAATAGATAAAAGAATCCGGATAGACTTAAGCATGGCTACAGGAGAAAATGTTTCCTCATAATCGATACCCTCTCTTTGAGTAAAATATTTTGCTACAAGCCGAGCTTTAAAGGTTTCAACCTTACCGTCTGATCCTCTTTTTCTCTTATAGAACCACTTGCATCCAATGACTTTTACACCAATGGGTGGTTCTACAAGCTCCCAGACCTGATTAGAATCCATAGATTCTATTTCAGATATCATTGCTTTTTGCCAAGACTCTGCATCTTTAATCTTGTAGTGCTTCATTGTAGGTACAGGGATCATAATCTTGTTCCTCAGGGACGAAGTCTGACGACTCTCCCAAGAACATATATCTATCAGGTTGTATCACAACCCTCCCACTACGACGAGGCACTATCGGTTGTGGTGTAACATTTGTGACACGTTGTGCAGTTATTTGTGGTTCAAACTCTTGTACTGTTGGTACTGAAGTACTTGGTATCTCACATCTCAGTTCTTCTAGAACGACTCTACTTGTGGATTTATGGTTCATCACATAGTCTTCCTCTAAGAATCGGGCATTGGTGCTAACAATGACCTTCTGATCCTTAGGACTATAAAATAAACCTCCTTTCGTTCCTCTTGGATAGCCTACAAACAAGCATACTTCTGTATGAGATTCCAACTTATTTGCTTTTCTATTCAGCACATGTGCTGGACTACCCCAAATGCGAACATATTTCAGACTAGGCTTACGCCCAATCCACAGCTCTGTGGGAGTAAGAGGTACTGACTTAGAAGGAACCAAGTTCAAAATATAAGCTGCAGTCTCTAAGGCATATCCCCAAAACGAATCTGGCAAATCCGAATAACTCATCATTGATCTAACCATCTCCATAAGAGTTCTATTCCTTCTTTCGGCTACACCATTCTGCTGGGGCATTCCAGGTGCAGTCAATTAGGATGCAATCCCAGCCTCTGATAAATAATCCCTAAACTCTCTAAAGAGGTACTTGCCACCACGATCTGATCGTAATGACTTGATACATTTTCCATGACGTTTCTCCGTTTCAGCCTTGTACTCTTTGAATTTCTCAAAGCAATCAGACTTACGGCGCATCAAATAAATGTATCCATACCTTGAATAATCGTCAATAAATGTGACAAAATATTCAAAGCCACCTCTAGCTTGGATAGTCATGGGTCCACACAAATCAGAATGAACCAATTCCAACACATCTTTGGCCCTATACCCCTTTGCCGTAAAAGGCCTTTTGGTCATTTTACCTTCCAAGCAGGATTCACAGACTAGTAGTGCCTCCACTTCCAATAAACTCAAAGGTCCATCTTTAACCAGTCTTTGAATCCTTCTTAGGTTAATATGCCCCAATCGCAAGTGCCAAAGATATGTTTGGTTCATACAAGAAGGTTTTTTCTCTTATTTAAGTTAGATGACATATTATTCATTTCCATAAGTTGCATTGTGGGTGAAATAGGATTAATGACATACAAATTATCAACCAATGCACCAGAACAGATAAAATGTTTATTCTTTCTAATAACAATATTGTCATTAAAATAAACTGAATATCCATCCTTAACTAACATAGAAACAGAAACTAAATTCCTTCTAAGTGAAGGTACATGAAGACAATCTCTCAATATCAAAGACTTATTTCTACCAAAAGATAAAGTAACATCTCCTAATGCAACGACCGATACTTTTGTAGCATCACCCATGAACAAGCATATCTCTCCATCACTGAGCCGTCTGGTTTCCTGAACCCCTGCAATGTATTGCAGACATGATTAGTGGCTCCTGTATCTACACACCATGTGCCGGTAGATAATACCGCTAAACATGTTTCAACTACTAGTAAATGAGATATACCTTCTTTGTTCCCTTGTTTGAGAAGTGGACAATCAGTCTTCCAATGTCCTGACCCTTTGCACTTGAAATATTTGCCTTTCGGCTTTTTCACCGCGCCTTGAGGTCCCATGCCCTTCTTTGTTGAGTTTGCCTGTTTCTGAATGTTATTCTTCTTCTTACCGCCTTTTGGCTTAGAAGTAGAAGCCTTTTCAGAAACAAAAATATGACCACTCTGCCTAAAGAGAGATTCAGCATCCTGTAGCTCTTTTGTAAGTTCTGCCAAGCTATACAACCTTTTGTTCATGTTGTAATTAAGGCAGAAATTGTCAAAACTTTTAGGCAGAGTCCCGAGAATGATATCGACCTGGGATTCCCCATTAATTTCAGCTCCAAGGATCTCCATCTCATTCAGATGACCCATCATCTTGAGAACATGATCCCTTACTGGTGTACCCTCAGCTATTTTTGTATTCATCAAATATTTTTTAGCAAACTGCCTAGCTGCTCTACTCTGATGTCCGAAGAGTTCCTTGAGGTTATACATCATGTCATAAGCAGTGGCCATGGCCTGATGCTGATGTTTCAGTACATTTGACATAGATGCCAGAATGTAACACCGTGCCATCTCATCTGCCTTTTTCCACTTCTTATAAGCCTCTTTGACCTCTTCATCAGAGTTAGCATCAGGCTTAGGTGGGCATTCCTCAACAAGTACATATTTGTACTCCTCAGCAGTCAGAACAATATCCAAATTACGTTTCCAGTCAATATAATTAGGTCCAGTAAGTTTGTTTTCTTTAAGAATCACCATAAGTGGACTGAAAGAACCCATTTTTGAAATTCTGAGAATCACATAATTAAAATTATGTAGGGCAAAAAAAACTTTTTGAATTAACTAAATATTGATTCCCTCAAAACAATAATAAGAAATTCACCAACACCTTGAACACCATGAATTTAGCATACCACGATAGTGTGGACGTATACAAATTCAACTTTGTTCAAGTAGGTTTTTCTTATTAATTTTACTATCATGTCAACATAACTTCATGACAAATAAAATTAATATATTGGTCTTGCTCTGGTCATACAAATAATAGCAGTGACTCCGATGGGAAGGATACCATTATTTGTATCTAAGTGTATACCATTACTTAATACTAAGTCCATTACCTTGTAATGAGTTCCTTCAGATGGAGAAGTGAACACATACTAGGTAACTTTCTACAATTATCCCTAAGGAACACTTAGTTATTTAACAATGAAGATTTTTCTACTAGTTGATATTATGTCCATGTTGTCCATTATTAATGTAGGCTTGGTTTTTCAAAAAAAAAACAACCACACAATAATAAACATGCATAATCAGAAAAAGCAAAATGACTAAAAATAAGAGAAAATATCCAACTATTATGGTCATCTTTGCTGCTCCGTCCTCAACTATCCGAATCCAAAATCTGACGCTGCGCAGATCTATTCGGGGTTCGACCTCTGGACTGCTTAAAACCAGGATCTCGTCCGACGTCAGAAACAGCCACCACCGCCATCACGATTGATCAAAATAATTAAAATTATATCAATCCTATGCCTCTCGAAAGAGTTCACACATAATCTAGATTGCAAAATTAAAATAATAAGTACGATCAACCCTCGTGATTTTAATTACATCCACAGCAACAACAACATCCACGACATGTCCGTGGTTTAAACAACACAATAAAAAACATGCATTGGACCATAATAGTTGGATCTAAGATGCCTGTAAAACCGAGTTAGAACAGATCTATATCTACCGACTATTACACAGCACAGGTTTTATTGGACAACATGGACGTATCAATCAATACGTAGATCCAAAGTGGCTCTGATACCAATTGATGGAACTGGAGATTCCCAGGACCCTTCCTTTGGTGTGCGTATTGATCGATAGAAAGTTAAACAGATCTAATACGTGTTCTAACCCTTCATAGGCAGAAACTAGGGTTCACGAATTATACCTGCGACGGAAAGGAGACAAGTAATTTCTGGCAATCTCGAGCGGACGACCCCAAGATCTTCTGTACGTATTCCTTCCTCGAGTTGGACGTCGTGTGGACGACGATCTCCCAACCTTTTCTTCTCCTTGGCAGCCCTCTCTTTCTCTCCTTACGTGAATCACAAATTTAGATAAAGTTTCAGATTTCTGATCAGTAATCTGGCGGCCAGAGAATAGAGGATATATATAGGCTACGGCAGGGACCATGAGGAGAAATTAGGATTAGGCCTCCTAACGGGTCTGGATATCCCGTGTTCAGCCCGAACACACAATCCAGGTCCATTAACAATAGCTCGGTCCACTAATGAGCTATTGTTGCACTACCTCCCTAATCCCAAATTATGTTTGTGGGCTCCTTTTATTATATGCTCGTTTGGCTCCCCATGTTAAGATATCGTATGTCCGTCGATCAAATTAAGTTACTGACAACTATATTGATTCGACATCTTTTATCCTTAAGTAGTACCGCTCAACTTTATTCGTCATGTCGGATATAATCCACCTGCAGGGTTTACATGACAATCCTTATGAGCTCCTTAAGAGGACATCATCAACCCGATGTATCGGGACATGGATTCTGTCACGCCCCGATTCCGTCGAATCGATAGTCGTCCCCCGGGCGTGACATAATGGTATCAGAGCACGGCTTTACATCCTTTGGCCTCGCGTCTAGAGTTTCAAACCTTTGACCATGCAACGATGAGATAAGTTGTTCCATACAATGAGTCCGTAATAATTTGAGACTGATGCGTTGCCTTCGTATCGCAGAAGTGGCGGAACCCACGGCCGAGCAAGAACAGAGCGCTTCCAGCGGCTCTAGTAGCTCGCATCGTCCGCAGGCCGGACCTTCTAACGATACCATCGAAAGGATGCTGCGCATGATGGAGGCGCAGCGGAACCAGTCCGAGAACCGACATCAACGAGTAGAGGAACGACAGGCCCAGTTCGAAGCTCGCTTCGACGCGCACATCAAACTTCAACAAAAGCAGATGGATACCCTGCAGCAGATCGTCCAGACGTTTGCGGCCAACGGAAATTCTGCGACGGCACCTACCGTCACCGTGCCTACTACCACCGTGCCGGCGATTCCACCCATTGAAGTCGACCCGGCGGAGCTCGAGCTTCAACCAGCGGCACCGAAAAAGTACAACTTTGAAGTGTCAGAATTCAAGAAGGCGTGCCGCACTTCCTTCAGCGGCACCGAGGGCCCTTCCATTGCGATCGACTGGCTGGAAGAACTAGAAGACCACTTCGAGCTTCTCGGCATCGAAGAATCAAAGCAAGTCGCCTGCGCACAACTTCAACTACGGTTGAATGCGCACGACTGGTGGGCCGTGCGCAAGCGAGCGATTCGACCGGACAACACTACCGCGTCGATCTCTTAGGCCACGTTCTGCAAGGCTTTCGAACTCGAGTACCTTCCGTCCGCCGTTCGCCAAGCAAAAGAAAATGAATTCTTGTCATTGAAGCAGGGGAGCAGGACGGTGCAACAGTACGCCGCAGAGTTCAATAAATTGTCCAAGTTCGCTGGTGCGTTTCTGCCTACTGAAGAGTGCCGCGTGCGACGGTTCGAAGTGGGACTACGACAATCTATTGGTGCGCATGTCGGCGTCCCGGAGTACAAGACCACGGGCGAGGCTCTAAACCACGCTCTCCGTCTTGAGAGTCTGCATCCTTCCGGTGCTGCCGACGTTGTGCGTCACTCAAATCACAAACGTCCTAGCTATACGGGAGGCAACAACTTCGCATCGAAGCGTCCAAACAACGGCGGCTATAAAGGACAGAACCCATCTCCTTCCTGCGCCAAGTGCAACCACTACGGGCATACTGAAAGGGACTGTGCTGTCTTGGATGGGGGATGCTTCTTTTGCAGAAAAAGGGGGCACCAAATGGCAGATTGCTGGGCTCGGAGACAAAGTCGTAACGCCCCGCCACAACAACAACGTCAAGAAAATCGAGGACAGGTGCCCCGACCTCCTCAGCCCACTCAATCCGACAACCAAGCCCGACGCCCTAATGCTCAGGGGCGTGTCTTTGCTCTGACTCGAGACGAGGCGTTCGCTTCTGACACAGTCGTGACAGGTATATTGAACTTCAATAATGTACCTGCTCGTGTGTTATTTGATTCAGGCGCATCGCATACTTTCATATCGGCGGACTTCGCCGCCGAGTATAAATTTTTGGTAAAGTTGTTAGATCTTGATCTTAGAGTAAGTATGCCTTCGGGCGTGCCACTACTCATAAATTTGGCTTGCGAGGGAGGAACCATATGTATTGGGGGTCAAAAGATCGGTCTTGATACGATAGTTCTAGATATGAAGGACTTCGACATCATACTGGACATGGATTGGCTTGGTCCTTGCAACGCCAACATCGACTGCGCAGAAAAGAAGGTCACCTTTCGCATACCTGGAGTGCCCGAATTCTGCTATTCGTGTGGTGAAGCATCGCCGACGTGCATGGTGATCTCGGCAATCTCGGCTCGGAAGCTACTTCATTCGGGGTGCGAAGGCTACTTGGCGTCCGTTCGTGACACGAGGCAGGATGGGGCGAACGCGGGTGAGACCGACGTTGTGGCAGAATTCCCAGACGTGTTCCCAGACGAGCTACCTGGCATGCCGCCCGATCGAGAGATAGAGTTCACTATCGACACATTCCCCGACACCCGGCCGATCTCGAAGGCTCCGTACAGAATGGCCCCTGCAGAATTGAAAGAATTGAAGGCACAACTTCAGGAATTGCTCGACAGAGGGTTTATCCGTCCGAGTGTCTCGCCGTGGGGTGCGCCCGTGCTATTCGTAAAGAAGAAAGATGGATCGATGCGACTCTGCATCGACTATCGGGAATTGAATAAAGCTACCGTCCGAAACAAATACCCCCTGCCCCGCATCGACGACTTGTTCGACCAGCTCCAAGGTGCAACGGTGTTTTCGAAGATTGATCTACGATCGGGTTACCACCAACTCAAAGTCAAGCCAGATGACGTGCCGAAGTCTGCCTTCCGCACTCGTTACGGCCACTACGAGTTCTTGGTAATGCCGTTCGGTCTGACAAACGCCCCTGCCATCTTCATGGATCTAATGAATCGGGTGTTCCGTCCGTTCGTTGACAAGTTCGTAGTAGTCTTCATCGACGACATCCTCGTCTACTCGAAGGATCGAGCGCAACATGCAGAGCATCTGCGGACGGTACTCCAAACCCTTCGAGAGAATCAGTTGTACGCGAAGATGAGCAAGTACGAGTTCTGGCTGGACAGCGTCTCATTCCTTGGGCACATCATCTCCGCCACGGGCATCGCAGTCGATCCGAAGAAAGTCGAGGCAGTTGCTGATTGGAAACGGCCCGCATCAGTTAGCGAAATTCGAAGCTTCCTAGGCTTGGCAGGATACTACCGACGCTTCGTGAAGGACTTTGCGAAGATTGCATCGCCGTTGACTCGCCTCACCCAGAAAGGAGTCGCATTCAAGTGGTCAGACGACTGTGAAGCTTCCTTCCAGGAGCTCAAACAACGGCTCGTTTCGGCCCCGATACTTGCTCTTCTGAAGGGACGAAGGGATTTCAAATCTTCAGCGATGCTTCTGGCCAGGGCTTGGGGTGTGTGCTCATGCAGCGGGATAAGGTGATATCTTTTGCTTCCTGGCAGTTGAAGCCGCACGAGAAGAACTACCCCACGCACGACCTAGAACTAGCGGCAATTGTGTTCGCGTTGAAGCTGTGGCGTCACTATCTCTATGGTGTGGCGTGCAGGATTTATACAGACCACAAAAGCCTCAAGTATCTCTTCACCCAGAAAGAACTGAATTTGCGGCAGAGGCGATGACTCGAGCTAATCAAAGACTATGACTTATCGATCGACTACACGCCGGGAAAGGGAAATGTGGTAGCGGATGCGCTGAGCCGAAAGTACTTAGCTTCATTATGCATCAACGATCGACTGCTGCGTGACTTGGAAGGAATGGGCATCGAGCTTCGGGTTTGTTTCAGAGACGTGAAACTGGCGCAACTACGGGTGGAACCGAGCCTACTGGAGAGGATCAAGTCTGCACAGAAGGACGACCCATACCTGGAGAAGATACGGAAGCTGATATCGACAGGAAAAGCGTCCGACTTTGCAGAGGACGAGTCGGGAGTGTTGCGCGTGAAGGGACGGCTATGCGTACCGGACGACGCAGAACTTAGAAAGGAGATAATGACGGAGGCGCATTATGCAAAATATTCTTTGCATCCTGGCAGCACCAAGATGTATAAGGACCTCCGCGTTGTCTTTTGGTGGCACGGCATGAAGAGGGACGTAGCGCTCTTTGTGTCAAAATGCATGGCCTGTCAGCAAGTCAAAGCCGAGCACCAGCGACCGGGCGGGGAGATGCAGAACCTTGTCATTCCAGAGTGGAAGTGGGATCACATCACTATGGACTTCGTTGTTGGCTTGTCGAGGACGCCGCGGGGAAATAACGCCGTCTGGGTCATCGTCGATCGACTAACCAAGTCAGCGCACTTTATCGCCATCAAAGTTACTTGGAGCGTCGACCGCCTTGCTCAGATATACCTTGATAAAATAGTTCGGCTGCACGGTGTCCCAGTTTCTATCATCTCGGATCGGGATGGACGGTTCGTAGCGCACTTCTGGAGTAGTCTACATTCAGCACTGGGGACCAAGTTGAAGTTCAGCTCAGCTTATCATCCTCAGACTGACGGCCAAACAGAGCGGGTGAACCAAATTCTCGAAGACATGTTGCGACTCTGTGCGATCGACTTGAAGTCAAGTTGGGACGTCCATCTACCGCTGGCCGAGTTTGCATACAACAACAGCTATCAGTCCAACATCTAAATGGCGCCGTATGAAGCTTTGTACGGCCGAAAGTGTAGATCGCCCATTTGCTGGGATGAAGTCGGAGAACAGCAGATACTTGGTCCGGAGCTGGTGGAGCAGACTGTGCAGAAGGTCAAGTTGATACGAGAAAGATTAAAGATAGCACAAAGCCGACAGAAAAGCTATGCCGACACGCACCGACGCCCCCTCGAGTTCTCGGAAGGCGACCATGTATTCCTGAAGGTGATGCCTATGCGTGGAGTATCCCGGTTCGGTGCGAAAGGAAAGTTGAGCCCAAGATTTGTTGGCCCGTTCGAAATATTGAAGCGAGTCGCCCCGGTAGCTTACCAAATCGCCTTGCCGCCTGCATTGTCAGAGGTACATGACGTCTTCCACGTCTCGCAATTGCGGAAGTACGTACACGATCCGGGGCATGTGGTAGATTTAGGTAAGTTGGACCTGAAGGCGGACTTATCATATGTCGAAGAGCCGGTGCAAATCTTGGAGCGCAAGGATAAACTTCTCCGCAACCGTGCTATTTCTCTAGTCCGCGTCCTCTGGAGAAACCATTCCGTCGAGGAGTCGACGTGGGAGCTTGAGTCAAAAATGAAGGAGAAGTTCCCTTCATTGTTCTCGTAGAGGTAGGTTCTATTTTAAGTTTCGAGGACGAAACTTTTTCTTAGTTGGTTATGGTGTAGTGCCCCGTCCCTACATCGTGCCCCGTACTTGTCCACGGGGTACGCGAGAAAGGAACACTGTCGCTATCGATTCGGTCGGAACCGATAGGTCGGGATCGGCCGAGTCGATCGAACGGGAACGGTTGAATTAAGATCCATTCCTCGTTATAGAATGTCTTCTTCGGAACCAAGTCCCATATTCAGCGGGTTGCGCCTCGAGGATTGGCTCTGCGGCTGAGTCGGGAGAGACCTCCCGTTGCTCTGCTTTTCACGCCGCTTGCGTTGGTTTTGGCTTTGTTTTCTGAATGCGCTTTCGTGAATGTTTTCGATGATTTTTATGGCTTGCATTTCGAACTCACATTTTCTATCGAACTCTTTGAATAATGCAATGTTCTAATCGGTTGCTTGTGCGATTTCAGGTAATCGCGTAGGTGACGTCTAGCGCGACCAACAAGTCCCCTCGCCGAAGTAAACTCAAGGTGAGTGGCTGACCCTTCTCTTCTCGACCCCCTTCTTATGTAAATCGATAGTGTTGTAGCGGAAGAAAGAATGGATACAAGGGCACGAGCACGGTAAAATGATTAAGTTTCAAAGAGAACGAAGGCTATACCTTAATAACTGAATAATGTCTTAACTCGGTCATTGGACAACTTGTCGACAAGGAAAAAGTTTCCTCGAGCGATAACCCGGGGCCACGGGACCGACTCGGGCTAGGAGGAAACACGGTATAGCTGTGCTGGATGATAGCACGGGTTAGGCGGGGACTTTCAGCGGGGCTCGCTACTTGCGTTGAAAGGGCCCCGACTAACAAAGCTATAAGTCCAGGATGGCTTGTGGTGTCAGTGACCAATCACACGAAATATTGCTTTTGGTGTGAAAATGATAACAATTGACAGGGAAGAACATGGTAAGTATTCATAAGGTGCGGCGCGGCCCGCCGGGGGTAAGTTCCAATGTAAATTACTTTATGCTTGTCAATGCTCGCTTGAAATTCATTAGGATGGTTAGAAACATTCATGAACTAAAGTCATATAAACTCATTCAACCAAATGAGAGCTTGGAACTTAACTTGCCACGCACCAGTACAAAGTGTAATGTACTGATCCTCGCTCTCCACGCAGGTACCCCGAACCACGAAGGGCGTGCCAACTAGAGCTCAAGGCGGCGTGAACTCTTTTGAAGCCTCGTCCGTGTGAAGGCTTGTTTTCTGGATTTCCTTTTGAAGAAGACCGCACATCAGTCCAAAGAAAAAAATGACGACTCGACTTCCCGCCATAGCAGGTGGAAATATGTATTGGTTTTTACTTGTATAAAAGGGTGTAATGTATGGAACGACTATCTCATCGGCGTTCATTTTTGTAAGTCGAAGTCATGTTGTAGCCCGCGCGGCAATGATTGTAAAAAGAAATCTATGTAAAGTTCATATTATCAATGAAAAGTCTATTTCCATTTCAAATGTGTTACTCAATTTCTCTGCGTACTCTAATTTGATGTTGTGTTTCGGATAACCTTATGACTATGCCTTGTGCGAACGCAACTTAGATTCGCACGGCATCACGCCCGGGGGACGACTATCGATTCGACAGAATCGGGGCGTGACAGATTCCATTTATAATCAACAGCCCATCATACATACAATGTTATTACCCAATTCATAGAGGTTGTTGATCCATAATGAATCTCACTCTTTTATGAGTCAAAGTAATGCACACTGCATATACATGTCCGTTATTATATCCGGATTAAGAGCACAAGCATCCATAATAACAGAGGTATTTGATCTCTTATGTAGTCAGTACAAAGAGAACAACCTCAAGTGGTCATGTTCAATACACACAAAGTGTACTAGTGTAAACCTATAGTCAAGATAGACTAATACCAGATTACACTACAACCTTTTTAATAGATTGTCCAAGTCCATCTAGGTTGTGAACTATTTATATACTCCATAGGAAACTGATAATATGATCTTCTGTGTGACACCACACACCATATTATCTATAATATAGAATATCAGACATTTGCATTAACACTTGCAACAAACACAATATGCAAACATTTGCCCATATGATTCTCATTCAAAATTTAAGAAAATAAGGTTACTACAAAAGTGATGCTTTTAGTATATAACCCTAACACAGTTTGCAACGTGCATTATGTTGTATTGTACAATGTGTAAGCACCCTAGAGGGGGTGAATAGGGTCAAACTAGCTAATCAAGCACTAAATGATTGATAATAGGTAATTTAAAGATTAAAAGTGCAATAGAAGAAGCAACTACAATACCGACACCTGACGTATCATGGTATCCTCCAGAGGAGTACTCCAGTCCTGGAACTCTATCCGACTTTAATCCACTATATTATGCTAATAGTACAACGTAAGTTTTCATCCGAATGGTCACCAACTTTTTGCACGAGAGCTTTTATCCGAATGCCTCTCCGATTTCAAACCAAGAGCTTTTATCCGAAAACAACTTCAACATTTTCACAAGAAAGTTTTTGATCTTCTTACAACAAGATGAAGATCTCTATTTTCAACTCAATAACTCTAACACAATTTTTGGATAGCAAATGAAAATTTTGTAAAGTTATTTGTGGATAGGCTTTGGTGGTTTAAAAAAATTTAGGCTAAAAGCATCAAACTTGAATGAAGGGGTTCAAGGCTATTTATAACCGAAGCATTGAAAAAAACATTTAATGCAACTTTCAACATGCGAGCGAAAAATCCGTCGAATCATCCGTCTGTACAGTCCATGTCACGCCCCGACCCGGAATCACCCGAATCATCGTCCTCGCAGGGGACATGATGCCGCACGAGCCTGGAGTTGCACTCGTGCAAGGCAAGATGACAAGTTCTCAAATGGTTATCTTTGAGTTGATATTAACAACGAAAGGAAAACAGAGTATACGAAACAATTCTCTTTTTTGATATTCGAAACTGAGATTACAAAGGCTTTCGATAGCCCAACAATATATGCCAGATTGGCTACAACACTCAGGTTCTCTCTTGCCCACAAAGGATTTCACCGTTCCATGCATCATGCCTTCTATATCTCGGCCGCATCAATCCTGTTGCACGTCCGAGCGTCAATGCGATCGCACGCTTCAATACGCTTCGGCATTCCAAGCCTCAACGCGTTCAAGCGAAGCTTCGCCGCGAGCAATCCATTCCCTGCACCCTACATGAAAGCTGGTGGAGGAACAGTACGTTCGTCCTCGCATGCACTGATGCAAAGACCTTCTTTCTAAACCGACATTGTGATATTTATGTTGAATCATGCAACTTCGCTTATGATCTTGCTATATTCTCCTTAGGGTCGATTTTATGGCATATTCAAAAGCGTAAAGCATGTTATCATGGCAAGCATGTTAATCGAATTGAATAGGAAAGCAGGCAAACAATCTCATGTTTGTTTTGTGGTACGACTTCTTACCAAGTCGACGCACTCGTCCTTGCACTGATGCAAGGTGAATACGCCCCATTCCATCCCTGTCATGTTATAAGTGATCTCTATGCAGGATCTATGTGTGCGGAACACATACGTGCCTGCACTTTCAACCCATCGTTCCTTAACTATATGATGGTCGTTGGCGTATTCGTGCCAAAATGAACTAAAGGTATTTCTTTTTTCTTTTCCTTACTTTCTTTTTTCTCTTTCTTTTCTTTCTCGAATTTGGGTAGCCCGACGTTTCACGGGTTGGATCGCTATCCCAAACAACCGAAACTTACCGCTGCATACCATCATTTGTGGCTTTTCACATCTACAACCGGGTGCTAATTGGACTTCACAGATGTGCGCCTATCAAAGATTATATTCCTCCTAGGCCGAACGGTCCCGGTGCCTCGGTGCACCCTTTCTGTCATGACCCAGTCCCAAATTGTTGGGTCGAATCGGATCATGCACAGCCTGTACCGTTGTTAGACGGCGGCAGTAAGCTGTATCCAAATGCAGGTAATCACAACAACACAATATATTTTGTCACAATATCTAAAATTTCGAATATTAAAAAAAACTTGTCCAACAAAATATTCATCTGATACAACTGATAAAATAAAATTGTCTTTTTATTCAAACATCAAAACTAAAAGGAAAACTATCATCTAAGAAGTTGGCTCATCAGCCTCAGGATCAACATCTTCCAAGTAGAAATCTGGAAGCACAGCAGGGTAGAGCTCAGGATCGTAATAGCTATTAATCAATAGCTCTGCATCATCAATGGAACCTATTGGGGGTGGAGAATCCAGTCAGGAAAGGAGCAAAGTACAATTATGAAAATTTAACAATTCAACTAATAATTAGAAATTTGTAATTTAAACAGTTTAAATACTTGAACAATATTTACCAGCAATTTTCCACAATTAAAAATAATATGATTTGAGTATGTAATGCTTATGACCGGCTTGGGTTGTACAATAGTATCCTAGTGATACGATACGGCTTATCCCCGTGTGTAAGAGGGGTAAGCTCGCACGATCAATATGCAATATGAGGGGTATTGGTCATAATACACTACACTACTCCCCCAATCCCACAATCAATAACAATCAATACTCTAGGATAGAGTTCCGTGTAGCAATGTGGTTTAATCTTGCAATATTACAATTAATAATTAAATTGAAAATAAATACAACCGTACTTGCCTCTGTTTATGACTGGCTTTGAAGAGTCGGTTCCGGGAAAGAAAATCAGACTCGTCCTCGAAATCCTACATTGAGAATTCCGACTTAGCATAAATGAGGAAACCATATCTAGGTGTGCTAGTTACAATCTCTAAAATTTGATCATAGTCAAATTTTATGTTATTACAAACAAAACACGTTTATCGATGCGATTCAAAGTTATTAATTTAACGAGGTAAAAGTCAAGTTAACATTCTTATTGGAAAACTTCGCATTTTTCAATTATTTGGCAAAACTTTGTATTTTGTAATATATATATATATATATATATATATAATATATATATAAATTAGTTATTTTTCTTTTAATGAGAAAACATAAAATTGTCTAAGTTACAAACTTGAAATCTTATTATTTTATTTAATGTGATATATATATATATATATATATATATATATATATATATATATATATATATATATATATATATATATATATATATATATAAATTAGTTATTTTTCTTTTAATGAGAAAACATAAAATTGTCTAAGTTACAAACTTGAAATCTTATTATTTTATTTAATGTGAGAAAACTCTTATTAATTTTCTATAAAAGATAAATATTCAGTTTACTATTTATGCGTTTACCTACAAAACAACAATCCAGAAAAGAAAAGGAAAAGTTAAACTACTTATTACAGGTCCACAGGAAAATAGAAAAGAAAACTTGGACTTATGTCCTTACAATTTTTTTTTACATAAATTAATTTAATTTAAAGATGAGCTCTGAATACCGCGAACGGTCCAATAGTAGGCCGAAGCCCTGCACCAAAATACTAACAGCAGTAACCCATTCTAAAAATAATAATAAATTAAAGATAATTATAAAATGCGTCTCAGACTTGGCCATTCAAAAACTCATGTTTTAACTAATGCTCAACGTCCGGGTTGGCCGGTTTCGTTTGCATTTAGTTAGGGCCCATGGACCAATATGGTCGTCGCCCGAAAAGATACAAAAATCCATTTTAAAACCAACACACCAAGATGTAATTTGTTTTACAAAGATCGAATTTTGAAGATAGTTTTAAAATATATATTTTCGAAAATTTGGGCAGCACTTCCTCTATAATTGGGACAACCCAATCCTGAAAAAATGCCAACACCCACAATGTTCCAAACCACAAAACATTTCCAACCAGAAATTCCAATTTATCCAACCCAAGAGTAGTTTTATATTCCAAAAATCATAATCACAGGAAAAACTTCCCGAAATATAGAATTCGAAAAACCGAAAAAACCACAGAACCAATCTAAGGAGAATGGTCACAGAACCATTTTCCGAACTTATCTCGAAAATTTCGAGAAACCATAGAAGCATAAAACAACAACATCCAAGCTACATAATCATTCCGAAACTAAGTTCGGAAAATCCGAAACCAACATCGTAATTATCAATGTTGAATCCCATAACGGGATCGGGGACCACGTCATCATCGACAATAAGAGAGGGACACGAAGATACAAAAATATACCTCGGGTGCTCGGCTAGAGCTCTCAGATGAAAATAGGAGAAAACGGAAAACCCGCGAATCTCGAAAAAATCCAAAACACGCGGACAGCGGAAAGTGCCACGGAAAGCACGGATCTGTACAGCGAACCGGGGCACGGGAACAGCAACGCACACAGGGAGGTGCGCACGGGACAACGCACACAGGCGCCGACGAGGCTCGGGGCGGCCGCACGGGATCGGGGTCGTCGGTTCGGGCGACGCTGGAGGCGGCGTCGGGGTGCTGCGGGGTCTGGAAGCGGGCGGAGGGTGCTGGGTCGGGATCGGCGCCGGAGTCAGGGGTGGTCGGCCGGAGAGTCGTCGGAAGGGCACGGCTAGGGCTGGGAAGTGGGTTTGGGAGAGTGGTGGAGAGTTTGGAGAAGGAGGTGGGGTTTTATAGGGAGTATGATGTGGGGGTTTTGGGAGATGAACGGAGGAGTCGGGTGTTACAGAAGAGAAAGGTCGGCCGATCGTTTGGTGAGCGGAAAGGAAAGGTTTTCCTTTCCTTGGTTATTGAGAGAGAGATAGAGAGTTAATGAGTTATAATAAAAGTTTAATAAAAGTTTTGTTTTAAAGAAAAATAAAAGTATTCCTTTTCGTTAAATAAGGAAAATGATATAAATATATACTAAAATATTTCTTTCGGAAAAAATCAAAATTTGGGTTCGGTTTCCGAAATGGATTCAAGATGGGTTTAGGACGGGTCAGGCCCAACACTAAAATCCAGGAATAATAATATTTCTAAAAATATGGTTTTCCTAAAATGATAATAATTAATTTAGCAACAAATTATAAAAATAAAATTGTACGGGTTTGACCAAACACTAAAATTCCAGAAATAATAATTATAATAAAAAATAACACTAAATTAATTAAAAATTACGGGTTTCACACGTTCGGAGGGAACGTTCCGTGCACGAAAGATATCACAATTATCTCAAGTTCATTCGACCATGCAACGCCCTATTATTCAAACCACCAAACATAATCTTGAGCCTAGGCTCAGACTTTATCAAACAACCAAACATAGTCTTGAGTCCGAGACTCAGACTTTATCATCTCGTATTTCTTCCATTAACTTTCTATGTTCTTACATTTCATACTTCGTTTCAATGTTCAATGGCATCATGCCTCAACTCAATGTTCGTCAACCGAACGGCCCGAAGGTCCCGAACACCTTTCGAGACATCATATCATATCCGACAGTTCCGTCACATTCATTCCACAACTGTATTCTTTCGCAACGAAGCCATCTTTTATGATCTTGTGCATGTAGGCACGTTTCGACACATTTATCATCTTTCCTTCACGTCATGTACTTGTTGCTGTAATGCCTATTGTTCGTATTACGTATTTTTGAATACGTGTACGTAACCTGACTCGTATTGCTTGACTCCTGGCTTGGTTCGGCTTGTTTGGGTTGGCTTGGTTCGGCTTGGGTTACTTATTGGTTCATCATGAACCAAGAGGGAGAACCCTTACCTACCACCACCATCCCCATTTATTAGCCCAACTCTTTCTCTCTCCTCATTCACTCTTCTTCTTCCTCACCATTACTCTCCACCTATACCCAAGAGCCCTAGGCAAGTGCAATTTTGCTTCATGATGGATCTCAAGTTTTATTGTTCCATTTTCTTCTTTACATGATTATAAACCTCTTTAGAACTTGGAGTTTTTAATTTTGATGGATAGATTCTTCTAGATCTACTTTATAACTTTTAGTTCATAGAGTTTTCTTGGTTTTGATCTACTAAAACTTGTTATTTTCGAAAACTAATAGTTCCATGAGCAAGAGCACGAAATTTCGTGTGAATTTGGTTTTTGATTCATCTCATTTCGAGTTAAAATGAAGTTTTATGGCCAAAACAAGTTTTCTGAATTTTTCATGTCGGCTGAGTGGAATTTTACGCTAGGGACCCTGGAATTGCGTATTTTACGCTGGGTATCATCCAGAATGTAAGATTTTACGCTAGGGACCCTGGAATTGCATATTTTACGCTGGTTATCATCCAGAATGTAAAATTTTACGCTAGGGACCCTGGAATTGCGTATTTTACGCAGGATATCATCCAGAATGTAAGATTTTACGCTAGGGACCCTGGAATTACGTATTTTACGCTGGATATCATCCAGAATGTAAGATTTTATGCAGGAAACCCTAAAATTGCGTATTTTATGCTGGATGGTACCCAGAATGTGAAATTTTACGCTGGAACCCTCCCCTTTTACGTATTTTGCGCAGAATTGAATTTTTGGCATAAAAAGTGCCCAGAATGACTGTTTTTGCCAAGTTTAGCTATTTTCTAGCCAGAATTTCGAAAAACTTAAAACATGAAAGTTTTAGATCTTTGTCTTGCCTTTCCGAATATCTCTGGAGCACCTCAATTTGAGTTCGTATGTGGAAGTTATGTCCCATCTTCCCTGAGTCGCATGATTCTTCCATAACTCTTGCACCCTGTTTATATTTAGTTATTGCATATACGTTTATACCAGGTTAAATGTTAATTTTTAAATATGTTACATGAAATAATGGTGACCCGTCGTGGCGCACTCTTGGCAGTGAATTTGACATGATATATATCTCGAATGCGGTTGCGACGGCTAGCATGTCGTGACAGAATTGAATGGCCTGGACACCGTGGGTGATTGTGTTTGTACAAAATAAACCAGTACTGTCTTGCATCATGTCTAGGATAGGGATTCCTGAGTACCACGGTCAGGGATACCTACAGTAATTGACTAAGGCTAATAAACTAGAATAATTCAGTAGACATGAAGAGATTCCCAGCTACAGGCAATCCCGTTATCTGGGCGCATTAAGTGGACTTGTAGCCTACCGAAGAGTAGGGCTCATTTCTAGAACACAGTCACGTTTTGTATTCTTCATAAACGGACATTCGACCCGGATAACCGGATGGTCTGCAGGGCTTGTGGCTGTTGGAATAATCTCATTGTATCTTGCTAGTAGCTAGGCCTGTGATAACCCTAGTTAGTTAACAGTATCAAGCCATACTCTTGATTGGCCGTGATTGATTGGATGGAGTTTATTCTAGCTTAGTCTTATCCTGATCCTATGCAAGATTGTAATGCCTGTTGTTCGTATTACGTATTTTGGAATACGTGTACGTATTTTATCTTGTTCCTAGCTTGGTTTATTTTTGTATTTTTGTATTTCATTGGCTTGGTTCGGTTCGGTTTATGTGGGTTTGGTTTGGGATTGGTTTTATATGATGAATCCCTTACCTACCACCACCAACCCCTTTATTTAATCCATTCTCTCTTTTCTCTCTCCTCCACTTTCTCATTAACTCTTCTTCCTTCTCCATTAATCCCACCACCAACCAAGAACACCCCTTAGGCAAGTGCAACTTGCTTCATAGAGGAACTCCGATTTTATTGCTCCATTCTCTTCTTTACTACATTCTAAAACACTTTAGTACTTGGCATTTCTAATTTCCATGGCTAGATTCTTGTAGATCTAAGTTTACTTTATTTTCAGAATTTTTGGGTTTTGATCTATTTAATCTTGTTATTTCTGAGTTTTGATGGTTCCATGTTGTAGAGAATTTTATTCTACCTAATTTTGACCTTTGAAAAGTTGGATTTGGACTTGTTTTGACCAAGTTATGGACTTTTGAAGCTTTGGGTTCAACCATGGATTTCCTGCTGATTTGGAGAAGACAGTGAGCAGTGTGCGTGAGCTTTTTAGCTTGCGCCACTGAGCTACACGCGCTGTTTAGCGCAGCGCAGTCTGCCTCATACGCTGCCTTTTGGAAGCGTATGTCTTGCATACGCTGCCTTGACAAGGAGTCGTATGGACCTCATACGCTGCCTTGACAAGGAGTCGTGTGGACCTCATACACTGCCTTGATGAGGAGTCGTATGGACCTCATACGCTGTCTTGACAAGGAGTCGTATGGACCTCATAGCCTGACCTGAGCGTAGGCTGACCTGAGCGTAGCCTAACCTGAGCGTAGCCTGACCTGAGCGTAGCCTGACCTGAGCGTAGCCTGACCTGAGCGTAGCCTGACTTGAGCGCAGCCTGACTTGAGCGCAACCTGATGTTTAGGCGCAACTGGACCTAACCCTACTTACCCTGGATTTTCTATAGCCCTGTATATTGATATTTTATTAGATATTTAACGTCTATTTTATATCCTTACGCCTTTTTTTTATGAACTTGATAATCCCGAATTTATTTATTATGTTTGGAATGATAATTGAACAATGCTTGATAGTGGTCCGCCGTGGTACACTCCTGACTTGATAACTTGACCTGTTAATTCATGACACGACAGTGACCCGTAGTGGTGCACTCTTGACAAGTACCCTGACATGCTTGATAGTGGCCCGTCGTGGCGCACTCTTGATAAGTAATAATGATAATGATAGTGACCCGTCGCGGCGCACTCTTGACTAATTAATTCATTAGCCTGAATACCGTGGTTGTTTGCATGGATTGTGCTTGTATAAACTACGAGTCCTGTGTGTCTTGCATCATGTCTAGGACATGATCCCTGAGTACCACGGTCAGGGATTCATACTGAATCTGGCTAGGTTAATGACTAGATTGATCAAATAGTTCATGGAGAATTTCCCAGTTACATGTTGCCCCTTTGGTCCCGGCCTTATATATATACATAGGATTTGTTGCTATCCGTCGAGATGAGCGCACTTCCAGTCCGCCGTCGAGTGTGGTACCTTAGGACACATGTATCTTACTACAGTGTGTCTGCTATATCTAGCTATCTTTTTCTTTTCTTGCTGGGATCACTCAGGTAGTAACAAACAGGTAACCGGACTTGGAATTCTTATTGCATTTGCTAGTAACTAGGCCTGTGATTGTCACGCCCCGATTCATAGAGTCATTTATTCACATATTTTATCTCTTAGAATCGATCGTCCTCGCTTGGGCGTGATGCCGTACAAGTCTGGTATTGCACTTGTACAAGGCAAAGATGGTACATAATCGATTATTCTTCAAATAGGAACACATCGCAGCGGCAGAAGCAGATAAATTGAATTTAATGAGGACAATCTTTCTTATTGAATAGCAGTACATCACTTCTTTATAGCAGTGGAGAAAAAGAGTAACTTGAAGCCACACAGAGATATGTAGAACTTTATTCTCTTTATTGATAATTGAAGAAGAGTACAAGACTTGCAATGAAGTACAATGATTACAGCATATCTCACTTTACATTGGAAACCAACTGAACAATGCTATACAGCTTACGTTTGATATTTGGATACAATGGATTACAACTCGATATACCGACTTGGCTTACAATCTCACTGGTACAACTGATTACAATGTTCCATACATTATGCCCTTTATAAACAGAAGACATCATCTTGTGCAAGGAGAGCTTCTGTATGTCCAACAAATCTTCGATGCCGCGGAACCAATCCAGCTAAACTCCGCATGTAGAACATTCCAAGCATAAGCACCTGCCCACAAAACGTGGGTCAGCACATCATCTATGCACTGGCGAGTAGAATCCAACCCACTCGCATAAACCCAACATATAAAGTGATCATTTAAGCATGCATCTATTAGAGTGATCTTTCTATTTGGGGCCTAGCATCAGTTTACAGTTCATGGGCAATAATCAGAGTGAAGCATGTAAACATATTCTTAGTAGCATTCATGTGGACATATCATTTATCATTCTTGGTATTATCATGCAAAGGCATCATTGAGGCATACTAGGTATTATCATGAAAAGGCATCATTGAGGCATCGTTAACATTATCATTTTAAACATGTTATGACAGTTCTCACTTCAAGCATCACTTTGCATGTATGTTGTGTTTTGAGCAATGATTATAGCATGGCATCTTTCTAGCATACTCAATTTAACATGTTAAGCAGGATCTCATACTGAAAGGCTACATACAGCATCATTTACTTATTTGGAACGTAAGCACGCAAGTTAAACCAACACGTATATTGAATTATCACATTAAGTGATTTCTTACCGATAGCCGACTCCCTCGTACCTGCATAAAATACAGGATAATATGATATTCTTACTCTGTCTGCACAAAACATTCATTAGCATGCATCCTGACTACATGACCACTGGTGATTGTGCACCATGTCGACGTGCCATATAGGACTTCATAGGGTATGGGATGTACCCTTCACCAGGTTGCGAGCCCGAATGAGGATCCCAATACCGTGCTACCAAAGCACCAATTCCTCCTAGGCCGACTCGATCCCACCGCCGCGGGTACCGTTCGAGGAAATCCTTGTATACAAGTACGTCTATGGTCATGCGAATGCGTGTCCGACCCGATCGTGTTCGAAGTCGCATGATATAATAATAAGATAAGAAAAGGCAACAGTTCATCATCTTCTCTTTCCAATATTTCCACCTGTTCACTTGGTGATCTCAATGATCCCAAGCCTCATCATTTCTCATTACATCAATCATTGCAACATTTCTCATATCGTTCCTTTCTAAGAGGAACAAATAACATTTCATTTATACCGATAGGACCTGCATCATTTCATTCATATCATAGGGACGATAATCTTTCTTTCATTGCTTAGAAGGAAGCAAGCAACAGCAACAGTTATACAGAATATACATGATTCTAGTGATTCATTCAATTCTTTGTGTTAATAGCATAGCCAGTTCATTACTCATGTATCATTCTTGTAGCATCTCATTACTCAAGTGATTTATTCATTTCATCAAGATTAAGCATAAGAGACATTATCGATTCATTATCAGGCATCAAGTTACATTAGCAGTTCGAGTGTGATTCCATCAGCAATTCAATATTCATGTCTTATTCATTTCAATAATCCACAACATAGGCATCTCTATTATTCAGCAACTAAGACATGGAACATTTAGGGAAGATTCATAGCATCACATTATTCATTTTATTAAGCATGCAGGAATAAGGAGGAAGGAGGACAGTTCCACTTGCCTTATATAAGGGTCTTCCTGCTCCAATCTCATCAAGCGTAGCTCCACCAGCGAGCCACATTCCAATACCCATTCCATCTAGCCAGCTCAGAAAGACTGCATCAGTCTCAATTCTCCTGATCTACAACATAAGTCACGGTCCAACATTCTGATCCCATCCAACAAGCCAACCAAATGCCTCGTGCAGAGCGGGGCATTACATAATATACCACTCAGAAGAAGTTTCGTCCTCGAAACTTAAGAAAACAACTCATCTACTAGATTCACTTAATCATAATGAGTTACTCATTCAGCTTCAATTCAATATTCATTTCAGCCCACTCGGTCATTTCAAAATAGTTGTCCAACAGTATCATTTTAATCAATCAACGATTCAATCCATCTATCTCTTTTTCCAAATACTTGCAACTTCTCATTGATTCACCAACATTTTTCTTGCATTCTATCTTGGTCGCAACACATCACTTCATTTGGATCTATACACATATTTCAGGCATCCCCAAAATATATGCATTTCAGCCAAAGTCTGCGCTAGTGCGATAAATTCTTCCAACAATATTATCTCAGTCGCAACCTATCACTTCGGCTGTATCCATACACATATTTTAGGCATCCCCAAAACATATGTACTTCAACCAACTTCCATGATAGTATAATTCGATCAGCCACGATATAACTCTCTTTTCCAAATCAGACTTAGTATCCTTTCAATTGACTTATTGCTTTATTCACTTTGCCACAATCACTATTTTCCAGGCCACCACTTAACATCAGGGACAATCTCCATCCAAGCATAACATTTCTAACATTCGATCAAGGGTCTAACTTAGAGTCAACCATATCAAGAGTTCACAACATGCAATCATATTCCTTCCCAAATCCAACAATAATTTTTCACCGAGGCAACTCATCTTTTCTATAAGACACAATCCGAAGTCACCCACTATCAATTACCCGAATCAGGGTATAATTCTATACAACAGTCAAGGTTAACCCAGCTATCCGACTATAGATACTTATCCAACATTTCCGTCATGAGCAGTCAATTCCATCTCATATAATAATTCACTATTCGATACATACAAATCAAGTCTCATCCCACGATTCCATTTCCCGCTATAGGCCGGCACATAATTCTCAAGGTCAAACATCTCTAAGGTTCATATTGGAGCATATATATAACATATCACTCTTAGGTCGTACTCATCACCATCTCTCGTTTAATGCCACAAGGTTATTCTATGGGTCGCCAACGGCCAGCTATTATTCGGTCCAGTCTCAATGGTTAGCTATGTCGACAGCTATACCTAATCATTCAGGTGACTTCCCTAGAGTGGACGGCTACTAGGGATCATGCTAGTTTCTTTCTTAGGGCCAACAAGCAACCGACAGCTCTAAGGAACTCTACCCGAACCTATGGGTATCAACTCAGTCTGAATACTAATCTCTATTGTCGGCTATGCCAACAATTGGTAAGTCCTCAATTGGTCACTAGGGCCAAGTCTATCTATCCAGGGTCTTCCTCAAGGAAATAATTCCCACAGAGGCTCATTCTAGACTTACCCGACGATCGATTAAGATCGATCTATCAACATTACGGTCAATCCCAATCCGACATACGATCTTCATCGTTCTAATAATCCATCAAGTAAATTCTCAATGATCCAAATTTTTATTCCAATTCCTTTGTACCCACATAAACCCATAAACCAAGGTTAACTATTCAAGGGTCATCGATCCCGATAGTTTTTAACATAACTATGGAATCATACTATTTGGTTCGTATGACAGAGTCACACCACTAAGTCGTAAGCCAACAATCTTATATCCCAACCAACAATCACTTATACCGATATTATCCAACACGTTTGCAATTTCTTGTTCCCATTCGTTTCTCAATCATCAAACTTTCTTACGGGCATTCTTAAATTTCGTTCCTTTTCCAGCCGTCAAAATCTTATATGGACATTCTTAAAATTCTCTACCTCAAGGGTCGAGTAGTTCATTCTGTTCAATCTGATAATTCATGTATCAATTAACCATCCTCTATGCAACACAAGGATTCAGGGTTGCTACTTGTCACTTTTTTGGTACAATTCAATTCTTGAGCATATATGCGCATAAGCAACGAATATCCTTTGGTGATCTAGATGGGTTAACATCTATTACACCTTAGGGTCAAGGCACAAATCTCTAATATTTCTTTGGTCACCGACAACTTTTTCCAAAACTTTCATCTTAGCAATCAACATTGTATTAGCGACAAATAATTTGCATCCAACCAATCGAAATCAACATTCAGATATTCTAAGCCACAACATTCTCTAGCCAAATCCATTTACTCATAGCATACTAACGGTCTTACTAGTCTGAGTCAGCACTCGACTAAACAATTTCTAACCATGCCACCAATTACAATTTTCGACAATCTTGTTACCCAACATAGCATCACCGTCAGGGGACACTCGAGTCATCTAGCACAATACATGACTCCCAGCTAAGTTTCGGCACTACCCAGTACTCACAGATAGTCTCATTGCTATTTTATGGAAAGGGTCAACATATATCTCGTTCTGAGGTGGTAGAGACAATATACCACTCAGAAACGAAGCCATCCTTAAACAATACCAACTCAATCTATTCCGGACATTCCTGATCTATAATGATCACAATACTTAACCAACATCTCGGGGTCTCAATATCACAAGGCAACATTCTTAGGGTCTCAAAGCAGTAGCCAGCACACATGAGTCAATTCACTAATTCTGTTGAACTCATCCATCAATTATTTCATTCCCAACTCTTTTCCAACATCACATGCAATTCTCAACTCGTCG
Source organism: Iris pallida (assembly GCA_029216955.1). NCBI lineage: Eukaryota > Viridiplantae > Streptophyta > Magnoliopsida > Asparagales > Iridaceae > Iris > Iris pallida. The sequence goes on along the minus strand of JANAVB010031417.1, from coordinate 24,311,464 downwards.
CAGCATACATAGCCACTTTTCTTTTATTCTCGTATTCCAAACAACATTCACAATATAGCATACTATGGCATCGAGTCATTGTTAGGTTATTTGTGTCCAAACCAACAACAATCATTCATTTAGGGGCATCACAATGTATATAGACTTATTGTATGGAACATCCAGTGAGCAGCCAAGAGGGTCAATAAACTTTCAAGCACAGATAACATAAGGATGATTACCGGACAACAATAGCATAATCGTGGAAGCAATCTTTGATTTAATCACGGAAGCAACGTTGAGTGATCGCGGAAGCAACTTTAGTCAATCATCGATGCAACTTTGATTTGAAATGAATCAAAGAAGAGACCAAGGACGTAAAGCCGTGCTCTGATACCAATTTGTCACGCCCCGATTCATAGAGTCATTTATTCACATATTTTATCTCTTAGAATCGATCGTCCTCGCTTGGGCGTGATGCCGTACAAGTCTGGTATTGTACTTGTACAAGGCAAAGATGGTACATAATCGATTATTCTTCAAATAGGAACACATCGCAGCGACAGAAGCAGATAAATTGAATTTAATGAGGACAATCTTTCTTATTGAATAGCAGTACATCACTTCTTTATAGCAGTGGAGAAAAAGAGTAACTTGAAGCCACACAGAGATATGTAGAACTTTATTCTCTTTATTGATAATTGAAGAAGAGTACAAGACTTGCAATGAAGTACAATGATTACAGCACATCTCACTTTACATTGGAAACCAACTGAACAATGCTATACAGCTTACATTTGATATTTAGATACAATGGATTACAACTCGATATACCGACTTGGCTTACAATCTCACTGGTACAACTGATTACAATGTTCCATACATTATGCCCTTTATAAATAGAAGACATCATCTTGTGCAAGGAGAGCTTCTGTATGTCCAACAAATCTTCGATGCCGCGGAACCAATCCAGCTAAACTCCGCATGTAGAACATTCCAAGCATAAGCACCTGCCCACAAAACGTGGGTCAGCACATCATCTATGCACTGGCGAGTAGAATCCAACCCACTCGCATAAACCCAACATATAAAGTGATCATTTAAGCATGCATCTATTAGAGTGATCTTTCTATTTGGGGCCTAGCATCAGTTTACAGTTCATGGGCAATAATCAGAGTGAAGCATGTAAACATATTCTTAGTAGCATTCATGTGGACATATCATTTATCATTCTTGGTATTATCATGCAAAGGCATCATTGAGGCATACTAGGTATTATCATGAAAAGGCATCATTGAGGCATCGTTAACATTATCATTTTAAACATGTTATGACAGTTCTCACTTCAAGCATCACTTTGCATGTATGTTGTGTTTTGAGCAATGATTATAGCATGGCATCTTTCTAGCATACTCAATTTAACATGTTAAGCAGGATCTCATACTGAAAGGCTACATACAGCATCATTTACTTATTTGGAACGTAAGCACGCAAGTTAAACCAACACGTATATTGAATTATCACATTAAGTGATTTATTACCGATAGCCGACTCCCTCGTACCTGCATAAAATACAGGATAATATGATATTCTTACTCTGTCTGCACAAAACATTCATTAGCATGCATCCTGACTACATGACCACTGGTGATTGTGCACCATGTCGACGTGCCATATAGGACTTCATAGGGTATGGGATGTACCCTTCACCAGGTTGCGAGCCCGAATGAGGATCCCAATACCGTGCTACCAAAGCACCAATTCCTCCTAGGCCGACTCGATCCCACCGCCGCGGGTACCGTTCGAGGAAATCCTTGTATACAAGTACGTCTATGGTCATGCGAATGCGTGTCCGACCCGATCGTGTTCGAAGTCGCATGATATAATAATAAGATAAGAAAAGGCAACAGTTCATCATCTTCTCTTTCCAATATTTCCACCTGTTCACTTGGTGATCTCAATGATCCCAAGCCTCATCATTTCTCATTACATCAATCATTGCAACATTTCTCATATCGTTCCTTTCTAAGAGGAACAAATAACATTTCATTTATACCGATAGGACCTGCATCATTTCATTCATATCATAGGGACGATAATCTTTCTTTCATTGCTTAGAAGGAAGCAAGCAACAGCAACAGTTATACAGAATATACATGATTCTAGTGATTCATTCAATTCTTTGTGTTAATAGCATAGCCAGTTCATTACTCATGTATCATTCTCGTAGCATCTCATTACTCAAGTGATTTATTCATTTCATCAAGATTAAGCATAAGAGACATTATCGATTCATTATCAGGCATCAAGTTACATTAGCAGTTCGAGTGTGATTCCATCAGCAATTCAATATTCATGTCTTATTCATTTCAATAATCCACAACATAGGCATCTCTATTATTCAGCAACTAAGACATGGAACATTTAGGGAAGATTCATAGCATCACATTATTCATTTTATTAAGCATGCAGGAATAAGGAGGAAGGAGGACAGTTCCACTTGCCTTATATAAGGGTCTTCCTGCTCCAATCTCATCAAGCGTAGCTCCACCAGCGAGCCACATTCCAATACCCATTCCATCTAGCCAGCTCAGAAAGACTGCATCAGTCTCAATTCTCCTGATCTACAACATAAGTCACGGTCCAACATTCTGATCCCATCCAACAAGCCAACCAAATGCCTCGTGCAGAGCGGGGCATTACAGTGATAACCCTAGTTAGTTAAAGTAGCAAGCCGTACTTATTGCTTGGCCGTGAATGTTGGATGGGATTCAATCTGTCTAGTCCTGTCTTGATCCTGTACAAGATTGTTACATGTCTCGATTTCTTATATTTACCTTGTCGATAAATGGTGGGAGAAGCCAAGTTCCGTTCAGACGAAGGGTTACAACCCCGGTCCTTGTTTGGTTTACGGGTTGTAACCTGGTTATCTGAATAGTCCCATGGTTATCTCATCGTATATCATCCTGTCACGCTTTTCCATATGTTCTGTCTTTTATTGATTCTGTACAAGATTGTCTTTTATATTCACCTGTCATGCTTTTTCTTAAATTACTGTCTCTTATTAAGTAATTATATTCTTGTGCTAATTTGCTGGTTTTAGTTCCTAAGTGAAGCCTCCTTTGTGGCACTTGCTCTTTCTGGGGTCTGACCCAGCTGGTTTTGTATGGCCAGATACCGGAGCAGCAGCAAAGGATCTACCTGCTTTCTGGCCAGATGGTGACCACTAGAGGGAATCCTGGCAACGAGTGAGTTTTTTTTGTTCTCCCACTGTAATTGTACTTTATTTTTTTGAGGCGTTTAGCCGTCGAGCAAGTGTTAGCTCGTGTATATTTTACTTACTGTCTGCCTACGGGCTGTAACATGATTGGCAACTCGAGGTTGATCATGTATGACTTAACTCTTGCTAGTCCTTACATTTTGTACGACTAGCTTCATGATCACCTGGATATGTAATATTTGGGACGCCTTACAATTGTATATTTGGTGGTCTGATATCTTGTAACTATTACTAGTTGGTTGAGATTGAGACAATAGGATAATTTATGACCTTAAGAGACTGATGGCTTGTAGATAAACCCTCACATATCTAGACAGTCGTGACCGTATGGTGAGATGGATTCCATTTCATTATACGTAGCTGGCTATGTCTGTCCCCGCTCTCCAGTATTCTGGTTCTGGGGCATGACAAAGATTGTGACATGACATGATTATTGTTGCTTGCCTTAACAATAACGATCGGGATCCAGTTCTGTTCAGGCGAAAGGTTACAACCCCGGTCCTTGTTTGGTTTAAGGGTTGTAACTGGCTCCCGGAGCAGTTCTGTGTCCTTTCTTCGTTTATTGTCTTATTGTAACCCCATGTCATGCTCGTCATGTTTTACCTTACCTTAATACCATGATTATTTATACTGGCCTTAGCAATAAAGATCGGGAGTCCAGTTCTGTTCAGGCGAAGGGTTACAACCCCGGTCCTTGTTTGGTTTAAGGGTTGTAACCTGGCTCCCGGAGCAGTTATGTGTCCTCTCTTCGTTTATTGCCTTTACTGTACCAATAATATTTGAGACGGGTTTCTATTCAGGTGAAGGGCTGCAACCCCGGTCCTTGTTTGGTTTAAGGGTTGTGACCTGGCTACTTGAATGATTTCCTTGTACTCAGTTTACTGTTGTTATCTCTATTATTATCAGTACTTTATTTATTATCTTTAATATTCTGTTGTGATATGCTGGTTTTAGTCCCTAAGTGAAGCCTCCTTTGTGGCACTTGCTCTTTCTGGGTTTTGACCCAGCTGGTTTTGTGTGACCAGATATCGGAGCAGTACCAGAGGATCCACCTGTCTTTCAGCCAGATGGTGGACACCAGGCGTAACCCTGGCAACGAGTGGGTTTCTTTTTGTCCTCCCACTTTATTGTAAAAATTATTCTTTTGAGGCGTTTAGCCGACGAGCACGTGTTAGCTCGTATTGCATCTTTATTTACTATCTGCCTACGGGCTGTAACATGATTGACAGATCCTAGGGTTGATCATATACGACTGAACTCTTGCTAGTCTTGACATTTGGTACGACTAGCTTCATGATCATCCAATATGTAATGTATGGGATGTCTTGCTATTATATATTTGGTGCTCTGACATCTTGTAACTCTTATTGCTTGCTTGAGATTGAGATAATAGGCTTGTCCATGACCATAGGAGACTGTTGGCTTGTAGTTAAACCCTCATATATCTAGACAGCCGTGACCGTATAGCGAGGTGGGTTGCACTTCAATATACGTAGCTGGCTATGTACGCCCCCGCTCTCCAGTATTCTGGTTCTGGGACGTTACATGGTTTTAGTGGTGGCCCATGCAGGTCTTGTGAATCAAGATATGTGAGGGTTTACCGAATAGATATCTCAATCAGCACCCGCCTTTGATCTCTACCCATATCTTTTAATCCCTGAGATTCTCGACCTGATCACATGCTTGTATCGTTGATCTGTCTTGGTCCTTCCTTATTATTTTCTATGTCGTCTTCTTCAGCGGCATTGTTCCCGGACATGCCAATCAGCAAGGCGAAGCACCTCCCGTGGACCAGCAGGAACTCGGAGATCAAGTCCAACATTCAGGAGTTGCCTCCAGAGTCATGCCTACTGGAGGAGAGCCACCAGTTCAGCCCGTCCAGCCTGCAGAGCCTGATGATGGAACTTTGATGGGTCTCATCAGGTCACTATTAGCCTCCCAGGATCGTCGAGGAGAAGCCTTGCACCAGGCGGTGGCAGACGCTTTGACCAGAGGAGGTCATCAGGGTAATAGCGCGGCCAACAGCTTCAAGCGCTTGAACCCTCCCTTCTTCGACGGCAGTGAAAATACGATCGCTGCAGATGCATGGCTTCAGGACACAGAGGTGATTCTAGAAGCAGCCAGGACTCCAGAGAACGAGAAGGTGGCCGTGGTGCGCCTGCAGTTACTAGATCTTGCCCGCAGCTGTTGGGCAGCGCAGCCGATGGATTAGTGGCCCCTATTTCATGGACAGTATTCAGGGAGAGATTCCAGACCAAGTATTTTGATACTGTAGCTCGATACGATCTACAGACGAGGTTCACCAATCTGAAGCAGATGGGCAGGACGGTCGATGGATATGTGGCCGAGTTTTCGAGACTTAGTCGGTTTGCTCCTACCTTGGTAGCAACCGAGTTCGATAGAGCCCAACGGTTCCAGCAGGGGCTCCACCTAGAGATTTTGTTGGCAGTGGAGCAGTTTGAGCATCAGACCTTTGATGCAGTACTAAGGGCAGCTCGGAGGCATGAGTATACCTCCCAGAGGATTGTGGACAGGACCGGAGGTCGAAAGCGATCTCACGGCCAGATGAATCAGTCATCAGCACCAGCCCCGGCAGCCAGGGCTTTGACTATTGGAGCTCCGAGGCGGGCGGCCTCAGTGACGTCGGTTCAGCATTCCACCCGACGCATCCTCAGCAGCAGAAGCAGAAGCAGTCTTCCGCAGTGGGATGTTCACACTGCGGGAAGCCAGGGCATGTGGTATCAGAGTGTCGCAGAGAACAGGGTTTGTGCTTGGTTTGTGGTGCCCCGGACCACAGGGTTGGGAACTGCCCGAACAGGGAAAGTTCATCGGCTTTCTCTAGTCCTTCAGTTAGAGGACCCGCACCAGTCCAGCAGCAGCAGCAGCTGCAGTACCCGTTCCCGAGGCCATTGCCGACGCAGGCCCAGGCATTCCAGCAGCAGAGACCGCAGCAGTATGCCCAAGCCCAAGCCCTAATCTAGAGTAGGCAGATGAATTTTTAGCAGAGGGGACCCGCACCCATAGGGCATGGTCAAGTGCTGGACTTGACCATGGGAGAGGAAAGAATAGTACCAGGAGAGGTAGTGGCAGGTACTATTCTCGTCAACACCTTTCCAGCTTCAGTATTATTTGATTCTGGTGCCTCACATTCATTTATGTCTGCACGATTCGCGACACGGATAGGACTGGAACCAGAGTCATTATCAGTAAGGCTCAATATACTTACTGGTAACGGTCTTGTGGGAGTAGATAGAGTGTTTTTCTCGTGTCGGGTCGTAGTTAGCGGTAGAGAATTTCCCGCTAGGTTAATAGAATTCCCGATGGCCGATTATGATATGGTCTTAGGGATGGATTGGTTGAGGGACCAGTATGCCAGGATAGATTGCCATATTGGCAGGGTTGCTTTTAGCATCCCAGGCGAGCCGGAGTTTTCTTTCTCCCGAGGCGAAGTTGAACCTTCTCCTCCCGTATTGCGGATGGCAGTAGTAGCAGTGCAGTTGCCCCGGATCGTCGAGGAGTTTTCAGATATTTTCCCAGAAGAGCTTCCAGGAATGCTGCCAGAGCGAGAGATCGAGTTCACCATAGACTTGATCCCCGGGACCGTACCTGTGTCAGAGAGAGTCTACAGGATGGCGCCGTCAGAATTGGAGATATTGTATAAAATGATTGAAGAACTCAGGACCAAGGGATTCATTCGTGCTAGTGGATCGCCTTGGGGAGCCCCGATACTTCTTGTGAAAAAGAAGGATGGTACGTCCAGATTATGTGTTGACTATCGTACCTTGAACTCAGTAACAATCAAGAACAGATATCCTCTCCCAAGGATAGATGACTTGTTTGATCAACTCAGAGGAGCAGCAGTATTCTCAAAGATAGATTTGCGGTCAGGGTACCATCAGATAAGAGTCAGAGAGCAGGACATCCCGAAGACGGTATTCAGATCCCGGTATGGGCATTGGGAGTTCCTTGTTATGCCCTTTGGAGCAACCAATGCGCCGACTGTATTCATGGACCTCATGAATCACATCTTCATGCCTTATTTGGATCAGTTCGTGATTGTGTTCATAGACGACATCCTGGTCTATAGCAAGAGTGAAGCGGAGCATGAGCAGCATCTCAGAGTTGTCCTCCAGATTCTCCGAGAGCACCAGTTGTATGCCAAGTTCAGTAAATGCGAGTTCTGGCTCGATCGTATTTCGTACTTAGGTCATATCATCACCAGAGGAGGAGTAGAAGTGGATCCCCAGAAGATCGTGGCTATCGAAACGTGGCCAGTGCCCAGCACAGTTGCAGAAGTTCGCAGTATTCTTGGATTGGCCGGCTACTACCGGCGATTTGTTTCGGACTTCGCTCGGATTTCAGCACCACTGACGCAGTTAAACCGCAAGGATGTGCAGTTTACTTGGACATCAGAATGTCAGAATTCTTTTGAGAAGTTGAAGCGATGCTTGATGATGGCACCCATTCTCACACTTCCAGATGGGACCGGAGGATTCTCAGTGTATTGTGATGCTTCAGGCCGAGGTTTAGGATGTATTTTAATACAACATGGGAAGGTAATAGCTTATGCGTCATAACAACTTCGTGATCATGAGAGGAATTATCCAACCCACGACTTGGAGCTGGCAACCGTGGTGTTTGTGCTAAAGCTTTGGAGACAGTACTTGTATGGAGATAGGGTGGAGATTTTTACCGATCACAAAAGCCTAAAGTATGTGTTCACTCAGAAGGATCTTAACATGCATCAGAGGAGATGGCTAGAGCTGCTTGTGGATTATGATGTCAACCTGCAGTACCATCCTGGGAAGGCCAACGTTATTGCAGACGCATTGTACAGGAGAGCCGGAGTTTACTTTCTGACAGCGCAACCAGAATTGTTAGCAGATCTTCAGAAGATGGGTATAGAAGTTGTCCTTCCTACCAGCGTGGCATTGATGGCCAGCATGCAAGTTCAGTCCAGTATAGTTGAGAGAATCAAGATAGCTCAGTCCTACGATTCTAAGCTTCAGCGGATTAGGACAGAATGTGTAGCAGGGCAAAGACCAGAATTATGCATTCATGAGGACGGTACACTTTGACATGGTAAGCGTCCTTGTGTACCCAGTGGAGATATCAGACAGGAAGTCATGACCGAAGATCATAGTTCTCAGTATTCGATTCATTCCGGTGGCACGAAGATGTACCGAGATATCCGTCAGCACTTTTGGTAGAATGGCATGAAGAGGGAGATAGCTCGGTTTATCTCTCGGTGTTTGGTTTGCCAACAGGTTAAAGCTGAACATCAGAGGCCAGCTGGACTACTTCAGCCATTGCCAATTCCAGAATGGAAGTGGGAGCATATAACCATAGATTTTGTGACTGGATTGCCTAGATCCCCAGCTGGTAGAGATGCTATCTGGGTGATAGTTGACAGGCTCACGAAAGTGGCTCACTTTCTCCCGTTCAGAGTTGGTCAGTCGATGGCTCAGCTAGCGGAGATGTATCTCCGGCAGATTGTCAGATTGTACGGAGTACCAGTCAGTATCACCTCGGACAGAGATTCGAGATTTACGTCGCACTTTTGGCGTAGTCTGCAAGAGAGTTTGGGAACTCACCTCCAGTGTAACGCCCCAGAACTAGAATACTGGTGAGCGGGGGCGTACATAGCCAGCTACGTATATTGAAGTGCGACCCACCTTGCTATACAGTCACGGCTGTCTAGATACATGAGGGTTTAACTACAAGCCAACAGTCTCCTATGGTCATGAACAAGCCTATTGTCTTAATCTCAAGCAAGCAATAATAGTTACAAGATGTCAGAGCACCAAATATATAATAGCAAGGCGTCCCATACATTATATATTGGATGATCATGAAGCTAGTCGTACAAAATGTCAAGACTAGCAGGAGTTAAGTCATACATGATCAACCCTAGGATCTGTCAATCATGTTACAGCCCGTAAGCAGACAATAAGTAAAGGTGCAATCGAGCTAACACGTGCTCGTCGGCTAAACGCCTCAAAAGAATAATTTTACAATAAAGTGGGAGGACAAAAAGAAACCCACTAATTGCCAGGGTTACGCCTGGTGGTCACCATCTGGCTGGAGGTTAGGTAGATCCTCTAGGACTGCTCCGATATCTGGTCATACAAAACCAGCTGGGTCAGACCCCAGAAAGAGCAAGTGCCACAAAGGAGGCTTCACTTAGGGACTAAAACCAGCATATCACAACAGAATATTAAAGATAATAAATAAAGTACTGATAATAATAGAGATAACAACAGTAAAGTGAGTACGAGGAAACCATTCAAGTAGCCAGGTCACAATCCTTAAACCAAACAAGGACCGGGGTTGCAGCCCTTCACCTGAATAGAAACCCATCTCAAATACTATTGGTACAGTAAAGACAATAAACGAAGAGAGGACACAGAACTGCTCCGGGAGCCAGGTTACAACCCTTAAACCAAACAAGGACCGGAATTGTAACCCTTCGCCTGAACAGAACTGGACCCCTGATCTTTATTGTTAAGGCCAGTATAAAGAATTAATCATGTCGTTGCAGTAAGGTAAAACATGACGAGCGTGGCATGGGGTTGCAATAAGACAATAACGAAGAGAGGACACAGAACTGCTCCGGGAGCCAGTTACAACCCTTAAACCAAACAAGGACCGGGGTTGTAACCCTTCGTCTGAACAGAACTGGACCCCCGATCGTTATTGTTAAGGCAAGCATCAATAATCATGTCGTGTCACAATTTTGTACAGGATCGGGACAAGACTAAGCTGGGATAAACTCCATCCAATCAATCACGACCAATCAAGAGTACGGCTTGATACTTTTAACTAACTAGGGTTATCACAGGCCTAGTTACTAGCAAGATGCAATAAGATTATCCCAACAGCCACAAGCTCTGCAGACCATCCGGTTATCTACATCGAATGTTCGTTTATGGAGAATACAACACGTGACTGTGTGCTGGAAATGTGCCCTACTCATCGGTAGGCTACAAGAGCACTTAATGCGCCCAGATAACGGGATTGCCTGTAGTTGGAAATCTCTTCATGTCTACTGAATTATTCGAGTTTATTAGCCTTAGTCAATTACTGTAGGTATCCCTGACCGTGGTACTCAGGGATCCCTGCCTTAGACGTGATGCAAGCATTACCGGTTCATTTAGTACAAACACATTCACCCACGGTGTCCAGGCCATTCAATTCTGCCATGATATGCTAGCCGTCGCAATAGCATTCGAGATATATATCATGTCAAATACACTGTCAAGAGTGCGCCATGACGGCTCAGGGAGACGGGCATAACTTCCACATACGAACTTAAAATGAGGTGCTCCAGAGATATTCGGAAAGGAAAGACAAAGATCTAAAACTTTCATATTTTAAGTTTTTCGAAATTCTGGCTAGAAAATAGCTTAACTTGGCAAAAACAGTCATTCTGTGCACTTTTTATGCCAAAAATTCAATTCTGCGTAAAATATGTAAAAGGGGAGGGTTCCAGCGTAAAATTTCACATTCTGGGTACCATCCAGCATAAAATATGCAATTTCAGGGTTTCCAGCATAAAATTTCACATTCTGGATACAATCCAGCGTAAAATACGCAATTTCAGGGTTCCCAGCGTAAAATTTCACATTCTGGATACAATCCAGCGTAAAATACGCAATTTCAGGGTTCTCAGCGTAAAATTTCATTTTTACGCAAGCCTTCCTGCGTAAAATTCGATTTTATGCTAGCTTCCCTGCGTAAAATCTTATTTTACGCCAGCACCGCATTCTTCAGCCGACATAAAAATTCAGAAAACTTGTTTTGGCCATAAAAACTTTATTTTAACTCGAAATGAGGTGAATCAAAAACCAAATTCACACAAAATTTCGTGCTCTTGCTCATGGAACTATTAGTTTTCAAAAATAACAAGTTTTAGTAGATCAAAACCAAGAAAACTCTATGAACTAAAAGTTATAAAGTAGATCTAGAAGAATCTATCCATCAAAATTAAAAACTCCAAGTTCTAAAGAGGCTTATAATCATGCAAAGAAGAGAATAGAACAATAAAACTTGAAATCCATCGTGAAGCAAGTTGTACTTGCCTAAACCTCTTGGTAGGTGGAGAGCAACGGTGAGGAAGAAGAAGAGTGAATGATGAGAGAGAAAGAGGGTGGGGTTAATAAATGATGATGGGGGTGGTAGGTAGGGGTTTTCCTTTGGTTCATGATGAACCAAGCAAACCAAGCCAAGCCGAACCAACCCAAGAATAAACCAATCAATGAAATGCTAGAATAAATCAAGCAGTAAGACTTGCAATACGGATCAAATTACGTATACGTATACTAAGATACGTAATATGAACCACAGGCATTACAACTCTACCCACCTTAAATGAATTTCGTCCTCGGAATTTAATTAAGAGGCTAGCGGGACAAGAACAAGCTATACTATTCACAGGCAAGCTATACTAATCAAGCAATCAATTAATTATTCATGCAAGCAAGGAATCGAAGTCATGAGGCATAAGAAAGATATTATACCTCACGAGTCAAATAGGTCGAGATATCGCGATCGGATATCATCCTCACGCTCCCATGTTGACTCACCCAAAGAGTGATGACCCCAAGCAACTCGGACTAACTTGATAGTCTTGTTCTTGAGTATCTTCTCTCTTCGGTCCAATATAGACATGGGCCTCTCCTCATACGAAAGGTTGGTACCAACAACCAATTCCAAATAATCCAGAATGTGGCTCGGGTCCGGAATATACCATCGTAGTTGAGATACATGGAACACGTCATGCACCTCACATAGCGACGGTGGAAGAGCAAGACGATAGGATACATCACCTCCTCGCTCTAAAATATCGAACGGTCCTATATACCGAGGACTAAGCTTTCCCCGTATGCCAAAACGAATGACGCCACGGTTAGGCGAGATCCTCAGAAATACATGGTCGCCGACAGAAAATTCAAGGGGACGCCGATGAGAATCGGCCCAATGGCGCTGACGATCTTGTGCAACGCGAAGATGATCTCTTACTCTCCTGACCACGTCAACTGTCTGAGTGATCAACTCGGGACCAAGCATCTGCCTTTCTCCAACATCATCCCATGCTAGTGGAGATCTGCACTTCCTACCATACAGTGTCTCGAACGGTGCCATCTGGATGCTAGCTTGGAAACTATTGTTGTACGAGAACTCCACCAGGTGCAGGTGATCTTCCCACGAACCGCCGAAGTCGAGTGTACAAAATCTCAACATATCTTCGAGAGTCTGGATCGTGCGTTCTGACTGGCCATCTGTCTGTGGGTGATATGCTGAGCTGAACTGGAGGTGAGTTCCCAAACTCTCTTGCAGACTACGCCAAAAGTGCGACATAAATCTCGAATCTCTGTCCGATGTGATACTGACTGGTTCTCCGTGCAATCTGACAATCTGCCAGAGATACATCTCTGCTAGCTGAGCCGTCGACTGACCAACTCTGAACGGGAGAAAATGAGCCACCTTCGTGAGCCTGTCAACTATCACCCAGATAGCATCTCTACCAGCTGGGGATCTAGGCAATCCAGTCACAAAATCCATAGTTATATGCTCCCACTTCTATTCTGGAATTGGCAAGGGCTGAAGTAGTCCACCTGGCCTCTGATGTTCAGCTTTAACCTGTTGGCAAACCAAACACTGAAAGACAAACCGAGCTATCTCCCTCTTCATGCCATTCCACCAAAAGTGCTGACAGATATTTCGGTACATCTTCGTGCCACCGGGATGAATCGAATACTGAGAACTGTGAGCTTCGGTCATGATTTCCTGTCTGATATCTCCACTGGGTACACAAAGACGCTTACCATGTCGAAGTATACCGTCCTCATGAATGCATAATTTTGGTCTTCGCCCTACTACACATTCTATCCTAAGCCGCTGAAGCTTAGAATCGGAGGACTGAGCTATCTTGATTCTCTCAACTATACTGGACTGAACTTGCATGCTGGCCATCAATGCCATGCTGGTATGAATGACAAATTCTATACCCATCTTCTGAAGATCTGCTAATAATTCTGGTTGCGCTGTCAGAAAGTAAACTCCGGCTCTCCTGCTCAATGCATCTGCAACAACGTTGGCCTTCCCAGGATGGTATTGCAGGTTGACATCATAATCCACAAGCAGCTCTAGCCATCTCCTCTGACGCATGTTAAGATCCTTCTGAGTGAACACATACTTCAAACTCTTGTGATCGGTGAAAATCTCCACCCTATCTCCATACAAGTAGTGTCTCCAAAGCTTTAGCGCAAACACCACGGCTGCCAGCTCCAAGTCGTGGGTTGGGTAATTCCTCTCATGATTACGAAGTTGTCGTGACGCATAAGCTATTACCTTCCCATGTTGCATCAAAACGCATCCTAAACCTCGGCCTGAAGCATCACAATACACTGAGAATCCTCCGGTCCCATCTGGAAGTGTGAGAATGGGTGCCATTATCAAGCCTCGCTTCAACTTCTCAAAATAATCCTGACATTCTGATGTCAAAGCAAACTGTACATCCTTGCGGGTTAACTGCGTCAGTGGTGCTGAAATCCGAGCGAAGTCCGAAACAAATTGCCGGTAGTAGCCGACCAATCCAAGAAAACTGCGAACTTCTGCAACTGTGCTGGGCACTGGCCACGTTTCGATAGCCACGATCTTCTGGGGATCCACTTCTACTCCTCCTCTGGTAATGATATGACCTAAGTACGAAATGCGATCGAGCCAGAACTCGCATTTACTGAACTTGGCATACAACTGGTGCTCTCTGAGAATCTGGAGGACAACTCTGAGATGCTGCTCATGCTCCGCTTCACTCTTGCTATAGACCAGGATGTCGTCTATGAACACAATCATGAACTGATCCAAATAAGGCATAAAGATGCAATTCATGAGGTCCATGAATACAGCTGGCACATTGGTTGCTCCAAATGGCATAACAAGGAACTCCCAATGTCCATATCTAGATCTGAATGCCGTCTTCGGGATGTCCTGCTCTCTGACTCTGATCTGGTGGTACCCTGACCGCAAATCTATCTTCGAGAATACTGCTGCTCCTCTGAGTTGATCAAACAAGTCATCTATCCTTGGGAGAGGATATCTGTTCTTGATTGTTACTGAGTTCAAGGTACGATAGTCAACACATAATCTGGACGTACCATCCTTCTTTTTTATAAGAAGTATCGGGGCTCCCCAAGGCGATCCACTAGCACGAATGAATCCCTTGGTCCTGAGTTCTTCAATCATTTTGTACAATATCTCCAATTCTGACGGCGCCATCCTGTAGACTCTCTCTGACACAGGTGCGGTCCCGGAGATCAAGTCTATGGTGAACTCGATCTCTCGCTCTGGCGGTATTCCTGGAAGCTCTTCTGGAAAAACATCTGAAAACTCCTCGACGATCCGGGGCAACTGCACTGCTGCTACTGCCATCCTCAATACGGGAGAAGAAGGTTCAACTTCGCCTCGGAAAAAGAAAAACTCCGGCTCACCTGGGATGCTAAAAACAACCCTGCCAATACGGCAATCTATCCTGGCATACTGGTCCCTCAACCAATCCATCCCTAAAACCACATCATAATCGGCCATCGAGAATTCTATTAACCTAGCGGGAAACTCTCTACTGCTAACTACGACCCGACACGAGAAAAATACTCTATCTACTCCCACAAGACCGTTACCAGTAAGTATATTGAGCCTTACTGATAATGACTCGGGTTCCAGTCCTATCCGTGTCGCGAATCGTGCAGACATAAATGAATGCGAGGCACCAGAATCAAATAATACTGAAGCTGGAAAGGTGTTGACGAGAATAGTACCTGCCACTACCTCTCCTGGTGCTATTCCTTCCTCTCCCATGGTCAAGGCCAGCACTTGACCATGCCCTCTGGGTGCGGGTCCCCTCTGCTGAAAATTCCTCTGTCTGCTCTGGATCAGGGCTTGGGCTTGGGCATAATGCTGCGGTCTCTGCTGCTGGAATGCCTGGGCCTACGTCGGCAATGGCCTCGGGAGTGGGTACTGCAGCTGCTGCTGCTGCTGGACTGGTGCTGGTCCCCTAACTGAAGGACTAGAGAAGGCCGATAAACTCTCCCTGTTCGGGCAGTTCCCAACCCTGTGGTCTGGGGTACCACAAACCAAGCACAAACCCTGTGCTCTGCGACACTCTGATACCACATGCCTTGGCTTCCCGCAGTGTGAACATCCCACTGCGGAAGACTGCTTCTGCTTCTGCTGCTGAGGGTACGTCGGGGTGGAATGCTGAACCGATGTCACTGAGGCCGCCCGCCTCGGAGCTTCAATAGTCAAAGCCCTGGCTGCCGGGGCTGGTGCTGATGACTGATTCATCTGGCCGTGAGATCGCTTTCGACCTCCGGTCCTATCCACGATCCTCTGGGAGGTATATTCATGCCTCCTAGCCGCTCTCAGCACTGCATCAAAAGTCTGATGCTTAAACTGCTCTACTGCTAACAAGATCTCGAGGTGAAGCCCCTGCTGGAACCGCTGGGCCCTATCGAACTCGGTCGCCACCAAGGTGGGAGCAAACCGACTAAGCCTGGAGAACTCGGCCGCATATCCATCGACCGTCCTGTCCATCTGCTTCAGATTGATGAATCTCGTCTGTAGATCGTACCGAGCTACAGCATCAAAATACTTGGTCTGGAATCTCTCCCTGAATACTGCCCATGAAATTGGGGCCACTAATCCATCGGCCTGCGCTGCCCACCAGCTGCGGCCAAGATCTAGTAGCTACAGGCACACCACGGCCACCTTCTCGTTCTCTGGAGTCCTGGCTGCTTCTAGAATCACCTCTGTGTCCTGAAGCCATGCATCTGCAGCGATCGCATCTTCACTGCCGTCGAAGAAGGGAGGGTTCAAGCGCTTGAAGCTGTTGGCCGCACTGTTACCCTGATGACCTCCTCTGGTCAAAGCGTCTGCCACCGCCTGGTGCAAAGCATCTCCTCGACGATCCTGGGAGGCTAATAGTGACCTGATGAGACCCACCAAAGTGCCATCATCAGGCTCTGCAGGCTGGACAGGCTGAACTGGTGGCTCTCCTCCAGTAGGCATGACTCTGGAGGCTACCCCTGAATGTTGGACCTGATCTCCGGGTTGCTGCTGGTCCACGGGAGGTGCTTCGTATTGCTGATCGGCAGGTCCATGAACAATGCCGTTGAAGAAGACGACATAGGGAACAATAAGGAAGGACCAAGATAGATCAACGATACAAGCATGTGATCAGGTCGAGAATCTCAGGGATTAAAATATACGGGTAGAGATCAAGGGCGAGTGCTGATTGAGACATCTATTCGGTAAACCCTCACACATCTTGATTTACAAGACCTGCATGGGCCACCACTAAAACCATGTAACGCCCCAGAACCAGAATACTGGAGAGCGGGGGCGTACATAGCCAGCTACGTATATTGAAGTACGACCCACCTCGCTATACGGTCACGGCTGTCTAGATACATGAGGGTTTAACTACAAGCCAACAGTCTCCTATGGTCATGAACAAGCCTATTGTCTCAATCTCAAGCAAGCAATAATAGTTACAAGATGTCAGAGCACCAAATATATAATAGCAAGGCGTCCCATACATTACATATTGGATGATCATGAAGCTAGTCGTACAAAATATCAAGACTAGCAGGAGTTAAATCATACATGATCAACCCTAGGATCTATCAATCATGTTACAGCCCGTAAGCAGACAATAAGTAAAGGTGCAATCGAGCTAACACGTGCTCGTCGGCTAAACGCCTCAAAAGAATAATTTTATAATAAAGTGGAAGGACAAAAAGAAACCCACTAATTGCTAGGGTTATGCCTGGTTGTCACCATATGGCTGGAGGTTAGGTAGATCCTCTGGGACTGCTCCGATATCTGGCCATACAAAACCAGCTGGGTCAGACCCCAGAAAGAGCAAGTACCACAAAGGAGGCTTCACTTAGGGACTAAAACCAGCATATCACAACAGAATATTAAAGATAATAAATAAAGTACTGATAATAATAGAGATAACAACAGTAAACTGAGTACGAGGAAACCATTCAAGTAGCCAGGTCACAACCCTTAAACCAAACAAGGATCGGGGTTGCAGCCCTTCACCTGAATAGAAACCCGTCTCAAATACTATTGGTACAGTGAAGACAATAAACGAAGAGAGGACACAGAACTGCTCCGGGAGCCAGGTTATAATCCTTAAACCAAACAAGGACCGGGGTTGTAACCCTTCGCCTGAACAGAACTGGACCCCTGATCTTTATTGTTATGGCCAGTATAAAGAATTAATCATGTCGTTGCAGTAAGGTAAAACATGATGAGCGTGGCATGGGGTTGCAATAAGACAATAACGAAGAGAGGACACAGAACTGCTCCGGGAGCCAGGTTACAACCCTTAAACCAAACAAGGACCGGGGTTGTAACCCTTCGCCTGAACAGAACTGGACCCCCGATCGTTATTGTTAAGGCAAGCATCAATAATCATGTCGTGTCACAATCTTGTACAGGATCGGGACAAGACTAAGCTGGGATAAACTCCATCCAATCAATCACGGCCAATCAAGAGTACGGCTTGATACTTTTAACTAATTAGGGTTATCACAGGCCTAGTTACTAGCAAGATGCAATAAGATTATCCCAACAGCCACAAGCCCTGCAGACCATCCGGTTATCCAGGTCGAATGTCCGTTTATGGAGAATGCAACACGTGACTGTGTGCTGGAAATGTGCCCTACTCATCGGTAGGCTACAAGTCCACTTAATGCGCCCAGATAACGGGATTGCCTGTAGCTGGGAATCTCTTCATATCTACTTAATTATTCTAGTTTATTAGCCTTAGTCAATTACTGTAGGTATCCTTGACCGTGGTACTCAGGGATCCCTACCTTAGACATGATGCAAGCATTACCGGTTCATTTAGTACAAGCACATTCACCCACGGTGTCCAGGCCATTCAATTCTGCCATGACATGCTAGCCATCGCAACAGCATTCGAGATATATATCATGTCAAATATACTGTCAAGAGTGCGCCACGACGGGTCACTATCATGTCATGTCATTATTTAAAATTAACATTAACCTGATATAAGCGTGTATGCAATAACTAAATATAAACAGGGTGTAAGAGTTGTGGAGAAATCATGCGGCTCAGGGAGACGGGGAATAACTTCCACATACGAACTTAAAATGAGGTGCTCCAGAGATATTCGGAAAGGCAAGACAAAGATCTAAAACTTTCATGTTTTAAGTTTTTCAAAATTCTGGCTAGAAAATAGCTTAACTTGGCAAAAACAGTTATTCTGTGCACTTTTTATGCCAAAAATTCAATTCTGCGTAAAATATGTAAAAGGGGAGGGTTCCAGCATAAAATTTCACATTCTGGATACCTTTCAGCGTAAAATACGCAATTTCAGGGTTTCCAGCATAAAATTTTACATTTTGGATACAATCCAGTATAAAATACGCAATTTCAGAGTTCCTAAAGTAAAATTTCACATTCTGGATACAATCCAGCGTAAAATACGCAATTTCAGGGTTCTCAGCGTAAAATTTCATTTTTACGCAAGCTTTCCTGCGTAAAATTCGATTTTGCGCTAGCTTCCCTGCGTAAAATCTTATTTTACGCCAGTACCGCATTCTTCAGCCGACATGAAAATTCAGAAAACTTGTTTTGGCCATAAAAACTTTATTTTAACTCGAAATGAGGTGAATCAAAAACCAAATTCACACGAAATTTCGTGCTCTTGCTCATGGAACTATTAGTTTTCAAAAATAACAAGTTTTAGTAGATCAAAACCAAGAAAACTCTATGAACTAAAAGTTATAAAGTAGATCTAGAAGAATCTATCCATCAAAATTAAAAACTCCAAGTTCTAAAGAGGCTTATAATCATGCAAAGAAGAGAATGGAACAATAAAACTTGAAATCCATTGTGAAGCAAGTTGCACTTGCCTAAACCTCATGGTAGGTGGAGAGCAACGGTGAAGAAGAAGAAGAGTGAATGATGAGAGAGAAAGAGGGTAGGGTTAATAAATGATGATGGGGGTGGTAGGTAGGGGTTTTCCTTTGGTTCATGATGAACCAACCAAACCAAGCCAAGCTGAACCAACCCAAGAATAAACCAATCAATGAAATGCTAGAATAAATCAAGCAGTAAGACTTGCAATACGGATCAAATTACGTATACGTATACTAAGATATGTAATACGAACCACAGGCATTATATCCAGTTCAGCTCAGCATATCACCCACAGACAGATGGCCATTCAGAACGTACGATCCAGACTCTCGAAGATATGTTGAGATCTTGTACACTCGACTTCGGCGGTTCGTGGGAAGATCATCTGCACCTGGTGGAGTTCTCGTACAACAACAGTTTCCAATCTAGCATCCAGATGGCACCGTTCGAGGCACTGTATGGTAGGAAGTATAGATCTCCACTAGCATGGGACGATGTTGGAGAAAGACAGATGCTTGGTCCCGAGTTGATCACTCAGACAGTTGAGGTGGTCAGGAGAGTTAGAGATCATCTTCGCGTTGCACATGATCGTCAGCGCCATTGGGCCAATTCTCATCGGCGTCCCCTTGAATTTTCTGTCAGCGACCATGTATTTCTTAGGATCTCGCCTAACCGTGGTATCATTCATTTTGACGTACGGGAAAAGCTTAGTCCTAGGTATATAGGGCCGTTCGATATTCTGGAGTGAGTAGGAGATGTGTCCTATCGTCTCGCTCTTCCGCCGTCTCTGAGTGAGGTGCATGACGTGTTCCATGTATCCCAACTGCGACAGTATATTCTGGACCCGAGCCATATCCTGGATCATTTGGAATTGGTTGTGGGTACCAACCTTTCGTATAAGGAGAGACCCGTATCCATATTGGACCAGAGAGAGAAGATACTCAAGAATACGACTATCAAATTAGTCCGAGTTGCTTGGGGTCATCACTCTTTGGGTGAGTCAACGTGGGAGCGTGAGGATGATATCCGATCGCGATATTCCGACCTGTTTGACTCGTGAGGTATAATATCTTTCTTATGCCTCATGCCTTCGATTCCTTGCTTGCATAAATAATTGCTTGATTGCTTGACTAGTATAGCTTGCCTGTGATTAGTATAGCTTATCCTTGCATCTCTAGCCTCTTGATTAAATTCCGATGACGAAATTGTTTTAAGGTGGGGAGAGTTGTAATGTCTATTGTTCGTATTACGTATTTTGGAATACGTGTACGTAACCTGACTCGTATTGCTTGACTCCTGGCTTGGTTCGGCTTGTTTGGGTTGTCTTGGTTCGGCTTGGGTTACTTATTGGTTCATCATGAACCAAGAGGGAGAACCCTTACCTACCACCACCATCCCCATTTATTAGCCCAACTCTTTCTCTCTCCTCATTCACTCTTCTTCTTCCTCACCATTACTCTCCACCTGCACCCAAGAGCCCTAGGCAAGTGCAATTTTGCTTCATGATAGATCTCAAGTTTTATTGTTCCATTCTCTTCTTTACATGATTATAAACCTCTTTAGAACTTGGAGTTTTTAATTTTGATGGATAGATTCTTCTAGATCTACTTTATAACTTTTAGTTCATGGAGTTTTCTTGGTTTTGATCTACTAAAACTTGTTATTTTCGAAAACTAATAGTTCTATAAGCAAGAGCACGAAATTTCGTATAAATTTGGTTTTTGATTCACCTCATTTCGAGTTAAAATGAAGTTTTTATGGCCAAAACAAGTTTTCTGGATTTTTCATGTCGGCTGAGTGAAATTTTACGCTAGGGACCCTGGAATTGCATATTTTACGCTGAATATCATCCAGAATGTAAGATTTTACGCTAGGGACCCTGGAATTGCGTATTTTATGCTGGTTATCATCCAGAATGTAAGATTTTACGCTAGGGACCCTGGAATTGCGTATTTTACGCTGGATATCATCCAGAATGTAAGATTTTACGCTAGGGACCATGAAATTGCGTATTTTACGCTGGATAGCATCCAGAATGTAAGATTTTGCGCAAGGAACCCTGAAATTGTGTATTTTACGCTGGATGGTACCCAAAATGTGAAATTTTATGCTGGAACCCTCCCCTTTTACGTA
The DNA here is from genome assembly GCA_029216955.1 of Iris pallida. Classification (NCBI taxonomy): domain Eukaryota; kingdom Viridiplantae; phylum Streptophyta; class Magnoliopsida; order Asparagales; family Iridaceae; genus Iris; species Iris pallida. The sequence goes on along the minus strand of JANAVB010031417.1, from coordinate 24,290,109 downwards.
TTTTGCGCAGAATTGAAATTTTGGCATAAAAAGTGCTCAGAATGACTGTTTTTGCCAAGTTTAGCTATTTTCTAGCCAGAATTTCGAAAAACTTAAAACATGAAAGTTTTAGATCTTTGTCTTGTCTTTCCGAATATCTCTGGAGACCTCAATTTGAGTTCGTATGTGGAAGTTATGCCCTATCTTCCCTGAGTCGCATGATTCTTCCACAACTCTTGCACCCTGTTTATATTTAGTTATTGCATATACGTTTATACCAGGTTAAATGTTAATTTTTAAATATGTTCTATGACATAATGGTGACCCGTCGTGGCACACTCTTGGCAGTAAATTTGACATGATATATATCTCGAATGCGGTTGCGACGGCTAGCATGTCGTGACAGAATTGAATGGCCTGGACACCGTGGGTGATTGTGTTTGTACAAAATAAACCAGTACTGTCTTGAATCATGTCTAGGATAGGGATCCCTGACTACCACGGTCAGGGATACCTACAGTAATTGACTAAAGCTAATAAACTAGAATAATTCAGTAGACATGAAGAGATTTCCAGCTACAGGCAATCCCGTTATCTGGGCGCATTAAGTGGACTTGTAGCCTACCGAAGAGTATGGCTCATTTCCAGCACACAGTCACGTGTTGTATTCTTCATAAACGGACATTCGACCCGGATAACCGGATGGTCTGCAGGGCTTGTGGCTGTTGGAATAATCTCATTACATCTTGCTAATAGCTAGGCCTGTGATAACCCTAGTTAGTTAACAGTATCAAGCCGTACACTTGATTGGCCGTGATTGATTGGATGGAGTTTATTCCAGCTTAGTCTTATCCTGATCCTGTGCAAGATTGTGACATGACATGATTATTGATGCTTGCCTTAACAATAACGATCGGGGTCCAGTTCTGTTCAGGCGAAGGGTTACAACCCCGGTCCTTATTTGGTTTAAGGATTGTAACCTGGCTCCCGGAGCAGTTCTGTGTCCTCTCTTCGTTTATTGTCTTATTGCAACCCCATGTCATGCTCATCATGTTTTATCTTACCTTAATACCATGATTATTTATACTGTCCTTAGCAATAAAGATCGGGAGTCCAGTTCTGTTCAGGCGAAGGGTTACAACCCCGCTCCTTGTTTGGTTTAAGGGTTGTAACCTGGCTCCCGGAGCAGTTCTGTGTCCTCTCTTCGTTTATTGCCTTCACTGTACCAATAGTATTTGAGACGGGTTTCTATTCAGGTGAAGGGCTGCAACCCCGGTCCTTGTTTGGTTTAAGGGTTGTGACCTGGCTACTTGAATGGTTTCCTCGTACTCAGTTTACTGTTGTTATCTCTATTATTATCAGTACTTTATTTATTATCTTTAATATTCTGTTATGATATGCTGGTTTTAGTCCCTAAGTGAAGCCTCCTTTGTGGCACTTGCTCTTTCTGGGGTTTGATCCAGCTAGTTTTGTGTGGCCAGATATCGGAGCAGTACCAGAGGATCCACCTGTCTTCCAGCCAGATGGTGAACACCAGACGTAACCCTGGCAACGAGTGGGTTTCTTTTTGTCCTCCCACTTTATTGTAAAAATTATTTTTTTGAGGCATTTAGCCGACAAGCACGTGTTAGCTCGTATTGCATCTTTACTTACTGTCTGCCTACGGGCTGTAACATGATTGACAGATCCTAGGGTTGATCATGTACGACTGAACTCTTGCTAGTCTTGACATTTGGTACGACTAGCTTCATGATCATCCAATATGTAATGTATGTGACGCCTTGCCATTATATATTTGGTGCTCTGACATCTTGTAACTCTTATTGCTTGCTTGAGATTGAGACAATAGGCTTGTCCATGACCATAGGAGACTGTTGGCTTGAAGTTAAACCCTCATATATCTAGACAGCCGTGATCGTATAGCGAGGTGGGTTGCACTTCAATATACGTAGCTGGCTATGTACGCCCCCGCTCTCCAGTATTCTGGTTCTGGGGCGTTACAGTTGCACGCATCGAAGCCGTATTTTCGTGTTCTATGCCTTAGTGTTCAATGTTCGTGGCTTGCACGCTAGGACGCTCGTCTATTGTCTTTCAATGTTCTAGCCTTTCTAACTCGTGCACAAAGGCACGGAATGGCTCGTGCACGAAGGCACTCGCCGAATACAGTTATCCCATGTTCTTGCAGCTTTTGTACTGTCACGACCCGCACCCACTTTTCGAATACGAGACGTGTCCAAGCCAGCCTACGCCGCAGAGTCGGCAGTAGAACGCTGTCAAGCCCGCAAGAAATAAACGCTCAAGATATAACATTTGCTGCTCATTCACATTTCTAAAATTTATTACGACAGTTACAAGATTTATATTTAAAGAAAATACAAAGTTCTCACAATTAATGAAAATGATACAACTGCTATCTATTTCTAGGTTTCTGTCTGCAAGTATGTAGTGTCCCGTCCCGCTCAGTCAATCGGAGGAATAGGAACGCCGACGGCGTTCGAACTTAACCTTGCAACGGCTGCTTGAGGACATCGTTCGGTCGAGGCGATCGCACGCTCAGGTGGGGTAGTTTCGGTTAACTCGCCTCATCTTTGCCTTCACATAATAAATCGTATATTTTCAACTTGCACAAGTAGGCTTGATAATAAAAGAGACAAATCTACATAGCTAAAAGGGAATAATTTCGACGGGTCGAATTGAGTTAGAATATAGAAAGGTCCAACGGTCGGCTTAGAGTTGGTGCACGGCGTGCTTTGAAAATGACACTCGATCCTTCGTCCCGTGGCTTGGGAGAAGGAAAGTTGGTTGATTAGGCAAAGTTATGAATGTAGCCTAAGTCATAGGCGTCACCCGCATAAATGCTCGATAAAGTGTCAGACCCGATCCCAAATAATTGGGTCGAACCGGATCATGCCCAGCCTGCACCGTTGTTGAGACGGCGGCAATAAGTTGTATCCACTATTGCAGGTAATCACAAAAACATCTAAATATTTGTCACAACTCAATATTCGGGAATTTAAAACTTTATTCAACATTTGAAAAGTACAACCGGAATAGAAAGACTGAAATAAAATGCTGAATTCAAATTATCAAAATTCTAAAACAACCAATCTGGAAACAGAAAATCTAGCTAAACGTTCGGCTCATCGGCCTCAGGTCCTGCGTCCTCCAAAGGGGACTCTGGCAATACCACAGGGTACAAAACCGGGTCATAATAACTGTTGTATAACAGCTCAGCATCCTCAAAATCCTCTAAAAATGTTCTCTAGTCAGGAGGGAGCAAAGTACAATTCATGATAATCTAACAATTAAAATAATAATAGAATCATGCACTTTTAAACAATTTAAAAATAAACAGTTCTCCAGCAGTTAAAACATTATGATGTGAATAGGCAATGAATATGACCGGCTTGGATTGTACAGTGAATGATATGGCTTATCCCCGTGTGTATGAGGGGTAAGCTAATACATTTCTAAATTATTACTTTGGATGTGGTCATACTCACTACACTACTCCCCCAGTCCCCAAACAGTTACAGTAGTTACAGTAGTTACAGTCAGTACTCTCAGAGAGAGTTCCGTGTTGTATCATGGTTTAAACTTGCAATAAAACGATTATTAAATAATTATAAACTAACACAAAATGTACTTGCCTTTGTTTACGACTGGAAACGGTGTTGGTTCCGGGAAGATGCTAGGTTCGTCTCTGAGATCCTACAGTTGGAGAACTTGACTTAGAACCATTGTGAAACCAAGCTAGGTGTGCTAGTTGCAATCTCTAGTAGCAGGTCCTAGTCAGATTTTAAGTTCTTTTATTACCTACTGTAACGCTTTACGTCGCAAGCTACGTGCGTTGTCCATTATTTTGTTAAACCGGTTAATTCAGTTAATTGGGAAAAAATAGCAATTACAGTTTAACTTAGGAAAACTTTATATTTTTGTAATATATATATACACTAGTTTTCTTCTAGTGATAAAACATGAATTTGTTATCTTGCTATTATTTTACTCATTTAATTAACTTGGAAAAATCTTTATTAATTTTATACAAAATACTTAATATCCTAATTATAATTTACGCGTCCAAAAAATAGAAACCAACCCAGAAAAGAAATAAAAATCAACCCAGAAAAGAAATGAAAAATCTAGACTACACAATACAGGGGCACAGCTAACAAAATAGAAATCTGGGCTTATGCCCTTACAAACTTTACATAAATGAAATTAGAGGAAAATTAGTTAGCTCTGAAATGTCTCGTATTTTAAATACTAAAAACAAAATTAATAAATAAATTAAAATAAATCTTAGGAGTCTCAGACTTGGTCCAAACGTCACTATTTTTAGCTAATGCCTCAACGTCCGGGTAAAACTGGTTTCGTTTGCATTTTGCTAGGGTCCACGGACCGGTACGGTCGTCGCCCAAAAATCCGATTTGAAATATTTCCGAAAACCAATTTAAAATTCATTTATAAAGTTTTATAAAAATTTGGGCAGCATTTCCTCTATATTCTGGATAACCCAAAACTGGGAAAATGCGCCAAACACCCAATACTTATCCCAAACTAGGGAAAACACAGAAATTAATTCCACCAAAACTCATAACCAGTTCCCGACATAGGCCAAGCCAACAAAACCACAGAACATTCCGAAACGAAGTTCAAAAAATCTCCGAAAAGTCACAGAACCAGTATAGATTCGGAAATATCCGAATTTAACTCGAAAATTTCAAGAAAACCAACAGAAACCAAAAGAGAAAATCTACATAACTTTTCCGAAGGAAAGTACGGGAATTCCGAAGGATCGAAATCACTACCGTAATCCTCAAAACCGATCCCAGTTGCGGGATCGGGGACCAATACTCATCATCGACTACGCAAACGAAAACGGGAACGCAAAATTATACCTTGGGTTGCTCGGCTAGAGCTCTCAGATGAAAAATAAAGAGAATAATCCACGCGGATCGGTTCGGGACAACACTGGAAGTGCGGACAGCGCTGTGAACATACGGGGAAGCTCGGAAAGCAGGATCGGCGCATAGAAAACATGAGGACCGCGGTCAGGGACAGCGGGACATCGGGCCAGAAAGGGTCTGCGAGGAGGCAGAACAGCTAGGGCACGGTCGGGGGCTGCGGGTCCGGTCGGTCGCGGAGGGCCGAATTGCCAGACGGAGGGTCTGACCTCGGGGAGGCCACAGATGGGGGTTGCACCGGGATGGGCGCCAGCGGGAGACGGACGGCACGGGCGGAGGTGGGCCGATCCGGCCGGCGGCACAACCATGGGGTTGGCCGAAGCTGGCCGGACGGACGGAGGCGACGCCGGGTCGGGCTAGGGCACGGGGCGGAGGTGCCGAAGTTCGGCACGGTCGAACGCGAGCCGAGGGAGGCCGGCGTTGCTCGCGGACGGGCTCGACGCGGCGGACGGTTGGGCTCGGGTTGGCCGGAGCTCGGCGTGGCTCGGACGAAGGCGGGCCGCCGAGAGGCGGGCGCACGGGCGATCAGTCGGCTGGGGCGAGCCGACGGGTACAGGGCCGAGCGAAAAAATTAGGGGAAAGGGAGGGAAGTGAGTGAGAGAGAGAGAGCTGGTGGTTTGATGAAGTAGAGAAAGTATGTAGAGTAATAAAGAGAGGGAGATGGTGTTGTGGAGAATAAGAGGAATGGTGCTGTGTATATATGGAGTTGGGAAAAAGGTTTTTGTGGTGGTAGTGAGTATATTGTTAGTTAAGGGAAGGATGGTAGAGAGATGTTTTAGGGGAGTGAGAACGTGGGGAGGGTGAGGGAGAGCTGTTCGTGAGGTAGGGGAGTTGTCCAGGTCGTGGGGAGACCGGGTGGGTTTGGATCGAGTTGGGTAGGATAGGTTTTAAATGTTTTTTTTCTTAGCAAAAATCCAAACACATGCAACAAATTTTATTAGTAAAAAAATATTCTGATTTGGTACAGGTTCGAACTGGGACCGGACTCGGAGTCAGATGGCAACCAAAATCCAAGTTATTATTATTTTAAAAAAATAATAGTTTCGAACCGATATTACATAATAGTAATAATACGATAATAATAATAATACAAATAATAACAATTAAAGGAACAAGACCCGGAAGTGGGTTTCACAACCTTCCCTCCTTATAAAATTTCGTCCTCGAAATTTCAAGGATAAGGGCCGGGGTACAATCAAAATCACTTAACCTTGATCAAAAACGAAAAATTTTAAACATCAGGCACAATCGAATTTTAGTAATGATCATTAGGTAAAATATAGGCACGATCAGAATTATCTAGATATTTTTTGAGCTAGAGTTGGAATATTCTTGTAATCAAAATCATTTTAGGCACGAGAAAGATCTAGGTACAATTATGATCAAAAATAGAAGAAAATGAGGTCTCACGAAACAGAAAAGGCAAGAAAGAAACGAACGTCAACAGTTATTGAGAATGCAAAAATGATGAAATCTTCTGAGTTAAGGGACTAAAAAATAATTCCAGATTAAATTGGAATGGGATATAAGGGTTTATGACTAAGGAGAACTCGACAAGTTGTGTGATGGGAGGTTAGCGAGAATAATATATCTATGATTAGAATGTAGTCGGATAAGATAGTTTCATTGAGGACTGAGTGATAATCAAAGGGGATAGAAAATATCGTATCACCATTTCAAGGATCAAAGATAGGATATGCAGGAAAAATAACTTACAAAATAACAATCTTATTAATACCCCATGCAAAAAATCTAATTTCTATCTTGCTAAACTAGTTGAACTCTAAGTATCTACAAAAACTAAGGCAGCCGTCAAGGTATTTGAACTACTTTATTTAGAATCATAAATCAACTAAATCAAATTTTCTTTCGTCGTATTATGCAACTCGTATGCCAAATGTATTTCAATTTCAAGTATGCCTCTCGATCAAAATATTTTACAAACATCAACTTCCAATTGTCAGCCATTCTTTCAAAATTACAATCTTTTCTTGCCATAGTAAATCCTTAGAAAATTCTTTAAGTTGATCCATGACCTATATTCGAGAATTTTCAATTCTTGAAATCAATTGACAGAATTACAATCATTAATCAATCAATTTTATTCTTTAACTATGCACCTATCAATCGTTCTCATCCAAACGCATTAGCAAAAATACCACAGAATTCCAATCGTTCTTACCATAACCAATATGAGCCTCCAATGTTTGGTAGAAATTGCAAATTCAAATGCTCCTTTCCAAAGTTGTATGCCAATAGTCTTATCTTAATTCCTCTCTGCTTATTCCTTCTCTAGAACCTATCATTCCATTGTTCGTGTTATTCCTTCCATGGTTATATCCGTCCCTTCTAGGTATTGTAGTCATCTAACCATAAAAGTTAATCCCCGTCAAGTGTTTCTTTACTTGATCATTATATTCACATTATATATATATATATATATATAAAGATGGGGAGCTGCTCTGCTCCCTGGGGAGCCTTCGGCGGTTGGCCCCCCCTTGGTGGCCGGCCCCCTGCTGGCCGCCTCCGTGGTGGGCTGCCCCCGGGATGCTCTCGTCGGCCTCTTTCGGCCTGCTCCCCCGACCGTTGACGCCCCGGCAGCCTCCTTGCTGCCCTCGGTGCCGCCGTCCTTTTCCTCTGCGGCGTCGGTCCTGGCGTCCTCGTCGTCCCCGTCGCAGGCGATGCCGCGGCTCCGCTTCTTCTGCAGCCGCCGTGCCGCTTCCGGCCGATGGCGTGCCCACGTTGGGGCCGAGTGCGCCCTCCTCGGCCGTCGTCGCTCCTGCTTCCCTCCCCCCTCTCGCCGTCTCTCCTGCGGAGCCGTCGCCCTCCTTGGCAGCGCCCGTCGCGGCTCCTTCCCCAGGCGCCGTAGCTCCCTCTCTCCCGCTCCCCCCTTCCGCCTCGTCTCCTCCGTCGGGCCTCCCCTCATCGTCGGCGGGACCCTCTCCACCGTGCCGCGAGCCCCTTTTTTGGGCTCATGTGGCCGCTCGGCAGCTGCCAGCTGTTGGCAGCCCGTGTATGTCGGAGTCTCCGCCCCCTCCCGTCGAGACGCTGCCTTCCAGCGGCGGCCTCCCCCTCCCCGTCGCCGGACTTCCTTCTGCGAGCCCCGCTTCGTGGACAGCTCCTCCGCCTCCCTACGACCTCTAGAGCTTCCGGCGCGGGATGGGGGCCCCTCTCCCCCGTCTCTTTTGACTGCTCCGGGCCGCGTCGGCCGGTCTCGTCGCCTCCGGCGGATCTTGAGCTCGACGCCTGGCCTCGAGGTTCCCGCCGACAGACGCGCCTTCCCCCTCCGTCCTGCGAGGTTCCCCCTCCGGCACCCCGGCGTCACCTCCCGTGCGCCCGCCTGCCGTTGGCCACGCCTCTTCGTCCCCCGCTCCCTCCCCCTGGAGGTCGAGCCCGCCTCCGCACGCCCCTCCTCCCTTCGGGCGCTCGCTCCCCACCGATGGCGCTTCCGGCCGGTCTCGCGCCGTGCGCCCGCCTGCACGCTGGGGGGTCCCGCCGGTGTCCGCCCTGCCGGAGTTCCCCCGCTACTCCGCCGGCACCACGTTCTCGCCGGAGCTCCTCTCTTTGGGCTTCGAGCGGGGGGGATCGAGGCCCCTCGGGTCTCGCGCTGCCCCTCGGGCTGGGCGCCTGCCCATCCCCCCCCCCCCACGTGGCCCCCTAGGGCCGTGTGCCCATATCCCCCCCTAACGATCAGACCCCCCGTGTCCCCCCCTTGGGCCTGGTGCCCATTTACCCCCCTAACGCTAACACCCGGCTGCTTTTTTGAAATTTCAAAATCGTGTTTTTGAAATTTCATAATTTTACTTTTGGTATCTTCGAAATTTCGAAATTGCGGTTCCGTAATTTCGTTTTTCGAATTTCTAATTGTCTTTTAAATACCTTGTCAATCTGGGCTTGTTTTGTGTGTTTAGGCCTAGCACCAGTATGTATCAATCCTTCGGAGACCCCTTTTTTCAATAAAATGGATTTTCTGTTAAAAAAAATTATATATATATATATATATATATATATATATATATATATATATATAATCCAAATTCACTTCCTCCATGGGAGAACATTACCAAATCCTATACTTTCCTCGGTAACTCTACCTACGTCTTCCTTTATCTTCCATATTCTTCTTTAATTATAAAAATCAAAGTCGTCAAATATCTTCATTTGTTTGAATGAGGTTTAGACACTGGTGAGCACTACCAACAGTTATAACCCGAATAAGTCACAAGTTAAGACATACCACTCTCTCAAGACTAGCTTACTCCAGGTATTCTTTTACCTTTTTCTACCCTTTAGCTATCTAATATTAATCCCAAATGATCCCTTACAAGGAATGAGATAAGTAACAATCTATGTTCCTCCGCCTATAGCTATCAACTATATACATATAGTCATCCACAAAATGTACTCCCACTATTTAATATATAAAGCTAACCACAACTATCTACTGCTTCTAGAAAAATAATAATAATAAATAAATCAATAAATCAACATAAAAATATATATACAACGTACTATGGTTGAAACATGAAAGAGATTGAGTCAATAGAGATTGATATGGTCCTAATAAGTTCTAGGAAGATCAAATAGTATTTCATAGGAAATCTATTCCTTCAAGCTTGTGATAAGAGATTTATGAAAATAGAGACAACCGGAAGAAATACAAATCTTCGAATCGGGCAAAAGTCAGAATAACTTGATGGTGCTGAAAAGACAATCATGATATGGATAATGTCTTAATAATATTCGAAAACCAGATATATCCGAAGTCGCTTTGCCTCAAATTCATGCCTCGCCAGAGTGCACCTGACTGCAGTGAATTTTTTTGGCTCCATAATTTGAATAATAATAATTTTTCGAGTAGTCTATCAACTTTATCCATTTCCTGGCTGAACAACATAGGAGACAAATGTGACGGATTTAGGACATAGTCTCAATGATATCTGAAAACCTATGAACACCTGAAATCATTTCAACTTAGAGTCTATGTCTCGCCAGTACGCAACTGGCTGCAGTAAACTCGCAGTTTTTATAATTCAGACGAACGACTACTACGCAAATGTGCGAAGTCATATTAGGTCACAAAATATTTTCTCAACTTTGTCCATAAGAATTTCAGAAGGAGTTTCCGAAAATTCAAACGAGTTCTAAAGTTCTAGTCATGATAGGAAAAGATGTTGATGTATGTTCTTCTGGAATCAAGAAACTTTATAGGATAAATATGTATTCCAGTATCTCTTGAGATTTAAGAGATTGGTTTGAAGTCATGAAGTTGGTCAAACTGGATTATGGCTAATTGAGTTGGACACAAGATAAGATAGAAGCACCAGAGCTTCGAGTTGAGTTGAAGAAGCTAAAGAGAATATTCCCGACAAATCGCTTAAAAGATACTGACATTTACCAAAATTATTTTGAAGAAATAATTTCTTATCCAAGGAAAGTTTGAGAATGTGATGGGTAAGTTGGGTTGACACAAAAAAGAAGTATGTCTTATTGATTTAAGGAAGTCAGGTTAAAATGGTTTAGCAAAGCCAACCAGGGAATAGTTCAACAATTCAAAAGTTTTTCAATGACTAAAGAAAATTTAATAATAGGATTGGAATCAATTCTCTGACCGTTCGTGCTTCACGATACTCAAGCATTGAGTTTAAAAGCTGTCTAGGCCTTGAATTGATCAAGAAGTTGCATAGAGAGAGTAGGGTTTCAAGTTGAGTGGAGGGGATCAACCAAAATAAAATATTTGGAATAACCTAGGAGATAACGACCAATATTGAAAATATCTTCTTCAGGGGAATCATGAATTAACTAGGCTGAACTAATTCATTTGGTAATAATTAACCTTGGGACTTTATGGTTCCAGAAGAATTTGGTTCATGATTGGTTCCAAGAAAGTCGAATAGAAATGAGATCAAGGCAAATAGTTGGATACGCTAATCGTAGAAGAACTTCGAGTAGATAAGAGTTTCTTAGAATTTGAAACTCTAGATAGCGAACGGATCTGGATTCCAAATAAAGGTAGAGAGATAAGATTTGATCAACAAATAGAGAAGTTGAAAATAGGTTTGCTGAAGAAGGAGATTGAAGAGTTCTAATATTGGTCCATAAATAGCAAAAAAAAAAGTATAGATCCTAAGGGATGCTAAAATCTGATATGGAAAGGAGATAATCCCGAAAATCATGGGACACTAAAAGATACAAAAATCTAGAAAATAAAATGTGGTAACATATACCATCATACAATCGGCCTATGCTGGATAAGGCTTAGGATGCAAAACATATGCAAGGTAGCCTACCAATATATAGTCAAACAAAAATATTTTTGTATATAATTCGGACCTATGTTGTGACAAATCAATGTTCTAGTGTTCTAATTGTTTCTAGGTATGTTTTCCTAAGTTGTTGTTTCTTGGACCTGCATGGGCCACCACTAAAAACATGTCACGACCCGATCCCAAGTAATTGGGTCGAACCGGATCATGTCCAGCCTGCACCGTTGTTGAGACGGTGGCAGTAAGCTGTATCCACTATTGGAGGTAATCACAACAACATCTAAATATTTGTCACAACTCAATATTCGGGAATTTAAAACTTAATTCAACATTTGAAAAGTACAACCGGAATAGAAAGACTGAAATAAAATGCTGAATTCAAATTATCAAAATTCTAAAACAACCAATCTGGAAACAGAAAATCTAGCTAAGCGTTCGGCTCATCGGCCTCAGGTCCTGCGTCCTCCAAAGGGGACTCTGGCAACACCACAGGGTACAGAACTGGATCATAATAACTGTTGTATAATAGCTCAGCATCCTCAAAATCCCCTAAAAATGTTATCTCCAGTCAGGAGGGAGCAAAGTACAATTCATGATAATCTAACAATTAAAATAATAATAGAATCATGCACTTTTAAACAATTTGAAAATAAACAGTTCTCCAGCAGTTAAAATATTGTGATGTGAATAGGCAATGAATATGACCGGCTTGGATTGTACAGTGAATGATATGGCTTATCTCCGTGTGTATGAGGGGTAAGCTAATACAGTTCTAAATTATTACTTTGGATGTGGTCATACTCATTACACTACTCCTCCAGTCCCCAAACAGTTACAGTAGTTACAGTAGTTACAGTCAGTGCTCTCAGAGAGAGTTCCGTGTTGCATCGTGGTTTAAACTTGCAATAAAACGATTATTAAATAATTGTAAACTAACACAAAATATACTTGCCTTTGTTTACGACTGGAAGCGGTGTTGGTTCCGGGAAGATGCTAGGTTCGTCTCCGAGATCCTACAGTTGGAGAACTTGACTTAGAACCATTGTGAAACCAAGCTAGGTGTGCTAGTTGCAATCTCTAGTAGTAGGTCCTAGTCAGATTTTAAGTTCTTTTATTACCTACTGTAACGCTTTACGTCGCAAGCTACGTGCGTTGTCCATTATTTTGTTAAACCGGTTAATTCAGTTAATTGGGGAAAAATAGCAATTACAGTTTAACTTAGGAAAACTTTGTATTTTTGTAATATATATATAAACTAGTTTTCTTCTAGTGATAAAACATGAATTTGTTATCTTGCTATTATTTTACTCATTTAATTAACTTGGAAAAATCTTTATTAATTTTATACAAAATACTTAATATCCTAATTATAATTTACGCGTCCAAAAAAATAGAAACCAACCCAGAAAAGAAATAAAAATCAACCCAGAAAAGGAATGAAAAACCTAGACTACACAATACAGGGGCACAGCTAACAAAATAGAAATCTGGGCTTATGCCCTTACAAACTTTACATAAATGAAATTAGAGGAAAATTAGTTAGCTCTGAAATGTTTCGTATTTTAAATACTAAAAACAAAATTAATAAATAAATTAAAATAAATCTTAGGAGTCTCAGACTTGGTCCAAACGTCACTATTTTTAGCTAATGCCTCAACGTCCGGGTAAAACCGGTTTCGTTTGCATTTCGCTAGGGTCCACGGACCGGTACGGTCGTCGCCCAAAAATCCGATTTGAAATATTTCTGAAAACCGATTTAAAATTCATTTATAAAATTTTATAAAAATTTGGGCAGCATTTTCTCTATATTCGGGATAACCCAAAACTGGGAAAATGCGCCAAACACCCAATACTTATCCCAAACTAGGGAAAACACAGAAATTAATTCCACCAAAACTCATAACCAGTTCCCGACATAGGCCAAGCCAACAAAACCACAGAACATTCCGAAACGAAGTTCGAAAAATCTCCGAAAAGTCACAGAACCAGTATAGATTCGGAAATATCCGAATTTAACTCGAAAATTCCAAGAAAACCAACAGAAACCAAAAGAAAAAATCTACATAACTTTTCCGAAGGAAAGTCCGGGAATTTCGAAGGATCGAAATCACTACCGTAATCCTCAAAACCGATCCCAATTACGGGATCGGGGACCAATTCTCATCATCGACTACGTAAACGGAAACGGGAACGCAAAATTATACCTTGGGTTGCTCGGCTAGAGCTCTCAGATGAAAAAAAAATAGAATAATCCACGCGGATCGGTTCGGGACAACATTGGAAGTGCGGACAGCGCTGCGAACATGCGGAGAAGCTCGGAAAGCCGGATCGGCGCATAGAAAACATGCGGACCGCGGTCAGGGACAGCGGGACATCGGGCCGGAGAGGGTCCGCGAGGAGTCAGAACAGCTAGGGCACGATCGGGGACTGCGGGTCCGGCTGGTCGCGGAGGGCCGAAGTGCCAGACGGAGGGTCTGACCTCGGGGAGGCCGCAGATGGGGGTTGCACCGGGATGGGCGCCGGCGGGAGACGGGCGGCTCGGGCGTAGGTGGGTCGATCCGGCCGGCGGCACAACCATGGGGTCGGCCGAAGCTGGCCGGACGGGCGGAGGTGACGCCGGGTCGGGCTAGGGCACGGGGCGGAGGTGCTGGAGTTCGGCACGGTCGAACGCGAGCCGAGGGAGGCCGACGTTGCTCGCGGACGGGCTGGACGCGACGGACGGCTGGGCTCGGGTTGGCCGGAGCTCGGCGTGGCTCGGGCGAAGGCGGGTCGTCGAACGAAAAAATTGGGTAAAAGAGAGGGAAGTGAGTGAGAGAGAGAGAGCTGGTGGTTTAAAGAAATAGAAAAAGTATGTAGAGTAATAAAGAGAGGGAGATGGTGTTGTGGAGAATAAGAGGAATGGTGCTGTGTATATATGGAGTTGGGAAAAAGGTTTTTGTGGTGGTAGTGAGTATGCTGTTAGTTAAGGGAAGGATGGTCGAGAGATGTTTTAGGGGAGTGAGAACGTGGGGAGGGTGAGGGAGAGCTGTTCGTGAGGTGGGGGAGTTGTCCAGGTCGTGGAGAGACCGGGTGGGTTCGGGTCGAGTTGGGTAGGATAGGTTTTAAATGTTTTTTTTCTTAGCAAAAATCCAAACACATGCAACAAATTTTATTAGTAAAAAAAATATTATGATTTGGTACGGGTTCGAACTGGGACCGGACTCGGATTCAGATGGCAACCAAAATCCAAGTTATTATTATTTTTAAAAAATAATAGTTTCGAACCGATATTACATAATAGTAATAATACGATAATAATAATAATAATAATACAAATAATAACAATTAAAGGAACAAGTCCCGGAAGTGGGTTTCGCATAAAGCATGCACGCTTCCATGATGCAAGGCTTGGCATAGCCTTTGCTCGTCCCTTGAGTTAAGTTGTAGGCTTGGTGAAGTTAGGAAAAGTGATGGTGGTCGACCTAAGTCATTCCAAGCACGGTCCTACAAGTTCTACGGCTGGGTATGACAACTTAGTCTTACAGTTTCAAGCCCGTCATATAGAGTATGTCTTGGGCGGTGGCGTCGCGTAGAGTTCAAGTTGGTTTAAGGCACGATACCACGGACTTAGTATTTTCAGGCACGGACCATGGTTGATTCATTGAGTTTGGAAAGTGTTTTGAATATTTGTTCTTGAGTTGAGTAAAATGATAGGGCAAGAAAGTAGAATGCTCGCGACTACGGGTCGTCGAGGCAAGATCTCAGATGTGAGACGTATTGAACTTGGCCCTGAAAGAGATGATAACACTAGAGGTGGAATGACTGTATGAGACGTCAGTTGAGTCTAGTCTTGCATGGTCATGGACAACTTGTCGACAAGGTGGAGTTTCCTCGAACGGTAGCCCAACGGAAGGGGACCGGTTCTTGAGAAGCAGCATTAGCACGTGCTGGATGACCGCACAAGTTAGCGCAGAGGCTTGCCAGCGGGGCTAGCTACCTACGTTGGCAAGGGCGGCCGCCTAACAAGCTAAAGGAGTCCAGGATGGCTCTGGGAGTCAGTGACCAAATCATATAGATGAGTCAGCATGGCGGCAATCTGCGTGTGTGCCTTTGGATTGAGTTGAGTTGTTGAATGTGTGTACAGTTGGAATACAATGTTTGGTCCTAAGATGTGGCATCAACATAGGCGACGTGCTCCGGCACGAGATGCGGCGTCGGTCTTAAGTTGTTGGCATATAAGTTGCATAAGTTGGTTTGGGTTATCTTGAGTTTAAGTTAGGAAACGCCGCAAGGCGAAGTCGGTCAAGTGATACTTAGTCCAGAAGTCTTGATTGGGTCTGTTGGTGATCGAAGTAGCAAGGGCCGCGAGGCGGCATTATGGTAAAGTCACATTGAGTTGCGAGGTACGACCTCAGCAAGGGTTTGTAGCACGGTGACACAGAAAATGGAGCTTCATCGCGTAGTTGCGTCTCTGATTTTAAGTCGTAAGGCAAACACGACTCGATAGGTTAACGTTATGGGCACGAGAAGGGTCTTGAGATAAGGTATGAGTTAACATTGTCGTTGCAAGCACGAGATGGTCTAAAGACACAAAATAGGTCAAGGCGTCGGTCCTAAAAACTGATCCTAAGGAAAGAGTAGAAAGACAATACAAAAGGGGACTATGTTGCACAAAGTAAAGTAAACGTGTTGGTTTTGTATGGGTGGGCGAGGAGCTCATGTCACTTCCCGTTCCCGGAATGCGTATTTTTATATATGAACAGCTCATATGTATTTATTTAGTATTTATCATGTATTATTCTGTAGTTAAATTCCTTTAAATTTTTATGTTAATTAATTATCTGCTCTTTAAATTCCATGTTAATCTATTTTCTGTAATTTTATTTCTGCACTTTACTTTCTGCTTTTATACTCTGCTTTAGCTTTGCTATGGGTTCGGCTCAGATTGGTTTAATTATGTTGGTTCATCATGAACCGAAATAAACCCCCACCTACCACCACCCCTTCTATTTAAAGCCCATCTCCTTTCTCTCTCTTTATTACTTCACCATTACTCTTCTTCTTTCTCATAACTCTCCCACCAACCTAGAAGAGATAGGCAAGTGCCAACTTGCTTCTTGATGGATCCCTATTTTTATTGTTCCATCATCTTCCCTATTTGATTTTAAGTCTCTTTAGTACTTAGCATTTTCAATTTCCATGGCTTATTTGTTGTAGATCTAAGTTTGTTACATTTTCGGATTTCTTAGGTTTTGATCTAGTAAACTTTGTTATCTTCAAGTTTTGATGGTTCCATGTTATAGAGAATTTCGTTCTACCCAATTTTGACCTATGGAAGTCCATATTTGGACTTGGGATGAAGGATTTATGAAGCTTGGAAGCAATGGCTTCCATGGTTCCCATGGTTCTGTTCTCAGAAAATTCGGAGAAGAAGGACAGTCCAGCGCATCAAATCTTAATTTCCTCAGGCGCATGTGTTTTTCATAAATAAATTCACTTTATTTATTTTGTATCTGAGAAAATTACAACTGTAGGAATCTAATCTAGAAGACGATTACTTTATCCCTTGGACGATGCGATGAAGAATACTCGAACTTTGAAGAACTTGGACAGCAACTGGGCAATCTCTCTGTTCTCTCTGAAATTGACTGTAGTGTCTGATGAAGATGAAGAAACTCTTTTTTATAGAGTTCAGGATAACTGTCCTTAAGCATACGCTCAGGTAGTTACTTGACGTGTGCATAACTGCAGGGACGCGTGGCTAATTCTGATGGAGACACATTAGCGTGCGGTTGAAAGTAGTGGAGCATGTTCAGAAGAGATTGATGGCATAGATGCCACGTTGCATAACTTCTAGAGAAGTGGATAACTGGGTACAGGACACGTGAGAACGTGTGTTGACTGTAATCCTGGATATGGTTGCTGTAATACGCTGCCTCGTTGAAGGAGAGTTATACGCTGACTTGGATGATGTAGAAAAAAAATAAAGCTGATACGCTTACTGGAGAAGAAAGGAGTCATACGCTCACTTGATGAGGAAGGAGTCGTATAGACTTCATACGCTCACTGAAGAAGGAAGGAGTCGTATAGACTTCATATGCTCACTGAAGAAGGAAGGAGTCGTATAGACTTCATACGCTCACTGAAGAAGGAAGGAGTCGTATAGACTTCATACGCTCACTGAAGAAATGGCCACGTGGCCATCATCAATCTTCTCTGATACGCCATATCTTCAAAATAACTGTCAAAAGATTTTTTCGAGCGTCGTGACTGCAGATATGACGGCTGACAGACTGTCAGTAATAATAACTTTGCATTAATGATCTGCTGAGCTGTCCTCGTAAAAGACAAAACCAACTCTTCGAATACATATACGACTGTTGCTCTTTTCATGACAACTATCTTTGCACGAAAGACGAGACGTCAGATTCATTCTTCATTTAATATATGCTGTGCCGCCACTTTAAGAAGAAATAATAAAATATCCACTAAGCGTATAGCTTTTGATAAGCGTATGGCCTTGAGCGTATGATAGCGTGTCATAATTTTCCACATCCTACAAGACCCCCTTCAAAGTTTTCGAACTTTATGAGTTTCAAAAGTTCGAAATTACTTTGAATAAAAAAGTGGGAATGAGTCTTGACACGCTGGCATTAAGTCTGTTTATGCAAAAGTGAATTTATTAAATGTCATGATGACTCTTCATTTTTCGAGACTGATTGAATCTGATTTATGGAGGAATATGAACCGCCAACAAGCTTTGTTATATAAACTGAGAAAATTCAGTTTTTGACATTCATTTCTCGTAACCATGACTCCAAAGGAAGCGGCTGAAGAAGAAGCACGAAAATTAGGTTTCTGTGCCCATGGTGACCCCACCTTTGGAGGCAAAGAACCGGAGCCCTTCATCATCGAGTTCAAAGATGACCCCACGCAGTTAGCCAAGAATTTCTTGGGTTACTTCGGTCTGGACGGCTCCTCTACTTCTGATGGGCGGAGCCTCGCATAGAAGCGTGAAATGCTCGCTGCTCTGTTGCACCGCATAGGGGTCCAAAGCGTAGAAGAGTTAGGCGTCAAACTTAGCCGCTCTGGAAAATAGAGCGTGACTTTGTTGCACCCCTTTCTTTCCCTCTTTTTTTTTTGTTTTGTAAGGCCATCAGTGCCTTAATGAAATGAATATTCAAGAATTCTCTGTTTAGTATAATTTTGTGTTGAAAACTAACGTGCACCAATGAATAACTGTAGATTACGCTGTAGGTTACGCTGTCTTCCAATGTTTGTAAGTTACGCTGGATAGCGTACATCAATGAATAGCATGCACCAATAAATGGCTGTAGGTTACGCTATCTTCCAATGTTGTGGAAAGCACTCTTTGAATATTTTCAAGGCTATGCTGGTTTCCAAAGTACACGTGGCACTCATTGCATATTTTACGAGCGTTATTTGTGGATCCTTTCCAAGAATAGGCTTGCGCTCCATACTTTAAAATAGACATAAGAGTTTCACAGAACTCATCCCCATCTTCTTTTTCTTCTTCTCTTCTCTGAAAATGAACATGAGATTTCACTCTCGAATCGGAAAGCAAATGCTTCTAAATGTTCGAATTCTGAGCAATATGTCAGACATCAGTTTGCCAATTCTTAGCGTCAAACTTGAAGGTAAGTCCGGCATAATACACGTGCTGTTTTTGCTGTTGAAAATAAACTTTCTGTCTCTGAGCGTGCTTGACCAACCAGTACGTTTCATATGACATTTCTGTTGATTTAATTCTCTTCTTCATGCTGTTTTCCGCAGAAACTTGGCTAAAGATTTTCTTCAGAACTGGCATTGGTGATGTGGATGCTGTGGAGAATGTCCTTCTGACACCAACATCAGGGAGCTCATACGCCTTTGATGCGTAAATCAGACAACTCAGAACTCTTCGTGGGATAGAAGGGTCTTCCTCAGATGGTAGGAAGAGCCTTTATACACGAGAGTTGGATGGTGGAGTCAACTCTACTACCGAGAAATCAGGTAGTAGAGTTCCTTTCAAGGCAGAACCAGGAATTGTATCCCAAGGTTTGGATACATTCCTGTCTTCCTTGAGAGGTTACCCCCATCCACCAGTTGTATTGGCAGCACCACGACTTCGGGCTGCCGTACTCTGTGATTCTCCTCTCGTCTGAGAGAGAAGACCAGAGTTTGATTCCTGTTGATCTGGTCGTGACTGAGACCCAGACAGTCAGGAATTGCCACCAACAACGAACCTGACGGAGAAGGTCCGACGGAGAAGATCCAAAGAAGAAGATAGATCTCTATTAGGTTATCGTTATGGTGTAGAATGAAAATCCAAGATTTGTAATAGATTTCCATTATAATTTGTAAGAAAGTCTAAGAAAATGTAATAGACTTTTTTTTGTGGTAAAATGGGAATGGAGATGAGAATTCTTCTATGCTCAATGATTTGTATTTGTGGATGAATTGTGGACATGATAGATAATAAAATCATCTTTTCTGTTTTAGAGTATATAATATTATCAGAGGTATTATGGACATGATAATATATAGAAACTCGAAAGAAAATAGATTGATTTCTATGCAGAGGTCAAAATATGACAAATGAGTAAGTAGATTCGGAATTGATTCAGAGGTTATAAAAACATGATAAATAACAAATCCCCACTTGATAAATTGATAGAAGATTATGAACGGATGAACCGTTAGGAAATGATGAACAGATAAACTGTCGAGTGAATGTAATAAATGAACGGATGAACCGTCAAGTATTAATGAACATGTGAAACGTCGGATGAATGTGAGAAATGAATGGATGAAATGAATATCGGGAAAGAATACGTCCCTTCGATCTTTGTAACCATATGCCTATAAATAAAGCATATTTTTGAGTAAAAAGATCACACATCATCCTCTTTTATCCACAATGTCTTCTGAAAAGAATACAAAGAAGGCTGAAGTCGTCTCCGAAGTTACTGAAGGTGCTAAAGAGCATCTATCTCCGCAGAAGAAGGAAATGGGCGAAAGCTCATCTACTCCCAAGCCGCCGAAAGATATCCTGGACTTCCTGGTCGAACCAGGAGAAACCGAAGAAGAAGAAGCAATGAGGCTGGCTGCCTGTCAGTTCTTGGTGCGGTCAGGAAAAGATGTATTAAATTCTTTTGCTGATTATGTATGTGGCCCTTGTCCCAAGTATGAGAGGGATGACAGTGATCTTCCATGATGATGTACTCTTTTTCTTGAAGAATTTGTCAAAATAAACTCTGTTTAAAGAAACTTTGTTTACGATGTATCCTTCCCACTTTACATCAATTTTGCCTTTATTCATTGATCTTTAGACTCAGAAATCAGAAAGACTAAATATTAAAATATGATATTGAGATAGAAAATTCAGAGGTAATATGGACATGATTTTCTATACAAGATCTTTATTAAAACCACTGGGGATCTAATAAAACAAAATATTAAATTCTCTGGAAAGATGATACATGATGGAATATCAATTTCCTCTGGGGATAACGATATTGAAATAACTTTTGTAAAGAAGGATTTTATATTTGCTGGGGAATGATGAAAATATTATACATAATATTTCTTTAAGAATTTGCCATTGATAGGCATCATCATGACTTTCCCATCTATAGAGGCAAGCTGGTATGCTCCGTTAGAGAAGACTTTGTTTACTACGAATGGGCCTTCCCATTTCGCATCAAATTTGCCTTTGCTCATATGTGTCATGGTCATAGGACGTCTGACAGTAAGGACCAGTTCTCCTTTCTGATATGCTCTGACTTTGACTTTTCGGTTAAAAGCTTTGGAGATTCGGGCCTGATACAGCTCGATATTTTGTTGAGCGTACAATCGTTTTTCATCTAGAGCTTCCAACTCTTGAAGTCGAAGACGATCATTGTTTTCTGTTGTCAGTTCATTGGAGATTACAATTCTCAGAGAAGGAATCTGGATCTCAAGGGGAAGAACAGCTTCACACCCATATACTAAAGAGAAAGGTGTACATCCGGTCGCATTGCGAACTGTAGTGCGGTAGGCCCATAAACATTCACCAAGCTTCTCGCTCCAGTTGTGTTTGTTGGAAGAAACGAACTTTTTCAAGAGTTTGATGATTGTTTTATTGAAGCTTCTGCCAATCCATTGGCTGCTGGATTATATGCTGTAGAAGCTAAATTATTAATCCGGTGATCGTCGCAGAATCGAGTAAATTTCTGACTGACGAACTGCGGTCCGTTATCATGGATAATACGCCAAGGAACACCAAATCGATAGATAACATGATGTTTGACGAAGTTGATAACACTAGAAGTTTTAACTTCAGATAACGGGATTGCTTCAGCCCATTTGGAAAAGTAATCGGTTATTGCTAAAATAAATCGATGTCCTCTTGATGATGGTGGGTTGATGGGACCAATGACGTCCATGTCCCAAGCTTCAAAGGGCCATGATGCCGCTGTTGGATGTAAGAACTCTGACGGTTGATGAATAAAGTCTGCATGAATTTGACAGGCTTTATATTTTCGAGCATATTGAATAACGTCAGCCACCATCGTGGGCCAATAATAATCCATACGTCGGATACGATCTTGAAGTTTAGGACCTGGTTGATGAGCTCCGCAAACACCATCATGTGCTTCACGAATTATCTGTTGTATTTCTTCACCGGCAATGCATCGGAGGAGAAGACTGTCATAAGACCGACGATATAATATTTTCGTCGTATGATTATAATAGAATCTGAGAGATCGACGTCGAATAGACGCTGCTTCACTCGGATTATCAGGAAGTATATCATACAAAACAAAATCTAGAAACGGGCGTCTCCAGTCTTCAATTATGGCTTCTGTTTCATTAGAAAAGACATATTCCATAGTAGAATCAGAGGAAGACGAGGGCATTTTGTCAAACTTTAATCCAGCATCAAGGTTGAGAGAATCTTTGTCTGGTTTGTGAGGAAAAGCCAAAGCCAAATTATTCTCAACACAGAATAGTTCTCGGTTATAAACCACTATCACTTGCTGACGTCTGATTGGTATAGCTAATACAGCAGCAAGATTAGCTAAAGCATCAGCTTCTGCATTATAGGCTCGTCGAACATGTTCAATAAAGAAGTCTTCAAAAGATGAGGCTATAGAGAGTGCTGCTCGATGATAAGGTATCAAATCCTGATGACGAACTTCATACGTTCCTCTGATCTGATTGACAATAAGCTTGGAGTCTCCATAAACTTCTAAATATTGAATATCTAGATGTTTAGTAAGTTGAAGACCAATGAGTAATGCATTGTATTCGGCTACATTGTTTGAACATGATTGATCCAGAGAATAAGCCTTCTGAATAGTTAGTCCTTCTGGGGATACAAGAACAATCCCAACTCCAGCGAAAATATTGCCGTTAGAACCTATTCTAGATGCTCCATCAAAGAATAGACGCCAGGTAGGAACTTCTTCAGAAATCAGATTTGAATCCAAGACTTCATCAGGAATCTCATCATATAATTTAGAATCTTCTGGAATTGCATGAGCAGCCAGAAAATCAGCAAGAGCCTGTCCTTTAACTGACTTCTGAGGAATATAATGCATATCGTATTGAGCTAACAAGATTCCCCAATTAGCTAGTCTGGAGTTGAGAATACCAGGTTTCTTTATCATAATCTTGATGGGATTCACTCTGGAAATGACATGAATCGTTTGACCGATAATATAATATCGTGTTTTCTGAACAGCAAACATTAATGCTAAGCATTCTTTCTCGATTGGAGAATAACGCGGTTCAGCACCCGTCATTATGCGACTGAGATAATAAATAGCCTGTTCATGGCCATCTTTATTTTTCTGGGCAAGTAATGCACCAAGAGAATGATCCATGGCTCGAACATATAGAAGGAATGGTATCCCCGAGACGGGAGGTACCAAAACTGGAGGGTTCATGAGATACTGTTTAATATCGTCAAATGCTTTTTGACATTCTTTGTTCCAGACGAAAGATACACCTTTCTTCAGAAGTTTGTTGAATGGTCTGCAGCGTCCTGATAAGTTGGAAATGAATCTCCTGATATAAGCAATTCTTCCTTGAAATCCTCGTAGCTCTTTTAAGGTGCGTGGAGGACGCATCTCTTGAATGGCTTTGATCTTCTCGGGATCCACGTGTATACCTTTAGCGGTAATGACGAAGCCGAGAAATGTACCACTAGAGACGCCCAGGAAGGACTTAGTAGGGTTCATTTTAAGTTGATGCTGACGCATTAAATCAAAGATAGTCTTCAAATCTTGGATATGATCCTCCTTTCGTCGACTTTTGACTGCAATATCATCAACACAGCATTCGACTATTTTTCGGAGATGTTCGCAAAATATAGTGCTCATTGCTCGCTGATATGTTGCTCCTGCATTCTTGAGACCAAACGGCATCACTGTATAACAGTATGTACCGATCGGTGTTCTGAAGGAAGTGTGTTTTTCATCATTTGGAAACATTTTGATCTGGTTGTATCCTGAATACCCATCCATAAATGACATTCGTTCGAAACCACATGTATTGTCGATCATGACATCAGTAATTAGAAGAAAAAACTCGTCTTTAGGACAAGCCGCATTGAGATCACGAAAGTCTATACAGACCCGAATCTTGCCAGTCTTTTTAAGGACAGGAACGATGTTAGCCACCCATTCAGGATGTTGTTCCTCTCGAATAAATCCAGAAGCCATAAGCTTGTTGACTTCAGCTTCAATTGCATCCATGATGTCTGAACGAAATCGTCGATGTTGTTGTTTGACCGGTTTAGCATTTGGCATGATATTGAGTTTGTGCATTGCAATCTTCGGATCTAGTCCTGGCATATCTTCGTAACTCCAGGCAAAGACATCGATATAATCACGAATAAGCTTGATCATGTCTTGCTTATCTGTTTCTGAAAGACTTTCACTGATGAATATTAGTTTAGGAGAACCTTCTTCACCAACATCAATTTGGATCAGTTTATCTTCGGTAGGAGGTTCTCTCTGCTCGAACCTGAATTCCCATTGATTATCTAATCTTTGAGCCCATTGTTCCGATTCGGGTGATATTTCAAAATCATCCTCATCTTCATCATTTTCCTGCGGGCCATCAACAAAGACCATATTGACGGACAAAATAGAACGATGAAGATCGCCAATACTCGTGTCAGAATCCCAAGAGAGAGAATCAGAAGACTCAGATCGTTCGTCTTTATCGGATTTTGAATCTTCATGGATTATGTTGATAAAGGAAGTAGGAGCAATGTAACCTAAACCACATTTTGTCCTTCCGTATTTTAATGGAGGAATTCGAACATGCATTCTTCTTCCTTTTCCATTATTGAGACTGGTTCTAAAGTCATAACCCATATTCTTGATAATATTTTTGGATTGTTGACTGTAGCGACGCAGTTGTAACCTTCCAGTATCATCGTTTATGTCATCTTCTTCCAAGTTAGGAGGATTCTGGGGTCCTTTATAAAAGAAGATCGGATTTTTTCCCTTTTTTCTAGCAGGGACCACGAAGTATGATTTTTGTATGGATTCCAATGATACGTCTGTATGAAGAGTTTGAACAACCCCTATAGTTAATGACTCTAAGTTATCTAGCAATTGTAAATAACTTTGTACATGATTACAGACATCAATATACTGCAAAGGAGATACTTTATTAATATTAAATACTGTATTTACAACAGAAGGCTGAGCCTTATCAGACTTAGTCAAATTAATGACAAAAGGGAGAGAGGAAGAGCGATCAGAAGTTTTGTTTCGATTAAGATCGATAACAAAAGGCTCAGAAGAGGTGAGCTCCCTTGAAGAAGATCGTGGATAAGTAGTACGTCCACTGACTGGAATGACTAGAGTATCTGATCTAGCCTGAGAAGGTGGAGGGGGAGTAGTACGTCCACTGACAGGAATTATCAGTGAGCCTTGTGGAGTTTGGGAAGACGGTACAGTAGTACGTCCACTGACAGGAATTATCAGTGAACCTTGTGAAGCCTGAGCAGGTGATGAAGTAATACGTCCACTGACAGGAATTATCAGTGAGCCTTCTTCGGATGATCTAACAGACTGCGGAGGAGTGATACGCCCTTTTACAGGAATAACAAAAGTGCCAACTTTTGCTATCTCATCATCATTATCCATAGCTTGCAAGACTTTTGAGTATTCATCTTTGTACATGCGAGCGTCATTGAAGTAAGCTTCAACTCCCTTGAATGGATAGAGATCCGCAACTTCCTTTTGAACTTCTCCATTATCATCAACATATTTGAAACACTGATGAAGGGTCGAAGGAACGACATTATGTTCATGCAAGAATGGTCTCCCCAACAGAGCATTGTATGAGCAACCAGGATTGTCGATGATGTAAAAAGTAACTTTAGTGCGAAGATCGCCTATTTGAAATTTGAGGCGAATCTTGCCCAACGGCTCACTTTTTCCTTGATTAAATCCCAAGATGGTAGTGATAGTGCTGGAAAGGCTATGTACAGGTATCTTCAGTGCGTCTAGCATAGCTTTTGGCATAATACTGAGAGCAGATCCTGGATCAATCAGGAGACGATCAACCTTCATAGAATCAATATATCCTGTATGATATAAAGGACGGTCATGTCGATTATCCTCTAGCAGCATATCGTCCTGCGTAAAGGTAATGTTTGGAATAAATTCCAATACATTATGGCAATGAGAAACAGGTTCTGTTTCCAATTTCTTGAGAAGAGTTAGGCAGGTTTCTGCTTGCAGCAGTGCTTCACTTAGAGTTTCTCGAGTCTCTTTAGAGAGGCGTAAGAGCTCGAAGATTGATAATTTAGCTGGGGTATTGGCTAGTTGAGCTAATATATAAAAATTATAAGGCTTTTCAAGTCCTGTAGGAGATGACTTCTTCAATGGTTTATCGAAGCGGACTTGTTGTTTGCCTTTGTCAGCTGCTGTTGGTTTAGAAGGAACTGTCTCAACAGGAACATTTAAAGGCTCTTCAGTAGAGACTGGTGTTGAAGCTGTAACCGAAGGAACGTCAGAAATTTCTTCAGGAATCTCAGCATAATCTTTCAGATATATTTTTCCTGACCGAGTTCCAGCATGAACTTCAACTTCAGATTCTGGTTCAAGGTCTATGGAAACCATGCTGCAATTCTTTATTTTGCTCTTGGTTCTTTTATGTTTGATGAGAGCTTCATTCCAGAAACCAAGGCCAACACGAGATTGATTATGTCTCATAGTAATGGCCAAAGGTGCTCGGAGTCCCTTGTCTGAATTCAAACCAGGAGCAGTGGCTAGATCATAACCCATCTTCACCATCAATTCACGAGATTGTGAACTGTATAGATGAAAAGCAGGCTTGTACCTATCTTCAAATTGAGATACAGATTTTATTTCCGTAGGGAGTGAATTTCCTGCTGAGATAAAAGTAGAGGTTAGATAAAAATCAGGTGTGAAACTAGAAGTCACATTGCATAACTTAGTCTTCCCGAGCTTCTTTTTAGATGAGGAAGTCTTCCGAGGAGAAGAGGAAGACGTTTCAAACTCCGTCATTAAATCCGGGTGAATCCACATGATCTCTCCCTTCTTAGTTATGACAGGAACAAGTCCGTCATTCTGTGCTGGTGGGATGTTTACAACTTCGAGAGTTGCTTTGGGGATAGGAACAATCCCACTTTCCACCATTAAGGGAGGAAAGTCACCGAACTGCATTGAAATTACATTTGCTGTGACTGTTTTATCTTTGGGTGTTAATGTCACAGCTCCTGATTTAATCATCTCTTGAATCTTCCCTTTTAATACATAGCAAGACCGGATTGTATGACCCAGCATTCTATGATATGGACAGTATTTTGGATGATCTGTCTTATTGGCTTCATCAGGCTTTTTAATTTCTGGCAATTGAATCTTATTACCTTTGAGTAAGCATTCAAAGATACCCTGAACATCATCATCGTCAAAAGAATATTCTTCCTTCGGCCGAGGAGATCTCTGTTGTTGATTTGTTGGAGCTGGAGTAGCTTGGGTAGTCTTTACCTCTTGACTACTGCTTTGGAGATTGACTTCAAGAGCTTCTTTCCCTTTGCGATTGTTGGGTCGAGTACTATTGCTAGCACTCTGATTTGATTCCTTGGGAGCCATTTGTACCCCCAGACCCTTGAAGGTCTCAGCACTGACCTCGGCAGCTTTGGCACTGACAATAAAAGAAGGCCAATCTTGGAACTGAGTAGACCCTGTCCACATGCTGATAATTGGTAAGAGATTCGACTTGCAAGTGTCGATGGTAACAGCATCGGGAGTTCCGAGAGGCATTTTGAGGGCTTCTCTTCTGAATCTTTCAATGAAGTCCTCGGTGGTTTCATTATTTTTCTGTTTAATTCTTATGAGGGCTGACATGGTCATGTCGTTGAGCCCTTCATAGAATCGTTCAAGAAACATTTGCTTGAAACCGACAAATGAGGTAATGCACCCATCAGGGAGACTTCTATACCATTCATAAGCCGTTCCTTTGAGACATCCAATGAACACCCGAGTAAGGAGGGCGTCACTTGGTTGCAGTTGATCAGTCATTACTTCAAAATGATTAATGATCTGACTTGGGGAGGTTGTCCCATCGTAGAAAGAGATGGTCGGAGGTTTGTATTTTGGTGGATACGATACCTGCTTCCATTCTATCGGGTAAGGTTGCTTGATACCTAACCTTTGCAAACCATCCTTCTGTTTGAATGCCTCGAATTGTATTCGGAGATTCTTTAACTCTTCAGAAACAATTCCAGAAGACTGGGGAGTTGTAACTTGTTGAGTGTAATTAGGAGGAGGGACTGCAGCATATGTACCACCCCCAGCTCCAGACTGACTTGGAGTGGGTTGTTCAGGAATATTAGATTGTACCCCCGGAATAGTAGAGGATTCCGGGTTTGGAACAACAAGAGTATTTAATATAACTGGAGGAGCTGTCTGTTGGACTTGCTGAGTTTGATGCTGAGCTTGCATAAGAGTGTGCATAGCATTCAACGTATCTGCCATAGCTCGTAACTGTTGTTCTAAGGAAGAAATCCTTTGTTCGTGAGCTTCGGTGCTAGTTGAAAGTTCATGATCGCCCTCTGCCATGTAAGTGGTAATCATTCGAGGAATAGATGATGAAACAGTCTGTTCTGAATCATCACTGTGTGAATCAGTATCTTTCCCTGGGCTTTTTACGGGAGTCAATACTGGAAAATTGGACTCTCCAAGGAAGTCTTCTGTGATCTCCGGATTACCACTTGGATGAGAAGAAGAAGAGGCTCTGGTCAAGGCTCCGGTCCTGGACCGGGTGCCGAGATAAACACCATCTTCAGAGTCTGATATAGCATCAGACCGTATGCTACCCCCAATATTTCTGGAAGTCATGTTGACAGAAGCATAAAGAGGTTCATCTTCATCCAACATTGGTTCATATTGAATCCGTTCGAAAACAGATTGTCTTTTTGGTGAACAACAACATTGAATTACAACTCGAGGTTGGAAGTTGCAACCATGCTTTTCATGGCAAATATGAGCAATATCATAGCCTGATGGAGTGTCAATTCTCTGTTTATTTTGCAAATATTCCCGGAGATCTGTAGGAACAGATTGGGAAGTACTTGAAGATAGTTTCTGTGTAGAAACTTGTCTTTTGTTCTTCTGTCTTCTTGGTTCCTGAGTGTATAAAGACTGATTAATTTGAGCCACATAGTTCTTGGCATATTCTGCATCAGGGTCTAATATACTTGTCTCAGTGGAACCGAACCGATTCTGATTAAGCTTGTTACGAAGATCCGTAGGAAATTTGACTTTGATATCAGTCTTGGATACTTGTAATTTGCCTTTCTCAGACCGAGAAATTTTGAGAGAAGGAAGATGAGTATTATTCCGACTAGGAGTCGGTAATAATCCATCTTTGGAGGAATTAGCCAAAAGGCGTTTTCCATTGTTTGATCTAGTAAGAGTACTAGTCAAATTAACTCCAGAGGTAAAGACCTTAGGAGTAGAGGAGTTGACTAAAGAGTCTTTCTCCTTGGTTGGCACAAGATGTGCAAGTTGAGGGGGAATCATTTGTATGTTCTGTGGAAGAGAACCCCCAGCCTGATTTTGAGAAACAGTCAAAGGACTATATCTGTTAGCATACGCTGACTTCAGTTTGGACTTCTGGTCATACGCTGCCTTTTTATTAGCATACGCTGGCTTTGGCTTAGCGTACGCTGCCTGATGTTGGCTTTTGTATGCTGCCTTTGCCGTACACTGCCCTTTGAATGCCATACGCTCAGAGTCATCAATGGCTAAAGAACCGACTGCTGTCGTAAGAATAGAGGGAGAAGGGACGTTGACATGTTCAGAGATGGTTTTCCTTGTACACGCTGACTTGGTTAAAGAACCAACTTTGTCAGTGTGACTAGGAAAAGCCACTGTTGCCGTGTTCCGAGAAGCCGAAGTGTGCTTCATGGAAGTTGAAGACGTGTTCTTGTCAACATGAGAAGTGACAGAAGCGTCTCGGACTGCTGCAGAAGACTTAGGGACATAGACGGAGCGTCCCTTCTTCTTGGTAGCAGGAAGAGCGGAGGAAGCAGTGCGGCCCTCCTTCGCCTTGAGCATTTCTTCATAAGCCGATTGGTCGAATTGTACAACCATCGTCTTCTTCGTCAAGCCGATCGACGAAGTATCGCATTGAGTTGTTGCTATCTCATTGGAGGAGACAGCTTTCCCCAGCAGAGTCGCCAATTTGTTTTCCATAAATAAATTCACTTTATTTATTTTGTATCTGAGAAAATTACAACTGTAGGAATCTAATCTAGAAGATGATTACTTTATCCCTTGGACGATGCGATGAAGAATACTCGAACTTTGAAGAACTTGGACAGCAACTGGGCAATCTCTCTGTTCTCTTTGAAATTGACTGTAGTGTCTGATGAAGATGAAGAAACTCTTTTTTATAGAGTTCAGGATAACTGTCCTTAAGCATACGCTCAGGTAGTTACTTGACGTGTGCATAACTGCAGGGACGCGTGGCTAATTCTGATGGAGACACATTAGCGTGCGGTTGAAAGTAGTGGAGCATGTTCAGGAGAGATTGATGGCATAGATGCCACGTTGCATAACTTCTAGAGAAGTGGATAACTGGGTACAGGACACGTAAGAACGTGTGTTGACTGTAATCCTGGATATGGTTGCTGTAATACGCTGCCTCGTTGAAGGAGAGTTATACGCTGACTTGGATGATGTAGAAAAAAAATAAAGCTGATACGCTTACTGGAGAAGAAAGGAGTCATACGCTCACTTGATGAGGAAGGAGTCGTATAGACTTCATACGCTCACTGAAGAAGGAAGGAGTCGTATAGACTTCATATGCTCACTGAAGAAGGACTCACTGAAGAAGGAAGGAGTCGTATAGACTTCATACGCTCACTGAAGAAGGAAGGAGTCGTATAGACTTCATACGCTCACTGAAGAAATGGCCACGTGGCCATCATCAATCTTCTCTGATACGCCATATCTTCAAAATAACTGTCAAAAGATTTTCTCGAGCGTCGTGACTGCAGATATGACGGCTGACAGACTGTCAGTAATAATAACTTTGCATTAATGATCTGCTGAGCTATCCTCGTAAAAGACAAAACCAACTCTTCGAATACATATACGACTGTTGCTCTTTTCATGACAACTATCATTGCACGAAAGACGAGACGTCAGATTCATTCTTCATTTAATATATACTGTGCCGCCACTTTAAGAAGAAATAATAAAATATCTACTAAGCGTATGGCTTTTGATAAGCGTATGGCCTTGAGCGTATGACAGCGTGTCATAATTTTCCACATCCTACAGCATGGAAATCTTTATTCCCACAGCCGCATTCCTCAGGCGCATGAGATTATTTATTTCCCAATCTCATTCCTCAGGCGCATGGATTATTTATTTCTCAATCTTATTCCACAGCGCATGATATTTATTTCCCACAGCCGCATTCCTCAGGCGCATGAGATTATTTATTTCCCAATCTCATTTCTCAGGCGCATGAGATTATTTATTTCCCAATCTCATTCCTCAGGCGCATGATATTTATTTCCCAATCTCATTCCTCAGGCGCATGAGATTATTTATTTCCCAATCTCATTCCTCAGGCGCATGAGATTATTTATTTTCCAATCTCATTCCTCAGGCGCATGATATTTATTTCCCAATCTCATTCCTCAGGCGCATGAATTATTTATTTCTCAATCTTATTCCACAGCGCATGATATTTATTTCCCACAGCCGCATTCCTCAGGCGCATGAGATTATTTATTTCCTAATCTCATTCCTCAGGCGCATGGATTATTTATTTTCTAATCTTATTCCACAGCGCATGATATTTATTTTCCAATCTCATTCCTCAGGCGCATGGATTATTTATTTCTCAATCTTATTCCACAGCGCATGATATTTATTTCCCACAGCCGCATTCCTCAGGCGCATGAGATTTATTTATTTCCCAATCTCATTCCTCAGGCGCATGGATTATTTATTTTCCAATCTTATTCCACAGCGCATGATATTTATTTCTTACAGCCGCATTCCCACAGCGCATGAGTTTAATTATTTCCCAATCATTTCCCTCAGGCGCATGATATTATTTATTTCCCAACCTTTCCCACAGCGCATGAGATTCTTTATTTCCCAAACATTCCCCACAGTGCATGAGATTTATTTATTCCCCAATCATTTTCCACAGCGCATGAGATTCTTTATTTCCCAAACATTATTTATTTCCCAATGTTTATTTTCTGAATTTGGCATTAATTAACATTGATTGTTATCTTGATTAATTATTTATCATGCGTTCCTAGATGGAACTAAGAGACTGGCTAGTCGTCTTATTGAAATGAATGAATGAGACACGTTCATATTAAGTATGAACTACTATAATCGATTGGCCGATCCCGAATATTGACATACAGGCACACATGCAGGCTTCAATTTATTTATTTATTTATTTTACTATAAAAGAAGTATGTGTATTTTATGGTCAAGGCATGATTGTTCCGTGGTTAGTTTGGATTGTTGTATTACGCTATGTAAGACCTACAACCTAACCGCACGGGTATCGTTGTAGAGTTGTGCATATCGTACCCCGTACTAAAGTACTCATTCCGAATGACCATGATCCACGGCATAGGATTTCACTCAACGTAGAGACTATTAAGTTAAATAAAAATAATGATTGCATGGAGAGAATGGATTCCCGAGTTCTTACATGGCAGCCCTCTTGGGACTAGTAGTGCCCGACAGGCCGGCTGGTCCCCACAGATACTGCAAACCTGCCACACGGGCATGGAGCGGTATCTGGTAATACTATTTATTGTATATTGTATATTGATGACGGGCGTCCTGCTGGGACTCGTCTAATTCATGATTGACGCAATTGATTGATTGGATCGACTAGCCTTGCTTGTCCATAGTAAGAACTGAAAAATCTTTATTGCATAATTCCAGGATAACTTGGAGCTCACAGTAGTAAGCCGTAGGAGTTGGATGGCCGTTTAAGTTGATTTGTTTGTGTACTGTACCTACTCTGTTACCTAACTGAGATGATCAGAGCATCAGGACATGACGGGCCAACTTCTGTCCTTGTTTGGTTGGGAGGTTGGTTCGAAGTGTCGTGATGTTATATGAATCCCAGTAGCAAGCAGAGATCTATTATTATATTCTCTTATTTACTGGTTTAATGTCTCATATCGTGCTTCCTTGCGGTACTTGCTATTAGAGGTCTAACCTCTCTGGTTTTGCATGGCCAGATTTAGAGCCGGTTCCCGAGGATCCAGCGTACTTCTACCTCCAAGATGGTCAATACTAGAGGCATGATTGCAGGAGGACTCGAGTGGGTTCCTTATTTCACCGCTCGTTTTGTTATTTACCTTTATACTTAGCCGTTTGGCACCGACATGTTAGTCGGATTGTCTTGTACTTACTTTTATATGATTGTAATTAAGTCAGACTGCAGCTGATAACAATTGTGTATACTTGTTATATAATCTGGCTATATTTTGTAAAGTCAGATCTCAAGAACATTTTGACTGAGCGTTTGGGACGCCTTACTGCTTTATCTTACATGTTCTCTATTACTGTTTCCTTGTTTGAATGATTGAGACAATAGATATGAAATGACCATAGTAAGACCTTTATGTAGTATGCACCCCCTCGTCTGGTTAGACAGCATTGATCGTATTATACGGTATTCATCTACCCGTAATACGTAGCTGGCTGAGTCATTCCCCCGCTCTCCAGTATTCTGGTTCTGGGGCGTGACAAGGTTTTAGTGGTGGCCCATGCAGGTCTGATTTCAGACTTGTGGGGTGTTTTGTTTTATAGGATGTCTCAATCACATGTGTTCCCCCTTGATCTCATGATTCGTTGTTCTCAACCCTTGCTTGACATTCCGGTATCCTTTGACTTCATTGATCCTTTATGTCCGATCGTTTGATTGTTCTCTTGTCCCTTTTCTTAGGGGCACCTCGTCCGCATCTGTCAGAGCTGGACAGCAACAACATGGACAGCAACATGGACAACCTGACCTTGTTGGTCAGCAACAAGGGCCAGTCTCACCTCAGAAGGCTACCCAGGAAGAAGTGATAGTAGAAGCAGCAGCTGGATCGCAGTATCCGGATGTTCCACCACCACCAACAGTTCCACCTTTCCAAGTAGACACACCAGCCCTTTTGGAGATCATGAGAGGAATGATGGCCACTCAGCAACATCAGATGTTGGCCCAGCAGCGCATGCACACTCAGCTACAACAGCAGAATGTGTTGCTTAACCAAGGATTGCAGACGGCTTTGGAAAGAGGAGTGAGGGCTGATTCAGGAGCATCAGCCAGGTTTTGCAAGTACAACCCCCGCCGTTTCGAGGGCACGGAGGATGCCATCTCAGCAAATGTATGGCTTAAGGATATGGAGGCTATTCTGACAGCGGCTAAGGTACCGGCAGAAGAACGTGTGGATCTAGTAAAGTTGTTACTTCAGGACCTCGCACGTGATTGGTGGGAATCAGAAGAAGTGGGCATTAGACGTCCTGTGGCTTGGGACGATTTCACTACAAGATTCATGACTAAGTACTATGGAGTTGTGGCGCAGTTTGAGCTACAACAGAAGTTTTTCAACCTCAGGCAGGCCGACAAGACTGTAGATGCTTATGCAGCGGAATTCTGCAGATTGAGTAGATTTGCCCCAGAGATGGTAGCAATAGAGCGCCATAGGGCCATGAGGTTTCAGCAAGGGTTTCATCTTGAGCTCTTGCAATTAATAGAGGGGCACAATTACCAGACTTTTGATGAGATATTAACGGCAACTCGAAGGCATGAGCTCACCATTCAGAGGCTTGCGACCAGGACTGGGGGTCAGAAGAGATCCCACGGTCAGATTGAAGGAGGAGGGAGAGCAGCGCCCCGAACAACAATACCATCCACCGGCATTCGTATCCACGATGTGGCGATACGAGGACCAGCACCATCCAGGCAGCAGCAGCAACAGCAACAGAGGAAGAACCAGCAACCCCCGACGGGATGCACTTATTGTGGAAAGATGGGACACACTAGAGATGTGTGTCGGACATTGAACAGACTGTGTTTGATATGTGGAAATCCAGATCATCGGGTTACCACATGTCCTATGAATTCGAGGTCAGGAGGACCAGTGCAACAGTTTCCTGCTCTGCCAGCACCAGGGGCAGGGCAGTATCGAGGACCTGCAGTGGCAGTGAGACCATTGGCCCAGCGTCCGTTAATGCCACAGGCTCAGATGTTTCGGCAGCAGGGACCGCCGATGCAGCAACACCAGCATAGACCACCCGAGCATCAGCAGGGCAGGGGCCAGCGGCAGCACCAGGCTAGGCCGCAGCATGGGAACCAGCAAGGAGGACGAGGGCAGGCGTTCACACTGTCCTTGGAAGAGGCATTGGCATCGGGAGATGTTGTGGCAGGTAACATTCTCGTCGCCTCATATCCCGCAGTAGCATTGTTTGATTCGGGAGCATCCCATTCATTTATATCTGCATAATTTGCGACACGACTAGGAATGGAGTTCGAGGCATTGCCAGGGAGATTGAATATACTCACTGGTAATGGGCTCGTAGGAGTTAGTAGAGTTATTCTAGCATGTAGCGTTGTAGTTTGCGGGCATTCTTTACCTGTCCGATTGATAGAATTTCCTGTTGGAAATTTCGACGTTATCTTAGGCATGGACTGGCTGAAAGACAGTCATGCGACAATAGATTGCCGTAGAGGGAGTGTATCTTTTGATATTCCAGGCATGGAGCGGTTCACCTTAGTCAGATCAGAGGCAACTCAACAAGAGCAGGGAGTAGTAACGGCAATGGAGGAAGTTCAGATCCCGAAGGTAGTTGAAGAATTTCTAGACGTATTTCCTGAAGAGCTTCCAGGTCTGCCACCGGTTAGAGATATTGAGTTCAGCATAGAATTGGCACCAGGAACTGAACCGATATCAGATTGAGTTTATAGAATGGCGGATTCAGAGCAGGCCAAGGTATATCAGCATATGGAGGAATTGAAGGAGAAGAAGTTCATCCAAGCTAGCGTGTCATCATGGGCAGCACCAGTGGTACTTGTGGGAAAGAAGGATGGGTCATCCAGGTTGTGCATTGACTACAGAAAGCTTAACGCGGCAACAGTGAAGAACAAGTACCCATTACCCAGGATCGACGACTTATTTGATCAGTTGAGCAAGGCTAGAGTTTTCTCCAAGATAGATCTTCGTTCAGAGTATCATCAGGTGAGGGTTCGAAAGGAGGATATTCCCAAAACAGCATTCAGGTTGAAGTATGGGCATTATGAGTTCTTAGTAATGCCGTTTGGTTTGACCAATGCTCCAGCAATATTCATGGATTTGATGAACCGCATCTTTATGCCATATTTAGACCAGTTTGTCGTGGTGTTCCTTGACGACATTCTCGTATACTCAGCTAGTGAAGAGGAGCATGAAGACCACCTCAGGAAAGTGTTGCAGGTTTTGAGAGAGAACCAGTTGTATGCCAAGCTCAGCAAGTGTGAGTTCTGGACGGATCACATTTCATTTTTGGGTCATATTGTATCAGGAGCTGGAGTAGCAGTGGATCCCAAGAAGGTAGAAGCAGTAGAGAGTTGGCTAGTACCCAAGACCGTAGCTGATGTACGAAGTTTCTTGGGATTGGCAGGATATTACAGAAGGTTTGTGTCAGATTTTGCAAGACTTTCAGCACCCATGACCCGCTTGACACGGAAGGATGTGCCATTCGTCTGGTCGGCAGAATGTCAGGCATCATTTGAGAATCTGAAGCAGAAGTTGGTATCAGCGCCCATTCTTACATTGCCAGTTGGACCCGGAGGTTTTACAGTATATTGTGATGCGTCAGGTAAAGGACTTGGATGTGTCCTTATGCAACATGGAAAGGTGATAGCATATGCATCTAGGCAGCTTCGGGACCACGAGAAGAATTACCCAACTCATGATTTGGAGTTAGCGGCAGTAGTGTTTGCTCTGAAGCTATGGAGACATTACTTATATGGTGACCGAGTGGAAATATACGCAGACCACAAAAGTCTGAAGTACATCTTTACTCAGAAGGAACTGAACATGAGGCAGAGAAGGTGGCTGGAGTTGATCAAGGATTATGACGTAGAGCTTCAGTATCATCCAGGCAAGGCGAATGTAGTAGCAGACGCTCTTAGCAGAAGAGGCGGCGCATTTATGTTGACAACACAGAGGCATATCTTAGAAGACCTTCAGGAGATGGGCATCGAAGTTATATTTCCTAGTGATATAGAAGTTCTAACTAGTCTACAAGTTCAATTTGACTTGGTAGACAGGATCAAGGCAGCTCAGGCACAAGACCCAAGGATTCAGAAACTTAGGGCAGAATATGAGTCAGGGCTCAGGAAGGAGATGAGAATTCATGAAGATGGTACACTTAGGTTCGGATCGCGTTTATGTGTGCCTAGTGGAGATATCAGACAGGAGGTCATGGCAGAAGCTCACAGTTCTCAGTATTCTATTCACCCTGGAGGGACCAAGATGTATCAAGATATCAAGCAGCATTTCTGGTGGAATGGAATGAAGAGGGAGATAGCTAGATTTGTTTTCCGTTGCTTGGTATGTCAGCAAGTGAAGGCAGAACAGCAGAGGCCAGCTGGGTTATTGCAACCGCTTTCTATTCCGGAATGGAAATGGGAGCATATTACAATGGACTTTGTGACCGGTTTACCAAGATCGCCAAGTGGTAAAGATGCTATTTGGGTGATAGTAGACCGACTTACGAAGGTAGCACACTTTCTTCCTTTCAGAGTAGGACAATCTACAGAAAAGTTGGCAGAGTTGTATATGCAACAGATAGTCAGGCAGCATGGAGTTCCTGTCAGTATTGTGTCGGATCGAGATACCCGCTTTACATCACACTTCTGGAAGAGCTTACATCATAGTCTGGGTACCAAGTTAAGCTTTAGCACAGCTTACCATCCATAAATAGATGGGCAATCAGAAAGAACGATTCAGACTTTAGAAGACATATTACGAGCCTGCACTCTAGATTTTGGAGGATCTTAGGAGAGCCACCTGCACTTAGTTGAGTTCTCACACAATAATAGTTATCAAGCCAGTATCCAGATGGCGCCATTTGAAGCACTATATGGTAAGAAGTGTAGGTCACCGCTTGCATGGGATGATATCGGAGAGAGGAAAATGTTAGGCCCAGAAATGATTGTTCAGACGGTTGAAGTGGTTAAGGGAATTAGAGAGCGACTTCGAGTTGCGCAGGATCGGCATCGTCATTGGGCGGACCAGCATCGTAGGCCGTTAGAGTTCTCTGTTGGGGACCACGTATTCTTGCGGATCTCACCTACTCGTGGGGTCATTAGATTTGGCGTTCGCAGGAAATTGAGTCCGCGGTACGTGGGCCCATTCGTTATCCTTGATCGGATAGGCGAT
This sequence comes from Iris pallida, assembly GCA_029216955.1. Classification (NCBI taxonomy): domain Eukaryota; kingdom Viridiplantae; phylum Streptophyta; class Magnoliopsida; order Asparagales; family Iridaceae; genus Iris; species Iris pallida. The sequence continues at coordinate 24,251,968 of JANAVB010031417.1, read as the reverse complement.
GTTGCTTATCGTTTATCCCTCCCACCTTCATTACGAGAGGTGCATGACGTGTTTCATGTATCTCAATTACGTAGGTATGTATCGGACCCAAGTCATGTCATCGATCATTCGGAGCTGGTTGTTGGTACCAACCTGTCTTACGAGGAACAGCCTGTGTCCATTTTGGACCGAAGAGAGAAGATACTCAAGAACCGAACAATTAGTCTTGTCCGTGTTGCTTGGGGTCATCACTCCTTGGGAGAGTCAACGTGGGAACGTGAGGATGATATCCGATCACGGTATCCACACCTGTTTGACTCACAAGGTATATCTCTTTCTGTATACCTTGATTGTCTTGATTTTTCATGCTTATCGCCTTATGGATAGAACTACCTGATATCGTAGATTGATGGATTTACTTATATAGTACTTGCTTTTGATATGGTAAAATGATTGCTTGCTCACTAGAATTGCTTGTATTAGTTTAGCTCTGATATTTCTATCCGGCTTGGATTTGAAATTCCGAGGACGGAATTTTTCTAAGGTGGGTAGAGATGTCACTCTCCGTTCCCGGAATGCGTATTTTTATATATGAACAGCTCATGTGTATTTATTTAGTATTTATCATGTATTATTCTGTAGTTAAATTCCTTTAAATTTTTATGTTAATTAATTATCTGCTCTTTAAATTCCATGTTAATCTATTTCCTGTAATTTTATTTCTGCACTTTACTTTCTGCTTTTATACTCTGCTTTAGCTTTGCTACGGGTTCGGCTCAGATTGGTTTAATTATGTTGGTTCATCATGAACCGAAATAAACCCCCACCTACCACCACCCCTTCCATTTAAAGCCCATCTCCTTTCTCTCTCTTCATTACTTCACCATTACTCTTCTTCTTCCTCATAACTCTCCCACCAACCTAGAAGAGATAGGCAAGTGCCAACTTGCTTCTTGATGGATCCCTATTTTTATTGTTCCATCATCTTCCCTATTTGATTTTAAGTCTCTTTAGTACTTAGCATTTTCAATTTCCATGGCTTATTTGTTGTAGATCTAAGTTTGTTACATTTTCGGATTTCTTAGGTTTTGATCTAGTAAACTTTGCTATCTTCAAGTTTTGATGGTTCCATGTTGTAGAGAATTTCGTTCTACCCAATTTTGACCTATGGAAGTCCATATTTGGACTTGGGATGAAGGATTTATGAACCTTGGAAGCAATGGCTTCCATGGTTCCCATGGTTCTGTTCTCAGAAAATTCGGAGAAGAAGGACAGTCCAGCGCATCAAATCTTAATTTCCTCAGGCGCATGGAAATCTTTATTCCCACAGCCGCATTCCTCAGGCGCATGAGATTATTTATTTCCCAATCTCATTCCTCAGGCGCATGGATTATTTATTTCTCAATCTTATTCCACAGCGCATGATATTTATTTTCCACAGCCGCATTTCTCAGGTGCATGAGATTATTTATTTCCCAATCTCATTCCTCAGGCGCATGAGATTATTTATTTTCCAATCTCATTCCTCAGGCGCATGATATTTATTTCCCAATCTCATTCCTCAGGCGCATGAGATTATTTATTTCCCAATCTCATTCCTCAAGCGCATGAGATTATTTATTTCCCAATCTCATTCCTCAAGCGCATGATATTTATTTCCCAATCTCATTCCTCAGGCGCATGGATTATTTATTTCTCAATCTTATTCCACAGCGCATGATATTTATTTCCCACAGCCGCATTCCTCAGGCGCATGAGATTATTTATTTCCTAATCTCATTCCTCAGGCGCATGGATTATTTATTTTCCAATCTTATTCCACAGCGCATGATATTTATTTCCCAATCTCATTCCTCAGGCGCATGGATTATTTATTTCTCAATCTTATTCCACAGCGCATGATATTTATTTTCCACAGCCGCATTCAGGCGCATGAGATTATTTATTTCCCAATCTCATTCCTCAGGCGCATGAGATTATTTATTTCCCAATCTCATTCCTCAGGCGCATGATATTTATTTCCCAATCTCATTCCTCAGGCGCATGAGATTATTTATTTCTCAATCTCATTCCTCAAGCGCATAAGATTATTTATTTCCCAATCTCATTCCTCAGGCGCATGATATTTATTTCCCAATCTCATTCCTCAGGCGCATGGATTATTTATTTCTCAATCTTATTCCACAGCGCATGATATTTATTTCCCACAGCCGCATTCCTCAGGCGCATGAGATTATTTATTTCCTAATCTCATTCCTCAGGCGCATGGATTATTTATTTTCCAATCTTATTCCACAGCGCATGATATTTATTTCCCAATCTCATTCCTCAGGCGTATAGATTATTTATTTCTCAATCTTATTCCACAGCGCATGATATTTATTTCCCACAGCCGCATTCCTCAGGCGCATGAGATTTATTTATTTACCAATCTCATTCCTCAGGCGCATGGATTATTTATTTTCCAATCTTATTCCACAGCGCATGATATTTATTTCTCACAGCCGCATTCCCACAGCGCATGAGTTTAATTATTTTCCAATCATTTCCCTCAGGCGCATGATATTATTTATTTTCCAACCTTTCCCACAGCGCATGAGATTCTTTATTTTCCAAACATTCCCCACAGTGCATGAGATTTATTTATTTCCCAATCATTTTCCACAGCACATGAGATTCTTTATTTTCCCAAACATTATTTATTTCCCAATATTTATTTTCCGAATTTGGCATTAATTAACATTGATTGTTATCTTGATTAATTATTTATCATGCGTTCCTAGATGGAACTAAGAGACTGGCTAGTCGTCTTATTGAAATGAATGAATGAGACACGTTCATATTAAGTATGAACTACTATAATCGATTGGCCGATCCCGAATATTGACATACAGGCACACATGCAGGCTTCAATTTATTTATTTATTTATTTTACTATAAAAGAAGCATGTGTATTTTATGGTCAAGGCATGATTGTTCCGTGGTTAGTTTGGATTGTTGCATTACGCTATGTAAGACCTACAACCTAACCGCACGGGCATCGTTGTAGAGTTGTGCATATCGTACCCCGTACTAAAGTACTCATTCCGAATGACCATGATCCACGGCATGGGATTTCACTCAACGTAGAGACTATTAAGTTAAATAAAAATAATGATTGCATGGAGAGAATGGATTCTCGAGTTCTTACATGACAGCCCTCTTGGGACTAGTAGTGCCCGATAGGCCGGCTGGTCCCCACAGATACTGCAAACCTACCACACGGGCATGGAGCGGTATCTGATAATACTATTTATTGTATATTGTATATTGATGACGGGCGTCCTGCTGGGACTCGTCTAATTCATGATTGGCGCAATTGATTGATTGGATCGACTAGCCTTGCTTGTCCATAGTAAGAACTGAAAAATCTTTATTGCATAATTCCAGGATAACTTGGAGCTCACAGTAGTAAGCCGTAGGAGTTGGATGGCCGTTTAAGTTGATTTGTTTGTGTACTGTACCTACTCTGTTACCTAACTGAGATGATCAGAGCATCAGGACATGACGGGCCAACTTCTGTCCTTGTTTGGTTGGGAGGTTGGTTCGAAGTGTCGTGATGTTATGTGAATCCCAGTAGCAAGCAGAGATCTATTATTATATTCTCTTATTTACTGGTTTAATGTCTCATATCGTGCTTCCTTGCGGTACTTGCTATTAGAGGTCTAACCTCTCTGGTTTTGTATGGCCAGATTTAGAGCCGGTTCCCGAGGATCCAGCGTACTTCTACCTCCAAGATGGTCAATACTAGAGGCATGATTGCAGGAGAACTCGAGTGGGTTCCTTACTTCACCGCTCGTTTTGTTATTTACCTTTATACTTAGCCGTTTGGCACCGACATGTTAGTCGGATTGTCTTGTACTTACTTTTACATGATTGTAATTAAGTCAGACTGCAGCTGATAACAATTGTGTATACTTGCTATATCATCTGGCTATATTTTGTAAAGCCAGATCTCAAGAACATTTTGACTGAACATTTGGGACGCCTTACTGCTTTATCTTATATGTTCTCTATTATTGTTTCCTTGTTTGAATGATTGAGACAATAGATGTGAAATGACCATAGTAAGACCTTTATGTAGTATGCACCCCCTCGTCTGGTTAGACAGCATTGATCGTATTATACGGTATTCATCTACCCGTAATACGTAGCTGGCTGAGTCATTCCCCCGCTCTCCAGTATTCTGGTTCTGGGGCGTGACAGCTCATTCCACCAGTACAGTTGAGTACTGACACCCACATAGTTTACATGTGCAGGCACAGGTAGAAGCTCGTGGCGCGGGACTCGCTTGGATGCGTCGAGGTACGGAGTTCCTTGGCGATTCAAAGCAGGCGGTCGCATGGAGTCAAGACTTATACGGGACATAATGTATGGACGTCGCCTTCCGAAGCTTCCGCTGGATCAAGACTTGTTATTGAGAGATGAGAAAGAGCAGAGTGAGCTTGTAATGTGAGATGAGTGAACTTGAGTTATTGTAATCTTGGCCTTGTGCCCCCAATGTAACCGTTGTTTCAATATCAATAAAGAGCTTCTTTTGAATGAATTGTGTTTTGTTCTAATTTCCGCTGCTATCATTCAATGTCTCTGCATGGGACTTCTGTGCGACGACCCCGTCGCAGCCGCTGCAATCGGCCGTTATGGAACCCGTCTTGCACGAGCGCAATCTAGGCTCGTACGGCATCACGCCTTAGCGAGGACGATCGCTCCTACAGGAGCGGGGCGTGACAATGTACACCCGTATCTCCCAAGCTAAGTGAATCCATGGCTAACCTGAAAAATGTTGATTTTCAGTCAGGAATGGAACAAGTACACAAACCGACGGCAATGCAAAAACACAATAGAATTAACAAGACATGAAAATAACATATGAGAGATAAAAATAGAAGGTAACTGATGACATGGTACGGTGGAGAAAAAAAGGGAAATAAATAAAAGACAACTTCCTATGTGGTGTAAAATATCCGTTTCGACATGTGAACGGCTAGGGGGTAAATTCGGCACCTGCACGTGTCGTGTACAGGTGCTATTGTTCACGAATAGACATCATGGGGATAGTTCTGGGTAGTCCACATGTCTACTAAGATATTTCCCCTCCCGACTACTCCGTGTGACGAGCATGTCAACAAGCAGCAAGACATATGTATAACATGAAATAAAAAGACTACTATGAATCGAAAACAATCAGAAAGTGCACTTGCCTGAGGTCCTTAGCTGGTGAAACCGACAATTCCGTTGCGTTTGGAATAGTCCACTTAGCCGTAGGTAATGTTCGGGTTGCAAGAAAATAGAAATTATTGATTAGTTACGATCGAAAAATGATTTAAGTTAAAGGGGGTTTGACTTAGAAAATAATCCCTACTTTAGAAGATATATGTACCTATATTAGGAAAAATATTTATAAAAGTAAAACCCCAAAAATAATAAATGTTTTGTTTGCTATAGTTTATATGAAAACCATTGGGCTTGAACCCAATATACTTATTTTTAGGAGTCTAAAATATCCCTTAAAGACTATATATTTTATTTGGAAGAAACAATATCATATAAGTCCATTATAATAAACCAATATATATGTAAATCATCTATATATAGAGCCAAATTATGTTTTGTTATAAAGTACATTTTAGGAAATTATTCTATGTACTTATTTTAACAAAACAATATAAATATGTTAAATAGTACTAATGGTAATAATAATAATAATAACCAAAGAATAATAGTCATAATAATATAACATTTTACTACATATATACACGTATATAATACCCAGCCCAAAAAGATATTATAGGGTTCCAAAATACATTTATAACTCAGCCCAAAACCCAAACATACAGATGTTACAATTTTAAGTTAAAAAGGCTTATAATAACATCTAAGTAAAATATTAATATAATCTCTACTTAGCAAATAAATCTAACTAATTTAAAATACTAATCCAAATAAAAATATAACTTAAATACTCATCTCTTACCTTATTAACTCATTTTCGGCCTGGCCCAAACCATTTTATACTAAATAACCAATAACAAAATAATAGAAATAATAATAATGATACTAATAGTAATAATAACTACAGAATAATATTAATAATACTATTAATAACAGTAATAAAATTTAGCATTTAACTACATATATATACTTGTATTTATATATATACTAATTCAAATCAATTGTTTAAAACCTATTTTTTTATGGCCTAAGTCCAAGCCCAGTAACTGGACCGAACCCGGCCCAATAACCCTATTACTTCTCTCTTCTCAGCAGAGAGAGAGAGGAAACAATTTCCTAATTATAATCAGCTGATGTGAAAAAAGAAAGGGGAAGAAGAATAAAAGGGGAAGGAGCAACTCACCGTGGTGGCACGGCCGTCGCGTAGAGGCGGCTCTGACGCGGGACACGATTGACTGGTGGGCGGCGACCGACGAGGGGCTAGGTCACGGAGCCTCGAGGCACGGTCTCCGACGGTCGGGATGAGCTGTTCGGTCCGGGCGGCGCTCGCGGCTGCAGAGTAGCGCCGCCGGTGGTTCCAGCGGAGTTTCCCGCCGATCGGTCGATTGATTAGAGGCAGTGTCGATGCACGGCGGAGGAGGTTGCGAGTTCGAGATCTGGACCGGTGTGCTGCTCCGACGACTGTACAGTCGTGCCACCGTGGCCGGGGCGGAGGGACAAGATGAGGGCTTCAGTCGATGGGGAACACGGCCAACGGCGCTGCCGGGACGGGCTGTACCGCGTGCGGGGCTCGCTGGGAGGGTGCGACCGCGAGGAAAGAACGTCAGCCATGTCGTAGCTATTTCCGACGTGTCGCGGCTCAAACATGCGTCGTAGCGATCAAGTATGTAGAACGTCGGCACAGGGCTCGGCGCTTGCCGAAAACCTCACAATGGTTCGGGTATGTGCCAGAGAAGCAAGGTAGGGCGGCGTCAAGCGAGAGTAGGTTAGGGTCGGCCATTGATTCTCTGTATTTTGGTCTGGTTGTGTCCAATGTCTAACACGGAATATGCGTTGTGGTTGTAGAAGACTGAAAGAAAGGATTGAATGCAAACACGGACAGGGACACCAAAGCCCGGGGTCGGACCCGAGGCTGGACACGATATTTGTGGTGGTGGTGATGATGATCATGGCGGCAGTATTGTGGTGGGTTGTGGTGCCGAGAACGGAGGCCACGGGATAACGTAGGGATTTGGGTGTTGAGAATTGTTTGATAGTAGAGCTGTTGGGAACGAAGCACGGAAACCGTTCCCCCAAACCAGAAAGTCATGCGAGAGAACCGAGCAAAAGCACACAAACCAAAAACGTCAAACACAATCGCAGACACAGATTTTTGACGTGGAAAACCCTTGCGGGAAAAACCACGGGACGATCGGAGTCCAACCCTGAAGAACCTCCACTAATGGAATAAAGAGAATACACCCTCTACAAGCTCATCCCGATCCAACACGGATCACCACAACTCACTTGAAAGAAGAAAATTTTTGATTGCAGACTCCGAAGAACAAGAGATGCCAAAAAATTATTCGAAGCAATCTCTCCTTCACAATAGTCCTTAATCCTCTCTCTCTCAAAGATTGTAAAGCACTCTTTTTTTTTAGATGATTTTACAACTAGCATGCATCACCCTTTTATAAGCCCTTGGTAACCCATACATGGAAGGCCAATATATATGGAAACTTCCAATATAAATCTATCATATATTTAATAGAAATCCAATCATATATTTTCTTACCATATATGTACCAAAATAAAATCCATGCACTCCCCAAGCTTCTCCGACACACGGATGGCGCTCGTCGCTCTCCGGGGTATTCTCCACATAGGTGGGAATCCTACCCACTCCAACAAGAGCAAGGTTTTCCTTAAATAGGAGCAGTCTGATACGAATAAATCTCTATTAGATAAGGTCAATAATTTTTTAAGAGTCACGAAATAAACTTTAAATTGAATTCATTCATATAATACGATCAATATCATCTAATCTAGTCACATGAAATCACCATAAAACCTTTAAGATAATATCTAATGCTGGCAATAAATTTAATCATTTAAAACGAAATCAATTAACGGGATATATCTGAAATAGTTTAAAACACTATTTAGTATTACCAAAACAAATTTAAATCATAAAATTGATTTATTTATAAATAAATTACAAAGCCTTTTTACTAAAGGATAAGAATAGGTAATTTTTAAGACTAGTTAATCAAATCTGATCAATTAGTTTACATAAGTATTTAAAACAATATTTTATGTATAAGATAATTTAAAAGCATATTCGGTATCTATTCAAGAAAATTTTAAAATAAATTATAATATAACCAAAAAACTGATTAACCTATTAATCGACCATTAACCTAATCGAAATCCAAAAGTAGATAATAACCTTAGTTTAAATCATCATCTAATATCATCAAAATAATTTGAATCGTATAAATTAAATTCGCAAATCAAATAATTGGATATCATAATAATTTGGAATTCCATCCGAATATTATATAATATACATTTATAAATCAATTTTAGTCAAGTAATTAATTACCATAATCATTTAAAATATATTCCTTATTATCAAGGTAATTTAAAACATATTGGATAAAATTGAAGATCATTTTTAAAATAATTTAGCGCTCTCAAATATTAATTTAAAACTAGTTTTTGATACAAATATTAATCTTAAAACCATTTCCAAAGTCTAGGTGACAATTATCTTTGAGTACAATAAATAAAATAAAATTTTAGAAATCCGGGAAGAGGGGTTACACGCACCGAGGCGCTCGCCCTTGCAATATCCAATGTTCCATAGCGACTCGTGCATTTGATGCACGTTTCATTTCAATTGTTCTAACTAGTGTTCGACTCACACTACGATTTATCTTCTGATCGGACCACGCCCGTGGCGTCGATAGGTTAACTTAGCATACAATAATATATTTTGACTTAGGCAATGAAGGAGTAAAAAGAAGAGTCAATCATCCCACCTTGAGTCGATACGCCTTGTTGTTTTGTCGAGCCGATGCGGTTCGATTTCATAACTTCGTTGCACGGCCAACTCTCCTGACTTAGCCATTCGAGCACTTCGTGCTTCATTGAATTATACGTCCAGTTTGGCTTACCGTGCCAACGCCTCAGTCCATCACAAGGCGACGATTTGGTTTCGCGGACCCCTTACTGAATAAGGCAAAATGTCGACCTCTAATATTTCTGCGTAAATGTATAGCCTGCACATGAAATCAACTAAAATCAATACTTGCATCGATTCGGACTTGCGCCTTGGTCGATTCGATTTTTTAGAATCTTCGAGCCGATTCAACACACTTATCCTTCGGGGCAACGCGGCGCTTTGCATCGATTCAACTCGATGCATTTCTTTGGGACAATACAACTCTTCGCATCGACTTAGTTCGATGCGTTGTTCAGGACAACGTAACTCTCGTATCGATTCGCATCGATACATTTCATTCGGTCAACGTGACTCGTTGAGTCAACGTCTCAGCGTAATGCGCCGTACGGAGCGGGACATTACAGTCCAACGGCTATAAATATAGTTGTTGGGATCAATCTTCGACAAAATTCGACCGTTGAAACGCAAACGGTAAAAGGACGAAAAATTCGTCGGAATTTTGCGATTTTCCGTCGGATAATCCGAATGATCGGAGAAGGTATTCTGTGGGCCCATTCGGATCTTCCATCGGATTTCCGCTAAGATCCATCGAATCTTCCGTTAGGATGTCCGAAGATTGTCCTCGATTATTTTTCTACCATAACTTTCAATTTTGCCATCCATTTCTTATATTTACAATTATTCCTAAGAGTACTCATTACAGACTCCAGATATACTTAGGCAGGTGCAGATTTTTTCAGAGTCTTCAAATGATGATGGCATGACTTGGCTTCTTTTTTTGATAGGTGATGGCTTCTTCCTTGATGACAGTTGTCCAAAGATGTCCAATTTGTGAAAACTGAATACCTTTCGGGAGTTTTGCCTCCGAACTCCCACGGGAGGCGCTGCGTCCTCGACCCCCGTCTGCTGACCGGGCAATGGAACCCTCGAGTGCGTGGGTCCGGAGATGTCGTCGGGTGGTTCAGAAAAATCTTGTGTAATGCTGTCATCTTTGGCCCACCATTATTTTTATTATTACATATGTCCATGTTAATCTTGCTTATTGCTTTTATACACGTACATGTTAGACGAACAAGACAATATAAATAGTAGCAAGTATGATAAGTTTAATGCTCATTAAGACTATGCTAAGCTTAAGTATCAATACTATAGTGATAACATAAATATTAGTGATATCATAATGTTAAACTTAATCGAATAACCATACTTAAAAATATAGTTAAACTAGTGGATAACCCGTGCCATAATGGCACGGACACGAATTCGGCCTTTTCGACGTAGGCGTGCAGGCACCGGGCCAACGCCAGGGAGATCCGGATGGAGACGCGGCCTCCGAACCCGGCCTTCTCGACGTAGGCGTGCAGGCACCGGACCAGCGCCAGGGACCCGAGCCTGGCGGAGGCGGACACGGCAAAGACCACGGTGGCGGCATTCGGGGCGGCGTGGGGCCTCATGTAGGCGATGACGCGCAGGGCCGTCGCGGGACGTCCGAGGGCGGTGAGGCTCGAGACGGCGGCGGTCCAGGAGACGACGTCCCTGTGCGGCATTCCGTCGAACACCCGCAGGACGTGGTCGGCGGAGCTGCGTCGGAAGTAGGCGGTGAGCATGACGGTCTGCACGAAGGGGTCGGGCCAGAATCCGAGGAGTAGGGTATGTGCGTGGAGCGACCTGGTGGCGGCGGCGGTGGTGGTGGTGTTGAACAAGGAAGAGAAGGTGTGGGAGTCGGGAGGGACGCGGCGGCGGAACATTTGGGAGTAGATGGAGAGTGGATCGGCGGAGATGGCGATAGCGGTGTTGAAGGAGAAGGGGTTGGGGTTGGTCATGGCGGAGAAGAAGGAGGCGGCGAAGGAAGGGTCGGCATCGGCGGCGCGGTGGAGGAGGATGCTTGCGACGAAGGGGTTGCGGAAGAGGCCGGCGACGACGACGTGGGCGAGGATGGAGCAGAGGCGGTGGAGGGAGGGGCGGTGCAAGAGGAGCTGGAGACGGAGGTGCCGTTGGAACAACCGGTTGCTCCGCACCCAACATGGTGTAGGATCGTTGAGCACCTCTAGAGGGGGGATGAATAGAGTGCGTGTGTTGCAGCAGAAAATAATCACCAATTAAAAAATTAAACTATGGCAGATATGTAAGAGACAGTAAATAAAGATAGGAGAATCAAACTCAGTGACACAGCGATGTATACTGGTATCCCTCTGAGAGGACTAATCCAGTCTCGAGTACTCTTGCTCGATGTTAATCCACTATGGCACAAGCTTTAACTGAGAGCTTGCAATCTCTTACAACACCGTGCTTGGTGACAAGCGTACGACCGGCTTCACAACACCGTGCTTGGAGGCGAGCGCACGACCAGCTCCACAACAGAAAAGTTGTTGAAACTTGAACGACCTCTTACAACTCTTGAGTAACCAAAAGACTCTAAATCAACTCTGATAGTACTGGCTTTTGGCTAAGAGATGTGTAGGTGAGATTTGAAAATCTTAGATCGTTTAGAAAACACTTGAATAGTAGAGAAGAGAAGATGAAAAATGAATTGATGATATGAAGTGAAAAGTTCTTCTCTATTTATAGGTGTTTTCACCAACCGAACTCGGGCAGAACTCGGGCAGAGTTCGGGTGCAAATATCTCGCAAAATAGACGTTGCTCGCAGATTTGGAGGCAACTGAAGTTTGAATACAAACTGACCGAACTCGGTCAGAGTTCGGACCGAACTCGGGCCGAACTCGGCTAGGAGTTCTGTCAGGAGATATTTTGAAATTCTTTTGTAAAAACAGTTTTCAAACTGGTTTTTGGTTATTTGTAAAATTATTTGAAAAGAATATTTTCGAAATATGATTTTGAAATATTTGTAACTGAAAATACGAAAGGGTAAAAATAGGATTCTAGAAAGGAGGACAATTTTTAACCCTAAGCCAGTATTACCATAATTGATTTCACAAAGTAATTCCTAGACTCAATAAAATGTAAAATACAGAATAAAAGTAGAAAAGAGTCTTCAGAAGATTTTGATGACTTTGACGCTTTGATTTATGCAGTACATCGTCCGTTGAATATGATTTCATGCATCCTGAAATAGTTAGCAGCATTTTCTACACTTTGTGTATTGACTAAAGTATATGTTGATTATCGAAATCGGGTGTGACCGTGGAATGGGCCAACAATCTCCCCCATTTTGATAATTGACAAACTTGAGTCTATACCAAAATATATTTATATCAAATAGAACAAAATAACAAAAATACCTGAAAAATTGAATTGTTTTTGTTTTGGATATGCGTTTGGTATACTCTTTTTCTCCCCCTTTGTCAAGTAGTAAAATGAATAGGCTCCCCCGTAAATCATGAAGCCAACAATAGAATAGACACGACAAAGTAAAGTAAAAAGAAGTAATCACAGCATAGACAACTGGAATAAAATGAATTATAATAAACTGAAATATCATAGAGGTTCCACTAATATTCCAAAAAGTACAACTGATAAAGTCTAACTGAAACAGTTTAGACATGAAATAAAAAAAACTACTACATAAACTGCATCAACTAAAACAAAACTAAATCCACTATCCCATGGCTGAATCTATATCACAACGCTGGGTCGTCCGCACCGGGAGGATCATGAGGGAAATAGGCAGTGGTCGGGTCGAAGTACTGAAAAGTGACCTCATCAGTAAAACGAGGACCAGGGAAAGCCGGGTGTGGAAGGATAGTGAGTGGACGGACTGGATCCTGAACCAGGCTGTAGTGGAGATCGGCAATACTGTTTCTCAGCACCTGGGCCTGAGAAATATGCCGGAACTCGGAGTCCTGATAACGTTGCGTGGAAACGGCAACGAAATCATCAAACCGCTGGTAGAATGCCTGATCAAGTCCTGGGGCAGGGGCCGGAGCAGGATGAGCATCAGCTGGAGGGGCCTCAGCATCAGCAGCTGGGACAGCAGGAGCAGCACCAGAAGGTTGAGGAAACCGACGAGAGTGGGTCAACTCAACAGGTGGAGAAGAAATGGCACACGTTTCAAGATCAATCTCAAAACGTCGAAATATACTAGCAAGGTGCATAGGAAAGACTAAGTTCCTACCTGCATTCTTGCAGCTGAGCATCCAAGACATCATGGTTTTTGGAACGGAGAAAGGAATTCCAAAATGAATGTGATAAAGAGCAGAAAGTTCCAAAAATGTAACTTCATCGGTAGAGCCTTTCTTCGGAAGAAGGGCCGAGAAAATCATACGATGAAGCTCGTAAAAAGTTTGGTTTAGATGTCTAGAAAAGATTCTCCGGGGAGGAGGAGTAGGGTGACAAATCAATTCCCTAAAGGAAGCTAAAGTGACATCGGCAGGAAATTGAACATGGTGGATGTCAACAAGTGCATCACCAAGATCAGGAATGTGAAAATATTCACTGATATCGGTGGCGCTAAATTCTAATTCCTGTCCAGCAATACAGGAATAGAAATTTCCGTTTTGTTTTACTTGCAAATTGCAGTAAAACATACGAACTGCATTGTCGTAAATGCTATCTTGGACCTCGAAAAAGTCACGGAATCCAAGTTGATCAAAAACAGGAGCATATTCAAAGAAAGTTGTAAAATTGACGAAGGCTCCAGCACAAATACGACGAAGAGAGAGAATCAAACCAGAGATCGGAGAAGTCTTTGTCGGGAAATAAAGTGCTATCATATTCCTCGGGATCTCTAGGTTTGGCTGGACTGAAGAGACTTGTCGGAGTGTAGTCAGATGAGGAGGAAGCACCTTGAGAAGAATTTCCTCGTTGACGTTTCGGAGCCATGAGGAAGAAGATCGCCCACTTGAACTTGTCGATTCCTTACAAAGAAGGAGGAGGAAGGATTTCTAGTAGGAGATGGAAGTATTCCACGTTTTGGTGTGGAGAAAAAGTAGAAGAAATGATGAAATAAATAGGTGCTAGGGCCGGCTGTTCGGTTCTGGAACCATCACAGCGCCGACCGAACTCGGTCCGAATTCGGTCCGAACTCGGTCAGAGTTCGGGCCGAGTTCGGCCACTTGCATTCCCGAGACAGTCAAAGCAGTCAGGTAAATAAAGACTGTAAAAAGTAACATTTGACTGGTTTATTAAATAACTGCTATTATTTTCGGGTTAACTATAGGGGTTGTCCCAGCTAACGGTGGTTCACCGGGGAACTCTTAAGTACCGCTTCGCTTCGACCGTAGCCGTGGTGACAGACATACCCTTTGTAAGTTTGTCCCCAAAAATAATTTTCATTAAATAATAAATTGTCAAGTTATAAATACAGTTTTAATTACCATATGTTTTAAGAAACCGAGAATTCAAGAATGCCGAGCTCACGCCTCAAGTTGTTAAAACGGTCTTCAGCCAATGGTTTAGTGAAAATATCAGCTAGTTGATGTTCAGTATCAATAAATTCTAAGCAAATATCCCCGTGTTGTTGATGATCACGTAAAAAATGATGTCTAACTTCTATGTACTTTGTGCGTGAATGACAGATAGGGTTCTTAGTCAAATTAATTGCACTAGTGTTATCACAATAAATAGGAACATTTGTATAGTGCAGATTATAGTCCTCTAAGGTTTGCTTCATCCATAAAATTTGAGCACAACAACGTCCTGCGGCGATATACTCAGCCTCAGTTGTTGATAATGCTACTGAATTTTGTTTCTTGCTAAACCAAGAGACTAAGGCCTTTCCTAAGAAATGACATGTGCCACTGGTACTTTTACGGTCCACTTTGCATCCAGCAAAATCCGCATCCGAGTAACCTATAAGGTCAAAGGATTTGGTTTTGGGATACCATAAGCCAACTGTAGAAGTTCCTTTAAGGTATCGAAAGATACGCTTAACGGCACTAAGATGTGATTCCTTAGGGTTTGCCTGATATCGTGCACATACGCAAACATTAAACATAATATCAGGGCGACTAGCAGTTAAATATAATAAACTACCAATCATACCTCGATACTTACGCTGGTCAACAGGTTTGCCACTTTCATCAGCATCAAGCTTTGTAGATGTAGCCATAGGAGTCCCAATTGGCTTTACATTCTCGAAGTCGTACTTCTTCAGTATGTCCTTCGTGTACTTGGCTTGGTTGATGAATGTTCCGTTCGAGTGTTGTTTGATTTGCAATCCTAGGAAGAAGTTCAGCTCTCCCATCATGCTCATCTCAAATTCACTCTGCATACACTTGGCAAATTCTTGACAGAGTTGTTCATTAGTAGAACCAAAGATAATGTCATCTACATAAATTTGCACTAGAAGTATATCATTATTCATGGATTTAATAAAAAGAGTAGTATCAATCTTGCCTTTTGAAAATCCATTATCAAGTAAGAAGGCGCTTAGGCGTTCATACCAAGCACGAGGTGCTTGTTTGAGTCCATAAAGTGCTTTCTTAAGCTTGAAAACATGATCAGGTTTTTGAAAATCTTCAAAACCAGGGGGTTGTTTCACAAAAACTTCTTCTTTCAAATAACCATTTAAAAATGCGTTTTTCACGTCCATTTGAAAAAGTTTGAAATCATTAAAACAAGCAAAAGCGCAAAACATGCGGATGGCTTCTAGTCTAGCAACAGGAGCATAGGTCTCATCATAATCAATTCCTTCTTCTTGATTATAACCTTGTGCAACTAGACGTGCTTTGTTGCGTAGAACTTGTCCATCTTCACTAAGTTTATTTCGGAACACCCATTTGGTACCAATTATCGATTGACCAATAGGTTTAGGAACGAGTTCCCAAACTTGGTTTCTCTCAAATTGATTAAGTTCCTCTTGCATGGCAGAAATCCAAAATTCATCAGAAAAAAGCCTCATCAACATTCTTAGGTTCTATTTGTGAAATAAATGCTACATTAGCTGCTACTTCAGAATCTCTAAGAGATGAACGAGTACTTACACCTTTGGATACATCACCTATTATGAGAGTTTCTGGATGATCTGGTTTGAATCTCAATGATTCGAATCTTTGGGTCATACATTTCACAAGGCTCTTCTCAGTTCCTGCATCTTCGAAACTTTTATCAGTTCTTGCCTCTTGGGTAGGATCTTTCTCAGAACTCTTCTTTGTCTTTGTAGGTGCATCTTCATCATCACTGTCGCTAGATCTATGGCTATTCAACTCATCAAAGGTAACATTAATACTTTCTTCAACAATCAAAGATCTTTTATTAAAAATTCTATATCCCTTACTCTTAGCAGCATATCTGAGAAATATCCCGTCATCTGCTTTGGAGTCGAACTTACCCAAGTTATCCTTGGTGTTCAGGATGAAACAGCGACAACCAAAAACTTTAAAATAAGAAATGTTTGGAATTCTTCCAAACCAAAGCTCATATGGTATTTTCTTCGAGATAGGTCGAATTAATACCCTGTTTAAAATATGACAGGCTGTACTAACAGCTTCTGCCCAAAAATATTTAGGAAGATTATGCTGATTAAGCATGACTCTAGCCATTTCGCTTAGAGTACGGTTCTTCCGCTCCACAACACCATTCTGTTGGGGAGTTCTAGGACAAGAAAATTCGTGGTAATATCCACTATCATCACAAAACTTTTTGAAATCAGAATTTTCGAATTCGCCACCATGATCACTTCGGATACGAGTAATCATGAAGCCTTTTTCGTTTTGTACCTTTTTACAAAATATCTGAAATTCAAAAATAGCATCACTTTTGTTTGATAAAAAGTAAACCCATGTAAAACGAGAGAAATCATCAATAATGACAAAAGCATAGAGTTTACCGCCAAGACTAGCGACTCTACTTGGACCAAATAAATCCATATGAATCAACTGCAAAGGTCTCGAAGTACTTACAGCGTTGATGGATTTAAAAGAAGATCTATGTGTTTTGTTCTTTTCACAGTCAGCACATACCATGTCTCTCTTGAATGGAATTTCTGGGAGTCCTTTTACCAGCTTCTTTGTGTTCAGACGTGAGATAGTATCCATGTTTGCATGTCCTAGTCTCATGTGCTATAGCCAGCTTTCATCTTGATTGGCTACTAGGCACCTTCCTGCATTATTAGTATTCTCCAAAAAGAAAACATAAATATTGTCTTCTCTAATCCCTTTATATACGGGATCACCAGATGACATATCATATATGGTACATTTATCTTTCACAAAATTGATACCATAACCATTATCTGCCAAATGACTTATGCTCAATAGGTTATGTTTCAATTCAGTTACTAGACAAATATCCTTTATTATTGGATAAGGAGTAATACCTACAGTACCATTACCTATAATATCACCTCTCAAGTTATTTCCGAAGGAGACATATCCTTCTTTCTTCATCGATAGCGTAGCGAATAAAGATGCATCACCAGTCATGTGTCGCGAACATCCGCTATCGAGGATCCATTTGCTTCTAGCATGAGAGGGTTGAGGGTCCACCTACAAAACAAGTAGATGAATCCTTTGGTACCCATTTTCTGAAGGGTCCATGCTGATTAGCTTTAGGTCTCCAGACTAAAGTATGATTATCAACAAGCTTTCTTGCAAGACAATACTGTGATATGTGTCCGTATGTACCACAATAAGTGCAAGTCAGTTTAGAACCAGATGTGGTTGAAACTGTGTTCACATGCTTGTTTGGTTTCTTGGAGAACCTATAAGTGAAAGCATGATGATACTCGTGTTTCTTCTGTGCTTTCTTGTTTTTAGTCCTCTTAGGTGTATGCTTTGCATTAGGACTAAAATTAGGCTGTGTCACAGGCATTTCCTGTTTGCCTAACTTGATTTCTAACTTTTTAGAAATCGCAATAGACTCTTCATATTTAGCAGTCATAACTGAGAGTCTCTGTTCTGTTACTAAGTGCATCCTCTTCTCTGTGTCATACAGTTTTTGCATCTTACCATAATCTCTTTCTTTCTTTTGAATAGTGAGGATAGCCTCATGATAGTCTACCTTGAGTTTGGCTATCTCTTCCGTGTTACCGGTAGTAGACGTCTCTTTAATATCTTGAATAAGATTGGACAGTCTAGCTAACTCGGTTGTGTATGTCTTAATCTCTTTTCGAGATTACTTATACTTGTCAAGCACATTTTTGTGTTCTTCAAGTAAATCGCTAAAGGCATTTTCTAACTCATCGAAAGTAAATTCATCATATAGAGGGTTTGAAGATACCTTGTCAAATGCCATAAGACAGACATTTGCATTTCCGCAGGGTCTATCCTCTTCTTCAGAATCACTGGCGTCGCTTTCATGCCAGATACTTGTGTTGGCATACTTTCGACCAGTTGTAGCTTTTCTGCTTGATCTTGATCTGTCATATGGACTGCTCTTCTTGGTAGCTGGACAGTCCTTCTTCATGTGCCCTGATTTCTTACATCCAAAGCATATGGTTTCATCTTCATTGCTTTCTTGGACGTCTTTCTTCTTTCTGCTTGTAAACTTTAGGTACTTTCTGAAGTTCTTCACAAGTAGGGCTTGTTCATCACCACTTGAGGATTCTTCATCGGAATCATTGTATGTCGGCTTTCTTGCATGAGCTTTGAAGGCAATAGTTTTCTCCTTTGGTGTTGCTTCTTCAAAATCTTGCAAGTCGAGTTCATGGGTCATGAGCTTGTCCATCAAAGTTTCCAACGACATTGTGGTGAGGTCATTTCCTTCAATAATTGCTGTGGCCTTTGGATTCCAATTCTTTGTTAGAGCCCGCAGCACCTTTCTAATCTTCTCGTGATTGCTGTAATCTTTACCAAGAGATTGCAGAGGATTAGTTATATCAAAGAAACGAGTAAACATCTGTGTAATTGACTCGTCGGGTTTCATCTTAAAAGATTTATATTCCTGAGTCAGTCTACTAATTTTGGATTCTTTCACTTGGGAAGTCCCTTCATGGGTTACCTCAAGAAGTTTCCAAATTTCGTGAGACGTCTTGCAGGTTGAAACTCTGTTGAACTCAGTTTTGTCAATTGCACAGAATAGTGCATTGATGGCTCGAGCATCAAGACTAGCCTTTGCTTTTTCAGCATCGGTGTACTTGTCATGCGGCTTTTCCATAAGAATACCTTCAACCACTGTAGGTGGTGGTTTCTTATACCCATCAATGACTATTGACCAAAGATCAAAATCTAGAGACTTAAGAAAGAAAGTCATACGTGTTTTCCAGTAAGTGTAATTTGTTCCATCAAATAGGGGAGGTCTATTTGTGGATTGCCCTTCACCGTTGAATATAGATTTCACGGCTGCCATATATATACTCTCTAGGGTATGTTATATAAGAATATAACCTGCTCTGATACCAATTGTAGGATCGTTGAGCACCTCTAAAGGGGGGTGAATAGAGTGCGTGTGTTGCAGCGGAAAATAATCACCAATTAAAAAATTAAACTATGGCAGATATGTAAGAGACAGTAAATAAAGATAGGAGAATCAAACTCAGTGACACAGCGATGTATACTGGTATCCCTCTGAGAGGACTAATCCAGTCTCGAGTACTCTTGCTCGATGTTAATCCACTATGGCACAAGCTTTAACTGAGAGCTTGCAATCTCTTACAACACCGTGCTTGGTGACAAGCGCACGACCGGCTTCACAACACCGTGCTTGGAGGCGAGCGCACGACCAGCTCCACAACAGAAAAGTTGTTGAAACTTGAACGACCTCTTACAACTCTTGAGTAACCAAAAGACTCTAAATCAACTCTGATAGTACTGCTTTTGGCTAAGAGATGTGTAGGTGAGATTTGAAAATCTTAGATCGTTTAGAAAACACTTGAATAGTAGAGAAGAGAAGATGAAGAATGAATTGATGATATGAAGTGAAAAGTTCTTCTCTATTTATAGGTGTTTTCACCAACCGAACTCGGGCAGAACTCGGGCAGAGTTCGGGTGCAAATATCTCGCAAAATAGACGTTGCTCGCAGATTTGGAGGCAACTGAAGTTTGAATACAAACTGACCGAACTCGGTCAGAGTTCGGACCGAACTCGGGCCGAACTCGGCTAGGAGTTCTGTCAGGAGATATTTTGAAATTCTTTTGTAAAAACAGTTTTCAAACTGGTTTTTGGTTATTTGTAAAATCATTTGAAAAGAATATTTTCGAAATATGATTTTGAAATATTTGTAACTGAAAATACGAAAGGGTAAAAATAGGATTCTAGAAAGGAGGACAATTTTTAACCCTAAGCCAGTATTACCATAATTGATTTCACAAAGTAATTCCTAGACTCAATAAAATGTAAAATACAGAATAAAAGTAGAAAAGAGTCTTCAGAAGATTTTGATGACTTTGACGCTTTGATTTATGCAGTACATCGTCCGTTGAATATGATTTCATGCATCCTGAAATAGTTAGCAGCATTTTCTATACTTTGTGTATTGACTAAAGTATATGTTGATTATCGAAATCGGGTGTGACCGTGGAATGGGCCAACACATGGGACCTCCTCCTCTCTTATAGAGAGAGGGACAATTTAGTCCTTTCATCATCGTTAAACCAAAGCACATGAGTCGGACCAAAAGTTCATTATGCTTTATATTATAGATTATTGGACTAACACAAGGTATGCGTGTGTGTGTGTGTGTGTGAGAGAGAGAGAGAGAGAGAGAGAGAGAGAGAGAGGAGAACTATATATCACACTTAGTTAAAGAGCAATGCTATGCCTACAACCAAATTCTTACAACCCCTTTACTCCCACCACGTGTCGGATTTCGATTGGAGGAGAGGAGTAAGTGGTGGGGTCGGATGGAGTCCATGTAGCAGGGGGGGTGTGAGGGTGGTAGGATCCGGTGGGACCCATATGTAAGGAGTTGGTGAGTGAGGTTGTAAAAAGGTTCGAGCCTCCCAATTGTGTGTGTGCATGTGATTTCAAAAAAAAAAGGTTGTAAAAAGGTTGTAAGAAATTGGTAGTAAACTTAGCATTTTCCTTAGTTAAAGGATACTATATAAGGACATATATCACAATCAGTTAAAGGATACTATATAAGGACATTTTCAAGATACTAGTTGCTCCGCCCTTGTTAAAAAAAATGGATAAAAAATAAAAAAAAATTGGGCGAGTTTGAGCCCACTCCAGCACACAAACGGCGGCCATTGGCAGTATCATGTGTATACTCTTTATATGTTCTTTTGTTATTCAATAAAATTCATTTGTTTCGTGTAATATGTCGATCTTGACCAGATTAAGTTAAATATTTGTATGTTTGCACTTGTAGTTTTTTTTTTTTTTTTTTTTTTCCTTTTTTGATTAATGGATTAATTCATATCTTACTATTTTATTCCTCATCGCTGGACAACTACTCCAGACCTCTAAATAGGCAAAGCTTTCAAACATTACCAAGTTGATTCAAGTGGGGGGAAATAATAAGCTAAGTGGGGTTTTGAGTGAAGGAATAAATACATATAATCTTGCTTGGATTGGAGGAAAAATTAAACGGAGTGTATTTAATAACTCTTATTTGGATTGAAGATTTTGAGTGAGAGAATGATTATTAAAAATATAACAATTATCAAAATATTTTTATTATATATGTCATAAAATTAAATTTGATTAAAATTTTAATTAAAATTTGTCAAAATATCTTCACAAATGAGTAAGCTACGGAGCAACATGTTAAAAACAAGAAAAAATGGAAAAAAATATTATGATAATTTAGAGGACAAATAAGAAATATTTACAACCTTTCAAACAAAACTCCTTATCGTTAACCCTCCAATTTGGGGGTTAAAAAAATAGACAAAGGAGGGATAAAAAATACTCGTTTAACTCTATAACATTCCCTTCTAAATCTCCACCATCAACACAAGCATGATTTTATTTTTCCTCACTTAACCGTCTCTCACTTAACTCTCTTAGGGTCTGCTTGGATTGAGGGTTAAGAGAGTTAAGCGAGGGAAAAATAAAAACATGCTTGGTTTGAGGGTGGAGGTTTAGGAGGGAGGGTTATAGAGGGTTAAGTGAGGGTTTATTTCACTCTCTTTTGTCAATTTTTTTAACCCCAGAAATCGGATGGTTAACGAGGGAGATTGGAAGATTTTGTTTAAAAAGTCATAAACACCCCTTATTTGTTCTATAAAATATCATGATTTTTTTATCCGTTTTTTTTGTTTTCAACATGTTGTTCCGTACCTTCCTAATTTGTGAAGATATTTTTACAAGTTCTAATTAAAATTTCAATCAAATTTAATTTTATGACGTATGTAATAAGGTTATTTTGGTAACCAGGGACGAAACTATATGGAGACCAAAGGGGGCCATGGCCCCCCCACTCCCCTGGAATTTTTTTTTATTATCTAAAATTTGATAAGAAGTCTAAAAATATATATAATAAAACATTACCAGTCTAAGATGTGGTCATGTGGGCTAAACCATCTCTTCAGTTCCATTCAACTCATCTAATTTGGCCATTGACTCATTAAAAAAAATCAAACTTAGATGTGGTCCGAGTTTGGTATGAAGTTAGTTAGGTCATATTCAATGGGGTTTCTATCTCCATGTTTCTATGGTAGAAGCACTTTCTAGAAAGAAAAAAATTTATTCCAGTGGTTTCTATTCCAATTTTCATCATGCCGTTTACGTGACGCTGATATAGGATAAAGTTTTTTTTTATGAGAGTTTCTACATCTAGAAGCTTTTATAGAAATTATGCGTTGGCTCCACTTTCAAATTAAATCATAAAATTCTTCATTTATTATTCTTCCATCTTAATATTAGGCAGTGCCACGTATGATAAAATTTGTGGAAAACTAGTGAATATATATTTTTCTGGTACAATTTCTATGTAGGAACTCTACCTACTAGGATAAAAATTTTCTTATTATTCAATGCCAAGTAGGATATAAATTCAATTAGAATTCTCCTTTGGAGATAGAACTACCTTCAATATTTTTTTTCTACTTCTTTAATTATTTGTGTAGTTCACTATAAATACTTATTTTCACCTTTTGAAAAAATAACTTTTATGACGTTATTAGTTTTGTTCGGCCCCTCACTACCAAAATATATCGTTTTAGCGACGCCTAAAAACGTCGCTAAAACAACAAAATACGTCGCTAAATATAATTACCGACGTATTTACCGACGTTTAGGCCTTGTCGCTTTTTTCTTAGTCGCTGATCTTTTAAACGTCGCCGAACGTCGCAAGTACCGACAATCAGCGACGTATTGATACGTCGGTATTTTACCGACGTCTTCTGTCGTTTCGTCGGTACAGTAGCGACGTGGCTAAAGTCGCTACACGTCGGTCTCCGTCCTGGGATTATTACCGACGTTTTACCGACGGTTTTCGACGTATAAGTATCTCCGACGTATCATGACGTCGGTAAACGTCGGTACTCTTGATCATTTTCTTTGCAGCTTTTCTGTCGGTAAACGTCGCAAAGTACGTCGCAAGACGTCAATAATCGTCGGTAAACGTCGGTAGCCTGGATATTTTTTGCAGCTTTACCGTCGGTAAACGTCACAAAGTTGCGTCGGTAGACGCCGGTAATCGTCGGTAAACGTCGATAAATTTGCAAAAAAAATAAAACACAGAATGTCCTTTTCTCCCTGCAGTTTAAAAAAATAACCATAAACACAGAATGTCCTTCAGGCAGAGTATCATATACATTAGCAGCTATTCAAAAAGCTGCAGTGAATCCATAAATGGAAGAACTCCATTCTGCTCTAATCATAAACTGTAATGTATCATATCTAGCATGCTTCAACATCCCAAAATATGCAAGAACATACCCACAGAGAACCGACAAATATCTAAGTCACAAACGTATGATGATACAACCAAATAACCAAAGTCTACACACAACCAACAAATAGAATAGGATCCAACAAATAGCTAGGATCCAAACATCCAAGTCTAAACAACCAACAAATATCCAAGTCACAAACATACGATGATACAAACACAAACAAACAGTCACAAATGATCAAACAAACACAAACAAATAGTCCTAACTAGGACTACTACTGATCTGGTGCAGGAGGGGCACCGCCCTGACGAAGGCGTAAAAACTCCTCATACTCCGCAAGTGAAATCGATACAGATGGAGCGCCAGTCGGTGGAGTCGGTGTCGAAGAAGAAGGCGGTAGAGGCGGCGGAGTCGACGACGATGAAGGCGCACCCAGAGTACCAGCATGCTCCAACGCTGTAAGTCGCTGGTTGTATGAATCCATGATAGATAACATTCTACCACTGCTCTGGACCATCGAATCCTGCGCCAATCTCACCCTCTCGGCCATGGTCACCTGTCCTGTCTGCAACTCCGTCACCGTGCGCTCTAACCCTCCAACGGCGCGCTCTGTCCTCTCAGTCGTCTCCCTGAGGTCCATAATGCCGCGGTCGAGCGCATCCAATCGTGCTAGCAGCGCAGGATCGTCCGTAGGATGCTGAGACTGCTGCTCGATCTGTCGTAGCAGGTCGTCACGGAGAGACTCCATCATCTGGTGGACTCGGGCAGACTCCTGGGACGGCTGTGGACCATGCACACTAGCAGGAGATGTCCTAGAGGACTGGGTCGCAACTAGGGCGCCATAGGATCCCGTACCGTAGTACGTACCCCTACGGAGGCCACCAGCGGCGGTCATCCACAGCTCGTCCTCCGACGGAGCTTGAGTGGGCTGCGAGGAAGTACCGGCCTCTCCTGCATCAGGTGCACTAGCAGCCGCCCGTTCCCGCAGCCTCTTATACTCGGCCTAGAAAGTATGGATAGTACTCTATGATTTCTAATTTCTAATTAATGTACTTATTTTTACTAACTTCATGAATATTTATTTGCATCATATTTACTAAGTTATATTAAAATGGACACGAAGTATTAAATTAAGATAACGTATTGTAATACTTACATAGGTCTGCTCGGCCCTCTCGTCAATAAGGACTCCGCCCTTCCGATGGGTGGCCAGAAAGACGGTCACCATGTCGGCGTTACCGACCTTCCTTACCTGTAATTAAATATATTATCTTAGTAATAATTTATCGGATTTGCATTAAAATAATATTTCTAAAAGAGAAAGACATACCAGACGACGGAAATGTTCCGTCATCGGAATCGACCCACCGCACCACTTCGAGGCATGTTGCCTAGCCGCCTTAGCCTTCTCCGACTTCTCCTTGTACCTTGGCTCGTTGAATCGAGCCTTCATCGCATTCCACTGATCGGGGGTGATCCAACCTTGGATCGGCTTTCCGGCACGATCACGATCCTTCTGATCGTTGATAGAGTCGCGGATCAGCTTGGCAGCGACGGAAGGAAACATCCCCTCGATCTGCTCGGCCCGGTGCGGCGGATAGTAAAACATATCCTAGAACAGTACGAAACCAAATATTTATCAGTTATATATAATATGCATAAATTAAATGATTCATGTTAAAAACAAATCTATTTTAACCTTGAAGCGCGTAAACCAGAAGTTCTTCCTTTCGTCTGGAGCATCAGAGTAGTTAATCCAGGGACCACCATAATTATGCCTCAGCATATCGCCTAGGCGTCTCTGTACCCCTGAAGGACGATATCTATACATACATATTATATTCATGAAAAAGTTAATTTATGATAAAAACAGAAAGAAAGAAAAAATAATAAACCAAAATACCTACTTTGTACCGTCGGCCCAGATCTCCGTCCTCCCCTCCTCCGGAGGTGCGCACGCATCATCTTCATGATGCTGGTCGGCCGTCGGCGCATCCTCCTCGGCCATCTGCTCATCCGTCTCCATCGTCGTATCAACATCAGGAACGCTAGACGGGGGAGCCCTCTCAACAGGTCTGGAACTACTCGTCCCAGGAGATATGCCACGTGACGTCGTCCCAACCGGCCCAGCTACTGTCCGATATGGAGGAGTAATCGGCGACGAGGATCCAGAGCCGGTACCAATAGGAGGTACCGAAGGCAAACTCCGTCCCCTAGCAGTACCTGTAGGAAGTACCGGATGATCCCGACCTCCTCGTGGCCCTCGCAAATGTCCGCGACGACCTGCCATACCTGATAACAGCATATGATAGTACAAGATATAATAGAGACTAGAAATATGACAGTACAACAAATAATAGAGACTAGAAATATGACAGTACAACAAATAATAGAGACTAGAAATATGACAGTACAACAAAGATAATAACCAAGGTAACATATGATGATACATTCTACAATAAACATCTAAGTCCAGATAATATCTCTCTCAATCATCTTCAGAATAATCATCTTGTTCGTCTTCCTCGACCTCATCTTCCTCTTCCTCCTCATCTTCACTTTCGTCTTCACCTTCGTCGGCTTCGCCTTCCTCTTCGGATAATTCTACATCTTCTACATTATGTGTCGTGTAATGCGTAACTTCCGTGGAGTCCACATCGACAATATTGGTTACAGGAGGTAGCTCGTCCTCCTGGTAAGCTTTTTCATCAACATCAAAAGTATCTCTAGCTTTAGTCTTGCATACTGCCCACCAGTCAGACTTCGTTGCTCCCCGTCTCGGATAAGCTGTAAAATACACGAGCTGAGCCTGAGTTGCTAGGACAAACGGTTCGTAGCCTTGATATCTACGCTTGTAGTTTATATCCACAAGACCATGCTTGTCAATTTTCCAGCCTTGATTTTCAATCGGATCGAACCATTCACACTTGAACAACACGATATTTGCAGGTTCTCTGCCATAATTATATGACAACTCCACAATCTCTCGCAAGATGCCAAAAAAATCATTTCCTGGATCGACGTCTTTGTAGTTCGAAGACTTGATACACAAACAACTGTTCTTCGTGGAATCAAGATCCAGGAAGCTGTCTCTGATCGGAGCATTTGTCGACTTGAACCGAAAGCCATTGACACAATAACTTGGCCATGTTTTAACAAAAGTAATTGGTCCCTTGGCAAGAGTTCTAATTAATTCAATCTCGGGTGAAATTAGACGATCGACCTGAATATCAAAGAAGAGATAATAAGTTATTTATTGCGCAGTTGCATTAGAAGAGGCCAGTAAATATTACCGAACTGCTTACATATTCGCTCAACCAAGAAGGAAAATGACGTCTCATTTCTTGTTCTAATGCTTCGTCTGTTAGGTAGGGTCTAACCAGCCTCAACTCATCATTATATGTGCTGGAAAACAACGAAGCATTAGAACGATTAGTACAATAATATTAGCTTATACTATTACATTGAGATGACGTAAACTCATCATTCCTTACTTACCCTTCTAGCTTCTCCACTTCATCCTCGTCGCAATTGAGTAATACATACAACTGAGCAGCCCTTAGCTCTTCGTCATTCAAATATCTCTTCTTCATTTTTCCCGAAGGCTTTCCGGACGCATTGAATACTTTCAGTATTCCATCATTAAATTCTTGATATCCGTCGTCGTTTCTCGGAGCCCTCGTTCTATTCGTAGCAACATGAGGTTTGAAATAGGAGGAGCAGAAATTTGTAATCTCCTCGAGAATATAGGCTTCACAAATAGAACCCTCGACCCGAGCCTTATTTTTTACCTTTCTTTTTAGGTGATTCAAATGTCGCTCGAACGGGTACATCCATCGATATTCGACGGGTCCACCAACACGTGCCTCGTAGGAAAGATGAATCGGCAAATGCTCCATAGAGTCGAAGAATCCAGGAGGAAACACCCTCTCTAGCTTGCACAGTGTTACCGCAATGTCCTTCTCTTGCTTTTCTAGACGATCAACGAGCAATTTCTTAGAACAAAGGTCCCTGAAGAATATGCTAAGCTCCGTCAATGGATCCCAAACTGCCTGCGGTAAGAATTCCCGAAATGCAATCGGAATTAACCGCTCCATGAATACGTGACAATCATGGCTCTTCAT
The DNA here is from genome assembly GCA_029216955.1 of Iris pallida. Lineage (NCBI taxonomy): Eukaryota > Viridiplantae > Streptophyta > Magnoliopsida > Asparagales > Iridaceae > Iris > Iris pallida. Next base: position 24,224,086 of record JANAVB010031417.1, on the reverse strand, counting down.
ACCTGTCAGTTTGTTCTCCTTGAGGTCGACGCATCTTCTCAAGTTTGAAACATACCCATCTGGAAATTTCAGACCTTGAATCCACCTACAAAGCCTCACTTTATCCTCCTTCTCCAGTGAGAAAATTGCCTTAGGCTGCTTCAACTTTCCATTCCCGTCCTCTATCAAATGCAATGCAGGACGTCTACATATTTCTTTCAAGTCCAATCTAGCCTTAGGATTGTCTTTCGTCTTCCCCTTTACGTCCATTACAGTATTAATTATGTTGTCAAACACATTCTTCTCAATATGCATGACATCAAGGTTATGTCTAATCAGATTGGTGCTCCAGTATGGCAGATCCCAGAATATACTCCTCTTCGTCCAGTTATGAGTGCGACCAAATCCGTCACACTTGTAGCCCGTAGCAGGCTGCTCAATAGCACTTGGTAAATCTCTAACCTCCTCCCATATCGTGGCTCCGCACCACCTTGTCGGTGGATCACCCTTCTCCACAACGCCAGCACGAAAAGCATTCTTGTTCCTCCGGTACGGATGATCCTTCGGCAGGAATCGTCGATGACAATCGAAGAAGCACGGTTTGCCTCCGTGTTTCAAACGGAAAGCCTTAGTGTCGTCCATGCAACACGGACATGAAAGACGACCATGCGTGCTCCATCCAGATAACATTCCATAGGCCGGAAAGTCGTTGATGGTCCACATAAGTGCTGCCCGCATCTGGAAATTTTGTTTTCTAGATACATCGTACGTGTTGGAACCTACTTCCCACAGCTGATTCAACTCATCAATCAATGGTTGTAAATAAACATCAATGTTCCTTTTCGGATTGTTCGGACCTGGGATAATAACGGTGAGGAACATATATGGAGTCTTCATGCACATCCAAGGCGGTAGATTATACGGGGTGACGATCACAGGCCAACACGAATACTGGGATCCTGAAAGTCCGAATGGGGTAAAACCGTCAGAGCAGAGACCCAATCTAACATTACGCGGATCAGAAGCAAAATCTGGATACTCTCGATCAAAGTGCTTCCATGCTTCTCCATCAGATGGGTGATCCAACACTCCTTCGGTATGTTCCCGCTTATGCCAACTCATGTTTTCTGCAGTTTCCTTCACCATAAACAACCGCTGCAAACGCGGCGTCAACGGCAAGTAGTGCATCGAAGAGGTAGGCTTCCTGGTACCGACAGACTTTCCTCTACCACAGGCCTTGTAGCGATCGACACCACAAAATCTGCAGGCGTCTTCATCCTTGTCGTCTTTGTAGTACAACATGCACCCGTTGCGACAGGCATCGATTTTTTCATATCCCATCCAGAGCGATCTAACCATCCTCTTAGACCGGTAAAAGTCTTTAGGCAACTTCGCACCCTCAGGCAATATTTCTATAAGCAACTCCATAATACGGTTGTAGCAATCTTGCGACATGTTAAAATCGGACTTGATGCTCAACAATCTTGTAACCACCTCCAACGGTGAATGATCCTCACAACCAGGATATAATGGAGTCCTTGCATTCTCCAGCAACTCCATGAACTGTGCAGCATCGGGGTTCGGTGCCTCCTCAGGTGCATCATGATCATCCGGATCGAAACTAGGCCCGGCCGCGTCAAAAACCATGTTCACCAACCCATCGTCGTAAGGAGCGTTGTTGTGGACATCAACATAAGGCTCGTACTCCGATGCTAAAGACACAAGTTCTCCGTGCTCGCTCCACTGATAGTAATTCGGCGTGAAACCCTTCGAGTACAAATGATACGTGACATCCACTTCTGGATGATATTTCAAGTTACGACATCTCACACACGGACACTTAATTTTGGTACCGTCCATGTACTGAGGGAACGCCTTGGCAAACTGCAGGAACTGGTGTACACCCTCTATGAATTCATCCCGCACACCGCACATGTCATCAGGATGACGGTTGTACATCCAAGTACGATTCCGCAGATAGTAATTCAGCTCCATAATTCTGTAAGATAGATACATCAAGGTAGTGAATGATATGCAAGTGTCAAAGCTTTTCCGATGGATTGCATTTATCTTTTCATCCATTCATTCATGCATTGTATTTATCTTTTCAGTTTTGCATATCATTACCTACTATTATACATGCATACTTTATATATACATCAAGGTAGTAATACTAGTTGATGTTCTGAAAAGGAGAGTGCGATGTCTAGTAGAGGATTCTTTTTTTTGAGGAGCTGTCATATCATGGAAGTCAATATAAAATAAAAGAAGTATACATGCAATTCTATATGATTCCTAGGCCAATCAAGGTCAAAGTCAACTATTGGTCAACTCGATCAACAATCTAGTAAAATGAATGAATATTAAGGCAGTTTATTTCGTAAGTAGTAATTCATATCCATATCCAATTGAGGATAATTCTGTAAGATAGATAGATGCACATTGCAGTCAGTGAATGAATATTAAGGCAGTTTAGATATGGGTGCGCAATTTAGATAGAGGTCAGTAGAGAGCGACAGTTTAGAGAAAACTGAGATTATTGGTGAGGTATAATTGTACTTGTAGGAGTACACGACACCAACTGTCCAATATCGACCCTTTGGGTCTACAAGAGTTACTTCACTCAGTTTGTCAAGACAAGTAAAACTTTTTAAATTAATACCCAATATCGACCCTTTGGCCTGTGCTTGAGCAGTATCCTAACTCAAACTATCTATCCTAACTAATAAATTAATATCCTACTTTAACATCTACTAACTCTCATATTCCTTCTAACATAAACTAATATCCTAATCTTAACTAACCCTTTAACTGAAACTAATATCTAAATAATGCTAATCATGAACTAACACCCTAACCTGGAAGTCCACACTGCTTAAGCACAGGCCATAGGCCAAGTTATAAGGCAAAATGCAGGCAACTGCCTGTAGCTACAAGGCAAAACCAAATGTTGACGGTATATATACCGTCAACATTTAAAAAGTTTACTTGTCTTGACAAACTGAGTGAAGTAACTCTTATAGGCCCAAAAGGTACTCTATACACTCTTACTTATACAAGCCTTTTGAGGCAATCAGCGTTATACTAGATTTCCGAAAAAAATCTATAACTCTGATAGGCCCAAAAGGCTTGGCATAAGTAAATTTAATTTCTAAAGAATGGCTCAAAACACTGTACCAATCATACCTATATTTCTAAGATACTCTATATACTCTAGGTACTAGGACTGAACTAACTCTCTAACACTCTAATGATACTCACTCACATATACCCACTCTTACTTAGGAATACTAAGATCTGACACATACTGATAATCACACACACACTAACACTCTCATTAAGGCAGAGTCATGGGAGAGGTCAAAATTATGGAAGAAAAGAAAGAAGAAGGATTCAGAAAAGAGAATAGCAGGGAGTTTCTCTCCTCTAGACCCTCAATTTATAGGTACAGGCTAGAGCACTGTCAGCCATAGATGATGTTCTGATTTTCAAAAAATCATACGTCGGTGACACTTCAATTGAAAGCGATGAATCATGCTAGGTATCGTGAAGTATACCAATTCTTAACGTCGGTGACACTTCAATTGAAGTCGATGAATCATACGTCGGTGACACTTCAATTGAAACCAGAACTTACAAGTCTTAGTCTTGGGTTCTTAGTGACCATCTTTCTAGAGTTGTTACTTGGTCAAGAGGATCTTATTTTAATTATCCTATTTTTTGATGGGCTCATCTTTGGACTAATAGGATATGTTCCCAAATGTTGATCCTCAAAATCATGCTAGGTATCGTGAAGTATACCAATTCTTAACGTTGTTGTTATTATTATTATTATTATTATTATTATTATTATTATTATTATTATTATTATTATTCACATACGCACCGACACTCTAAACAGTTACTAACACTCCGACCTGAAAACTACCCTAGTGGTGATCACCAAGTATGTTTTATTTTCTTGTAGTGGTGTTTGTGCGTGTCGTGTGTTTCATGTCTGTGTGTGTGCATGTCGTGTATGTCGTATCGTGTCTGTGTCAGCACGTCAGGAGGAGGGAGTTAGGGTTAGGGTTTACCTGCGTTGGTCGGGGTCGGGTCGGGGTCGCCGGGGCTGGAGCAGCGGTGGATACGGGTTGGCGTCGGAGTCGGGTCGGTGTCGACGAGGATAATCAACGGTGGAGGGGGGACGCCGGAGAAACGGGGGTCGCCGCAGGGAAGGGGGTAGCCGGAGGGAGGGGTCGCCGGAGGGAGGGGGTCCCTGGAGAGGAGAGAAAAAGGGGGAGAGAAATTTGGGAAGCGGGAGATTGAAAATTTTAGGTGAAAGAAAATAAATGATCGATCGGGTGGAACCCTATATGAAACATTTTAGCGACGTCCACAAAGGACGTCACTAAACGTCGCTATTCAATAAAAAACTGGCGACGTCCCTAATGTGGAGTCGCAAAATGTCGCTGAGTTAAACAAAACAGCGACGTTTTGTGACTAGACCGCGACATCAGCTTTCCAAAGCATAATGTGTGGCGCTAACGGTCGCTAAACGTCGCTGATAGTGACGTTCAGCGACGTTTTTATAAAACGTCGCTAAATTCACAAATATTACCGACGTATATGACTTGCGTCGCTAAATTCGTCGCCAATACGACTTATTTTGGTAGTGCCTGTCTAGCACGAGTCCTGGCTCCGTCCATGTTGGTAACTATCATAATTTTATTAATCCTTCTCTCACTCAAAATCTTCAATCCAAGTAAGGATTATTAAACACCCCTCACTTAACTCTTTCTCCAATCTAAATAAGATTTTATGGATTAACTCTACTCCTTCTCACTTAACTCTGCATATTTTTTTTCATCTCAATCCAAGCAGACCCTTAACCCTTAATCCAAAGTAGACCCTAAAGGTTACTTGCTAGCATAGTCAGCCATTGCAGTAGGAAGGCCCAAACAGGCTCTTGGCTCGTCACTCATCTTAGTAGTACTCCAGTAATGATTTTAGTAAGAAGGTGTCCCAAAGATGACCTACACACTTATACATAGTTTTAGTAACAAAAATGGTAATAACATATTTCAAACCCAAGATCAAGAAATACACTGAGAGAAAACCATTACCACGAGACCAACTAGTTTACTTATTATTATTCTCAAATATCTTTTATTCTAACAATTATTTTATTATTTTGTCTAAAGATAATATTATTTTTATTTGTCTTCCTTGACTGTTAAAAAAACGTCAATAATGTTACTCAACTAATTATTTTTTAATATCTTTTAATTTGTTATTTTTTGATAAAATTTTATCTATTAAATTGATTGCTAAAATTAGAGCCCTAAAAAGATCATAAAATTTAAGAAATTTTCATTTGCAGATGATAATGAAACAGAATTAAGATATTAACGAATATAGCACACACACAAAATAATATTTAGGGTCTCATATACTAGTGGATATTAAAATTTGTGTTTCGAAATTATTCAATGTTAGGATTTGAGTATCAAAATTATGTTTTGTTAGCATATGTTAACAGTAATTTCGAGATACAAATTTTAACGTTGATAATTCCATTCTATTATGTGAGATTATAATACTAAATATTAATATCATTAGTTGCGCACATACTCAAATTTAGGTGTTCCAGATGCATGGGCGATGGCTCTCAGAAAAAATAAAATTAAAAAATAATATCATCAATATACTTGCAAATCTTTCTAAACACATGTATGCCCATGATCTATCCAACCTGTAAAGTGAGTACTACTCGTGGTTCACCAACCTTTTGGTTGGATTTTGGTTGCTAATTATTCTTTCCTTCCCCCAACAAATACCAACGAGCACGCTATTTAAATCATTTCCTCGCTCATCATCATTGTTCACTTGTGCACGCTACATCAACCAACTCTACTCTATTTGGTGACGGTGAAATTTGTTGTTGACAAGATTTTGTTAGTCGGTGAGGATGTTGTTCATTGGGTACATCGGAGGTTCTCGTATGAATGGATACGATTCGAATCTTCTTTGACGTTAGAGGTTAGTATTCGATTTATTCGGTCAGGAATGGATACGATTCGAATCTTCTTTGACGTTAGGGGTGAGTATTCGGTTTATTCGGTTCTAACCGAATCGAATAATCGAAAATCGAATTTGATCGAAATCGAATAAGCAAAACCGAAATCGAACCGAATTGGTCAATAACCGAACCGAACCGAATTAAATCGGTTCGATTTCGATTTATTCGGTTTTTGGATTTTTTTGTGTTTTTATTATTAATATATATAATAACTAAATATACCTAGATATATTTATTATATACCTATATATATATACACCTATAGTATATACTATATATATTTAGTATATACCTATAATTAATATATATATATATATATATATATATATATATATATATATATATATATATATATATATATATATATATATATACTAAATTTTCTTATTCGGTTTTCGGTTTTGGACCGAAACCGAAACCCAAAATTGAAACTTAAACCGAATAAGAAAATTTAGTATTTTCAAACCCGAAATCGAACCGATTTTTTTTAAAATCGAACCGAATCTCTTATTCGATTCGGTTCGGTTTTCGGTTCAAAACCGAATAATGCTCACCCCTATTTGACGTTGTTTGTCGACTCGAAAAGAATGACAACTAAAAAAAAAAAAACGGAGATTGTTAAGTGATACCTACTTAACGTGATCCGGAGGTGCAGGTTAGCGGATTAGGGGTGCAACTCGGACGGGCTAAACTCGAGCCCGATCGGATAAACTCGTTAATGGATTGGATTAGGGTTGAAGATACTCGGGTTCAGGCTCGGGTTTGGGTTAAAATATTTGAACCCGATCAAAATTCGGATTGGGCTCGGGTTCATGTGTCGGGTTACCCGAAGAACCCGAAACCCGAACTCTTCAACTCCTTATTCTAAATCATATTTCAGTTTGTATTTTGTAATGATCAAGACTTAATTGTTATTTGATTATGTGTTTAAGATTACTTTTGTTTAAAATTATTTTAAATATTATATTAGAGCTCGATAAATTCGATGGACCCAACCCAACCCGAGCCAAACCCGATCCTCTGGATTTGGTCTTGGGCTTCATATGTTGAACCCGAGGTTGGGCCGGACTTGGGCTCGGATTAGGCTTATGATTCATCGGATTAGGCTTGGGTTGACATCAAGCCCGACCCAACCCGCCCGAGTTGCACCCCTGTAGCGGATCCTGATCTCATTCATATAAGTTATATGGCTAATTAGTGTCTAGTCAATGGATTTTATACAAATTTGGATTTTGTTTTTTTTAAGTGTTCTTTTCTCCGACTGCACCTTCTGCATCAGGATTATGTTGCTACCACTAGACCACAACCCACGGACATACAAAGGTAGAATGTAAGTCATGACATTTCCTATTGAAAGATTTTGACCCTTAAATTTTTTTTTTCTATTATACCTTGAACATTAGTACAAGAGCAATAATTAACCAACATTTATACTTTGCATTTTACACGTTTTAACTATTCACTAAACACAGGTAAGTAAAAAATTACTTCCGTTGAAAAATAGTTTAAATTATTATTTATTATAGATATAAATTAAATATATTTTAATTAAAATTTATTGTAAATATATTTCTATTTATTTTTAATTATAATATGTTATAAATATAACATGCTAATTATATAATTTTAGATAATTAAGCTATTGGTTAGATTATTTTAAATATGCGAATATACATAGGACTTAGACAATTTATTTTAAACCGTTAGTAGAGATAGTTATCCAAATGTTTCATATCCCAATCTTAGATATAAAAAAAAAATCTTCACAAATTACTTTATTTTGCAAGCAACAATTGAAGCATATAAATAACATCAGTTTATAAAATACAATGCATATAGGAGCTCATTTTGTAGGTTCAAAATATAAGGGCTCATTTTGTGGAAAAGTAAGGCTAAATTGGAACTCCATAATTTCAAACCATAAAAGCTGTAGCATGTGCCTCATAATTTAATTTCTACATTCATAATATAGGAACTCTTATCATGTAGAAGAGTATGACTCAATTTCAAGTATAATTTTTTACTATTTTCTGAAAAAGAAAGAAGAAAGTCGAAAGTCGCATGAGTTTACATTCATTAATCTCATTTGAATCTCAAAATTTATTTATTTTAGAGAGATTTAGAGTTTGGGTCTCAAATAAGTTTCAAATTTTGTGTTTGGATCTCCATATGATACATAATTAGTGTTTGGATCTCAAAAATGTCTCTAATGTCTCAAAAGTTTCACCAAAATTGTCACTAATTATTTTTTGTGACACTTTTGAAACCCAAACACTAATTCTGTATAACATGGAGACCCAAAGTCTAAATATCCCTTTATTTTAGACCCAAAGTCTAAATATTCCTTTATTTTACTATATATTATTTTTTTACTATTTTTTTTTACTATATATTATTTTTTTTTGACACTTTTGAAACCAAAACACTAATTATATATAACATGGAGACCCAAATTCTAAATATTCCTTTATTTTAGACCCAAAGTCTAAATATCCCTTTATTTTACTATATATTTAGACCCAAAGTCTAAATAAACCCAAACACAAAATTTATAACTTATTTGAGACCCAAAGTCTAAATTTTCCTTTATTTTACTATATATTATTATTTTTATTAAAAATTTGGATCTCAAGATATATTCTTGAGCTACATCTTAAACTACATCTCGATATTCACAAAAAAACAAATATAGATTCGAGCGATGGCCTAAATTTCAAAGGGTAATTGTTATTTCTACTACAAAATTTGTTCATGATAACCTAAATCTTGGTGCTAGTCCGCTTTGGAGGATCTTTTACTCATATTATCCCATCCTCTCCTCCGCCCCCCGGCCTCCTCCTCCGCCCCCTTAGACATCCTTCTCGCCGTCCGTCCACTAGTTGTTGGGAGGGGAGGGTGCTGTAGCCGCATATGAGTGGTCGCGGGGGCAGTGGAAGAAGGGGTCGGGATGTAAGACCTGTAGTGGTGAAGGACTCCTCCCCGCTCCTTCGTTCCCTCCGCATCCTTGTCGAGAACTGTCAATTTTTTTTACTACAATTTTATCTATTGGAAGGACGATAATTTTTTTGACTTATTGAAAGAACTGTTAATTTTTTTCCTTCTTTTTTTCGATGGTAAACTTGGAATGTAAAAGAAGAAGAAACAATAAAATACCAAAAGAGAGTTTCATCTCCCGAAATTGTGTTAACGTTACGCAAGGGCAAAATATCGAGGCGAGGGCAAAAGGGTAAAAAGGCTTACAACGCATATAAAATCCGAAAGAGGGAGACAGAGAAGACAGAGACAGAACGAAGCGTAAAATCCCTCCCTGCACTTCCATGCTCTCTGTAATCAGTAATAAGAAGAAGAAAAGAAAAGAAAAGAAGAAGCAACAGCTCTCTATTCATCTTTCTCTCTCCTCACGAAGAAATCCACCGCCATTGCCATTAAAACCTCTCTCTCTCTCTCCTCCCCTCTCCGCATTGTTCGGATCGGGTGACCTCGAGCCGCTACTCCCGTGACTCCTGCTCGATTTCTTGTATTTCTTGGTTTTGCTTTGGGTTCAAGAATGGAATATATTCGGTAGAGATCGCTCTTGTTGCGACCTTTTGAGGCATTTGCTTTGGAATTTGGTTCTACGAGTGGATTCTTATGGAAATTTTGAGGTATTTCCCTTCGAATTTGATTATTTTGGTGATTTTTGTGCGTGGGAGTGGTGACCTTTTTCTTATTAAAATGATGGATTTACTGTTTTTGTTGAAGAAGTTCTGTTTCCCTCTACATGCAATATTTTTGAGGCATTTGGGTTGGAATTTGATTCTACGGGTGGCAAATTAGGAAACATTTGATTTGTGTAACCCTAACATTTGATTCTACGGGTGGTCTTGAATCTTTATAAGGGAATATGATGTGATTGGGTATTTTTAAATTTTCAAGGAAGTCCTGATTTAATGTTGTTGCTATTTTGAAGTGTCTTTTTATTTTGAGGAAAAATATATAAAGGTTTTATTTTTTTAGATTCCAAACTTTTTTAGATTCCAAATTTTCAAGGCAGTCCTTTAAAGATCATCTGATCTGATCTCCATTGCTTACTATCATTTATGTTGCACGAATACGAAAATGACACGACACGGTACAGAGGGGCAGAGCTAGGATTCTGAATTGGGGGGGGGGGAGGGGGGGAGGGGGGGCTAGATTAGGTTGGGGTTGGCTGGCTAAGGATAGACTCATTAAAAAAAAAAAAAAATTCTGGGGGGCTGGAGCACACCCCATCCACAAGGTATCTCCGCCCCTGACGATACAGACAAGCATCACGATGTTGATTTTGGCGTGTCCTAGTGTACTTGGAGTACTTGCTTCGTGTTGACACGATGCGACGCAGACACACACCAATTTTTTGAGTGACTTCCTAGTCCATCAGTGCTAAAGTATATGTTATTCTACAGACTGTACTAGTAGATTTGACTTTAGCTTCTCTTGAATGTTAGATGGTAAATTCTCCAGCCTTAATATTGTTCTTTGAATTGTTTTGTTCACAGGTTGCATGTCTTCGTTTCGGCAAGTTCTCTGTGAACGATAATTCAAGATGAACGGCAACAGACAGATGGAGGTTCATTACATAGACACTGGGTTTCCTTATACCGTGACACAAAGCTTTATGGATCTGTTTGAAGGCCTTTCATATGCTCAGGCTGATGTTGCACTTGCAGAAGCTTTGCAGGATCAGGTATGTTCAATAACCCGTGCACTTCTATGCATTAGATACTGAATCTTATTTAGTCGCTGTGAGAAACATTTAGGGTCTGCTTGGTAACGGTGTTTTCACCGGTTTTTGGGTGCTTTTGAACCGATCGTTTATGAAAACCCCTCCTTGTTAATTTTTTTGAGGCACCGGTTTTGGTCGGCTCAAAACCCCCCCTAAAACCGGTGTAATGTATTTTTGGGTGGCTTTATAAACACCCCAAATCGGTGGGTTTTGAGCGGCTCTATTTTTTATTCCATTTATATCCTCACAAATATATATATATATATATAATTATAACTACTGATACCCTTCCCTATTTAATTTATTCGTGTAAAAAACTTTTATAACCGCTCGTTAGTGAATTACCAAGCATGGATTGGACTGGTTTAAAAGCCGCTACTTAAAAACTATCCAAAATCGGACCCCTCGTAACCGCTCATAACCGGTACTCTAAAAACACCTTATAACCGCTACCCCTACAATTGCCAAACAGACCCTAAGTATGCAGCTTATTTATATATTTTAACTATCGAAAGTCTGGAAAACATGGTTATTTTGATTACTCTTTATATTTGAATATTGTGTTCTTTTATTAAAAGCAGAAATTTGTAAATATGGTGACGTGCAAGGGATCCACTAGAACTAGGGATAATAGAAGCATAGGATAAATCTATAGGACTATGAAAAAGGATATGGCATTTGCTAAAGTTAGAGAGTATATAACACGTGTTTGCTAACAAAGCAGATTGGAAGGAAAAGGATTTAGTTATTATCATTGTTGTTGTATTTTCTTTTATCTAAATGAGCATTTTGTCTATTGAGTTGATTGTTTAGTATGGACAATATTACACATATTAATGTTTCAGTCTATTAAGATCTTAAGTCATTGGTTTTTTGATTAAACCATATCATGCTACTATTAAACTGAATTATAAGATCTTTAGTCATTGGTTTGTTGGTTCTTTTCCTAACTAGTATATATGCACGTGTGTTGCACGTATTTCATACTACTTGGGAAGAGCAAACAATATTCCCTTTATTTTTTACTACTTGAGAAGAGCAAACAACGGTCTCTTAATTTTTACTACTTGCGAAGAGCAAACAACATCCCCCTTATTTTTTTTTCTATACATAATTACCTAACTACCCATGTTAAATTTAATGAACAATTTTAATTAGTTAACACTGGTAAGGACATTTTTGAAAAAAAAAAAAAAAAAAAACTTCCACGGTGAAGCCTCAACTTTTCCTATTATATAGTAGTATAGATTTAATGCACCGTAACCCCCCCCCCCCCCCCCCCCCCCCCCCCCCCCCCCCCCCCCCCCAACAACAACACACACACACACATAAACTACAGAATGAACTGAAATTATCATTTTGTAGTGTTCTTGTGCTTTATGGATTGTATGATCTGTTTGCAGGGAAATCCATACTGGTCAATGATGCATCATCATACAAACTCATACAAGTACGGTTTTTCTGGTTCAGCTAGCAATCCTTATTATAGCTTCAGTCATGCGTACGAGATAAATTACATGCCAAGATTAGATGGGGGAAGGAGGGTTTGGGAGAATCCTGCTCCATCAAACAGTGTGGACTTGCCCCAGCCAATTTTGCATGGACTTAGCGGCAGTGATGCAAGTGCTAGTCGCGACATTGAAGACTGTAAGTAGGTCTGACTTATCTCATGCATCATCCTGAGTATGCTATCTGAATGTTAGGTGAAGAACTATACACATAGGCTGATGATAAGAAACCTTTTTCTTTCTATAGCACTCAAGGGAACTATTACCATTTAAAATCAGAACAATAATTCTCACTGCCATATAACATGTTACCCATTTCCTAGTGTTCATGTAGTCTGTTGTAAAGGGAAGCTAGCACAGACATCTTTCTATAGCACTCAAGGGAATTACTACTATCATTTTCCATTTAAAATCAGAACAATATTTCTCACTTCCATATAACATGTTACCCATTTCCTAGTGTTCATGTAGTCTGTTGTAAAGGGAAGCTAGCACAGATATCTCGAGGCATGATTACCATTTCCTTCCAAAATCGTTAGGGTATCAATTTTCCAAGTAAGCATTCGAAAGGCATATTTCACTAATTATTTACTGGAGGTCCGCCTGCACCAAATTAAGTGCTTACATTGTTATTGTAGGCAGCCTTGTTGCTTTTTTCCATCCTTCTATATCCAGTTGCAGAGCTTTTGCATAGCTCAGGACATTATTTTGTTCTGAAAACAACGGATAGGACAATTGAGACGGAGCGTCGAGCGACAATCCATTTAATGATCACATTTAATAATCACATTTAATGATTTGAGAACTTCTTGAAGAAGCGAAATGCATGTCACCTGCTCAGTACTAAGTTTAGCATCTTTTCTTCTACAATATATGGTTTAGGATTTATGGTTGTTTTCTGCAGGCATTCGGGCTAACCCTAACACAAGCAGCCTGCAGGTGAGAAGCTGTTCTTTTTCACTTCCATGATTTGCTTAAAGCTTTACATTATAAAAATGTATGATCTGATGTCTGCCTTCTATCTTCATGTTTGTGAATGGTTCTTTGTTTACAGTTCTGAGCCATTCAACATTAAAAGTTGATTGACCTATTTTATATGAAATGTTTGTGTGATTCCTATTATTAGCATAATCCAAATACTTGTTTGTGTAGGCCATTTTTGTTAGTAGTTCTACATGAACTATTTTCTTTTCCCTCAACATTTTGAGGCATGCTGAGATATTACCATGTCCAGTTCTTTTGTTCAATGCTCTGCTAGCCATTTGTTAGAAAATTAGAAAGAAAAAAAAAGATTTTGTTTGCTGCCACTGCTGGTGTATAAAGTTCTCATAGAAATGTCACACTAGGGCAAGTGTTTGCATTAGTAAAACGTTCCAGATTGGAATTGAATTACCCAAAGGCCTGGTTGGCTAAAATTTTGACGTTTTGAGCAAAATAGGAACATCCACAGAAATGTTGCTATTTAATTAAGAATCATGAATTATTCCATTCATGATTTTTAAGGAATCAATAAGCGTCATGTATGATTTCAGTTAAATTGTACCTAAAATGTGCATAGCTGAAGTGAATTTAAAGAAATCTTTTAAATTGCAATTTAATTCAAAGAATGTTTGAGAAGCTAATCTAATCTTGAACACTTATATTGTTTAAGTTCTGATTTACTTTCAAACTTGGGTACATGAAATCAAATGGATGAGTTTTTTTTTTTTCCGGGTTAGGAGAAGAGAAAGTCCGATTGTTATATGTCTCAAGACTCGTACCTCATAATTTCTTATTACATAGAGGCTTAGGTAGTATAGATGCTTAAGGAGCAGGATGATAATCAAGAAATAATTTACAACTAGGATAATTGGAAATAAAGTTTGTAATGTATACCTTTAATTGAATAAAAGACCAATAAAATAATCTTACAGATCCAAAAGAGAAAAATACTTAATCGCCCATCCCTTACTCGTTTTTTTCAATGGCTTATCCCTGCCTCATTAACATGTGGGTCATAGAAAATTGTGGATGAGTGTGAAATGGGAATAAATTGAAGGATGGATAAGAAATGCACGAAGTTGGAGATTTTGTTGATTGAGGATAAGATATACAACAGTCATCAATTAGGAGAGATTTGCGGTATTAGTTGAAGAAGTCTCTAGAACTAGGGGTAGAGAGGAGATGCCTTTAACAGAGTGGAACAAGGGACAAGGATTCATGCGTCTGGACAAGGATTCATATGTCTGACCCTAATTTTTTTGGTTAAAGGCTATACTATCGTTGTTATATAGGGGTAGAGAGGAGATGCCTTTAACAGAGTGGAACAAGGGACAAGGATTCATGCGTCTGGACAAGGATTCATATGTCTGACCCTAATTTTTTTGGTTAAAGGCTATACTATCGTTGTTATATATGGTATTTCTTTCACTTTATTGGTTTTTTTGTTGCTTAGCTGCGTACTTTTACTAATTAGCTAAAACTCTGCATTAGAACTGTAAACTTAAAACTCTGCATTTGAACTGTAAACTGTAAACTTTAGTCAGCCTTTCTGTTTACCAACCTTATACATGTAAAATTGATCGACTTTTGCACTGTTTTATAAACAATTTTTGGTCTTCAGAAATTATTAGCAAGGCAAAGCTTGACAAGTGACAACTAGGTCTTCTAAGCATACTTGTGACTCTTCATTGTCAGGGTCCATGTCAGCAAACCCAACATCACTAATTTTTGTTACATATTTGTTTCTAACCTACATGAAAGCAATGCACCCTTTTATAAACCATATGCAAAGTGCATTCTGAACAACTTGAACGTGCCTTTTGTTCATTAAGCATTATAGAAATAGGACTCACAAATATGTCGTTCTTGACATATTGTTATCCTTTTCATGCTACAAATACCGTTAGTTTGCTGGTGCAGTTTGAAGGCAGATTGAACAGTCAGTTTACCCATATAAGCAGGTGGCTGCATAAACTGATATGTTGATCTAATTAAGTTGGCACTTGGCAGGTGGCCCTGGATCAAGTGCATAACGAAATATCTTATCTGTAGCTTTTCTTGAGGCAGAAACTGCAATTTGACTATATAACATTAAATGTGTGGCTTACTTTTTCGAAGACAATTAGGTAACACTTGGAAGCACTTTTTTCCCTCTAACCTGTCCCATCTGCTAATTTTACCAAATAGGCAATTTCCTTGATTAACTTATAGTGCACATAGTATCCAAAAGATGATTTCTATTGATTTCATGTATGTTATATGTCAACAACAGAGTATTTATCCCAAATTCTTGGGTTGGCTATTTGATTCCTTATCTTCCATTCAGCTTTGTTATGGGCCATGCCACCTTTAACGTTAACAAAAACCACATTCTTCTTTATAGCCTCAACCCAAGTTTGTTTAGACCTACTCCTAGTTCTAGCAGCTCTTTTAACTAGTATCGTATCGCTACTAACTGGTGCAACCATCTATCAGTGTACATTGCACATATCTATACCACCTAAGACGATTTTCTCTCATCTTGAACTGGCATCACCATGTGTAATATGTTTCACATTTTGTTTGTTTATCGTTTTTAGGCTGAACTTGAAATGCTATTCCTCTTTCCTGGTTTTTTTTTTTTTTTTTTTTTGAATTCACACCCTGTTTATAACATTTTTTATGATTGATAACATATTCCACATGCCCTGCAGCAACAAGTCATTTGGCAAGATAACGTTGATCCCGACAACATGACATATGAGGTTTGCTCAAATTGTCCTTTATTTTTCTTGCATGTAGACCTTATTTATTGTATGTACTTGGATACATGCATCTGCCTATTTGCATATATGCAGTCATGCCTGGTGTCTTCAGATATGCAATGTGCACATGCTGTCGTAGAAATGCATTGGAGATGTTAGAACAAAAGGTAGCCAATTGCCATACCATTCTGATAATCTGTGAAATCATATGCACGACATCATACCCGTGACAATCATATGCAACATAAACACATAAATATTATAAAACTACAAGGTTATTGTGGCTATTTGAGCAGTTTACCCTGAGTTAAATTTGATATGAAAAATATCATACATACCTCCTCCTGAACAGTTAGAAAATGGTGTACCATACAAAAGATATCGCTTTGCTAAAAATGCCTTCTTGCACATATTATTAATATAATATGTAGACACCATCTTAGGAGATGGAATAAATTTCTCAAATGGTTGTATATCATAATAATTCGTATCAGGCTTAGCGCCCATCCATTACCCCTTTTAAAAACTTAACTAAAGGATATTATGTTAATAGATATATCAAAATCCTTCGTATGTATCTTGTGCGATAATTTTAGGTGGTAATAACTCAATTGCATAGTCGGTTTAGAGCTGACTAATACATTTGTCTCCATAAAATCTAGCACCTCATCTCTAACCTTGAGTATAATCATCTAAGCAATTATTCATCAATATCTTAGCCTGATACAAATTAATTTCTCTAATGATTGTATATTATACTAATTGTAATCAGGCTTGGCTATGAGCATCCATTACCCCTTTTTAAAACTTAACTAGAGGTATAATGTTAAATACATGTCAGAAACCTTCATATGTATCTTGAAGAATAGTTTTAGCCTTTTAGGTGCGTAACTTAATTGCATAGTCAGTCTTGACTAATAGGGCGTTCTCCTTAACATCTAGCATTGCATCTCTAACCTTGAGTATAAGCATCTAAGCAATTATTCATTGATATCTTAGCCTTGGCATTTTATATCACAGACATACTTATGATCTATATGTTAAAAATGAGATGCATGGTATGTTAATGTAAGAAGTGAGATTTTGTGAGCACAACATGTAGACTGCCCCTTTGGATCAATACTGCCTTACCATCTTTTTTGCCAAGAATCTGAGTGTAATACAATGCCATAGTATCTGTTGGATCTCGGAAAACGGTCAGAGTCAGTAGGTTGGTTCTTTCAGTTCTTTTTTTGACAGAGAATGTTTAGTTATTTCTCTTGATGAATAACTATTTCTTGAACAGGAATTACTAGATTTAGGTGACACAGTTGGAACTCAAAGCCGCGGTCTTTCTCAAGACAAAATATCTTCACTTCCAGTCGCTAAGTATAAGTGTAGCTTCTTTTCTAGAAAGAAAGCACGAGGAGAAAGGTAAACTACAATTTTGGTTATTTACATTTTTTGCAACAAATTGTACTTAGTTTTCCCATAGCATTTATACTTTTTCTCCTCCCCCCCACCCCCTCAACCCCATGAAAATAGATAGTGGAGTTGTTACAATTATCCGTGTGAGTAGGTGTTGATGCCAGATGGACTATCAACAAGGCTTGCCTTTTTCTTTTCTTTTTTTCTTTCTAAAGCTACGACTTAGAATTTTCTTTTTGCTTCCAAATTTCCATGCTTCTTTTGGCTTGACCATGTTCGTTAGCCTATTACTTAATGTTATTTAAGTATGATCACACTTTTTGCAAGAATTTATATATCACTAACCCCTTGAGTGTGCATGTATACCTTTATTTTGTTATGAGGTTTTAGGCATGGGTGGTGGAAGAGAGGAGATTTGGCATCATAAGGAAAATAAAATAAAATAATTTGGGCAAAACCATCATACATCCCTGATGGAAGTTCCATCTTATTTATAACGTGGAGGGATACAAATAGAAAGAGGAGAAACCTTAAAAACCATAAAAATTAACCCCTAAAGTCCATAGTTTAGATATTCTTCAACATATTTCTTCACTAAAATTGATTATATGACTTGTATATTTAATCTAGCCATTTAATTCTTGTGCCATCCATCATTATGAGCAGGTGTGTCATATGTCAGATGGACTATAAAAGAGGAGAACGACAGATGACTCTGCCATGCAAGCACGTATACCACTCTGGCTGTGTGAGTAGATGGCTCAGTATAAACAAGGTCAGCTGTGGAAATGGAGGTGCCCCTCTACATTCTATAATTTCCCCCTGCTTTTACTGATGGAAGTTTTTCTTTCAATTCAGGCATGTCCAGTTTGCTTTATTGAAGTTTCTGGTTAGAAACCTACTCGACAATAGACTTTAGTGAGTCTCTAAGAAATTGTATCGTCTTTACTTCCATCGTCAAGCTGCTTGCCTTCTTCCACGGGTTAATTGATAGAATCTGGAATAGATATGTGTTGTTCCCCCACAGGATTAGAATTTTGTTTACATCTGTAATATTACATCCCACAAAATGCTTATACAAATTTCTCATATCCGCACATTGTCGACCTGGAAAAAAAAATGTAACTTAATGCATGGTCTGGATTTGTGCCATTTTGTCTGTAAATGACCGAGTTTCTGTAGAGGAATTGATTGTGTATGCCTATCAGTAGCACATACTTTGCTGGTTTGAACTTGCTGATTCTGCCCATTGCTTATTTTGTTTTTCTTAATTATTTTTTGTGATATTCGGAAAGTAAATAACTATTTATATCAGAAGTCATCACCTCATATGATACGTATATAAAGAGTTTGATGCTGACTATTCGAGATTAAAGTTTGCAGTACTATAATTTTATGTTATATTTTTAGTCAAACTTACTTGAAGAGAGTAACATTATGTTGGGTCCAAGGATAAGCAGCCATAACATTCTATCCTATATTCAAACTGTTAAGATAATTTTTGGAATAAAAATGGGACATTAAACATTCATTTCGGAGGCTCAAATTGAAACTTAACATCCGAAAAAATGAACGAACTTTTCATCACATGAGGTGCAGGTTGAACAGATGGAACGAAATCGTAATATAATACATTTAAAAAAATATTGTGCGGACAAACAGTCAAAGGTAGAGATAGGCAATGACGTTAAGTTAATGTTGATCCATATATTGCGGTCACATGATAGAAAATGGATGTATAGTGGACCTGTATAGTTGATTGGATTTCCAGCGGATCACACTATCACAGTCGGTTATCATCCGTAAGCATTCGTGGGATTCTCATGGCTACTTATTGAGAAATTATTCATTGGAGTCAGCTAACTTTGATTTTCTATCACTAGTGCTATGATATAGCACTCTCCTTAACTCTTTCAATGTCATTATTCTCTGGTGTATCATAACACTATTGTTTGGGAAGTTAACTGTCGCCTAGTAAGTCGAACCACTGAATATTTTCTCCCACTTATTAGTCATTCTCCAAAGGTAGACTCTTCCTTTAAAAATAAAAAAAACTATATAATAGAGCCTTTCTATAAGAAAGAAAATCTCTCTAACTGGAGTTTCTAGATAAGACTCTATCCTAAGTGAAAAATATTAAAATTAAAGGAGCTCTATCAGGGACTTTGCATGTAGAGTTCATGATAGATTTTTTTTTTTTTTTTGGGGGGGTCTACGTGACATATAAAAATGGATTCCACAATATTTTACGCTAAAAAAATACTGCCAAATAAAACTTTTTATCCTAGGTCCTCTCCGAAAGCCGTTTGAGTCTCTCTTTCTGGCACTCCTCAATCTCTGCGATTCTCTTGTTGTTCTGATGGTCATAATTTGAAGTTTGTCAACTGCCCGGATTGGAAATCATGAATTTCATACGTATGGTTTTTGTTTTTCTATTTTCAACAAAATTCATGACTGACGTGGGTTTGGGGGGCGGCTTTGTAGTCTTCGCCGTGTTTTGGAATTGAATGTTGTATTTCTTTATATGTTAAATATTTTTGTTTTCTTCAATCTATTATGTAGCATCCAATTTTCTTTCTCTCAATTTGGTGTGGAAGCCCTCACCTCATTTTATTTAACAAGATATGTCCCAAGTTGGTAATTTTGTTGATGTGTGTTGGTACTTTAATCTTCTTTTTTTTTTTTTCCAGGAAGAAGAAAATGGTTGCTTTTGCTAAGATAGAATCATACAATTGTGAAGGAGAAGGAAAATCCCAAGTCGATTCCAATGACAACGAAGTCGATGAAACTTATCCTCCGCTTTCTTAATTGTCGTATATCTCTAATGTCTCCACTTTTAACCCACCAACCCCCATTTCACCACCGTCACCGTTATTGAACAAATTTCAAAAATTTAGTAAGTCTAAAAAAAATTAAGGCTAAATTTCAACTTGATACCTTCAACTATCTATGTTTGACAACCTCATACCCTAAATTTTCAAAATAGCCAACTTAATACCATCAACTATTGAATATTTTCAACTTCATACCATAAAACTAAAAAAATTCCAAAAATACTCCTGCCCCCTCCATTTTCTCCCCCACTCCCTATCTGGCGATCTCCCCTCTCTCTCCCCGACGAGGAGCGGTGGGCCGGTGGCGGCAGAAGTGGGTGCAGCAGTAGTTGGTGCAAACGAGCGAGGCGCGGGGGCGGGAAAACCGGGCGGGTAGCGTGCGGGCGGTGCGAGAGGGCGGTCGGCGCGGGCTGGAGGGTGGCACGTGCAGGAGGGCATCGCGCACGGGCGGGTGTGGCGCGCGCGGGCGAGGGGCGCGCTCGCTTGCCGGCGGCGCGCACGGGGGGCGGTGCACGCGGGCGGTGTGTGGCACGGGCGGGCGAGGGGCGCGCTCGCTTGCCGGCGGCGCGCACGGGGGGCGGTGCACGCACTGGGGGCGAGGCGGGAGTGGCGGTAGACGGCGGGAGGGGGGGGGGGGGGGGGGGGGGGGAGTGTTAGGGGTAGGGCTTTGGGAAGAGAGTGGGGGGATATTTTTGGAAATATTTTCTTCAGGATATTAAATTAACTATTTTGAAATTTTAGGCCTAAGCAATGTGAGACTATCTTTCTAGTCTCTAAGGCCAAAACACCAACAAAAAATAATAACATGAATTTTATCACTTTGGATCGAAAGCTTATCTTCCTCAGGAATAAATTGATTACGTGTTTATCTTTATTGATATTTGTTTGTTATTTGAAGGTTAGTTTGGATAAAAAGCTTATATTTTGGGGGATTATTTATTTATTCTTTGAATTATTTTGTGTTACCTTATGGTGGTTGAATGTATGGCTACAAAAATAGCCTAAGAATCGTAGAAAAGACGAGAAGATGAATAAGAAAATTGAAAATTGAGTTTATATAAGTTGGTGTGATGTCTAAGTAAATTAAACTTAATTTTTAGAACGTGTTTCATCCGACTACTGATACTCTTCAATGTGCTAGGCTACTGATACTCTTCAATGTACGGATATTCAAATACTCTGGCTTCTGACTCTCTCTTATACTTGTACTTCGAATTCACATGAAGTAGTCTTTGAATATCAGCTCATGCCACTTTCTCTATCACGAGGAGGAACATTTCTCCGAACTTGGAGTAGAGAACCATGAGGACGTAACGTTTCTTTGGCATATTCACAACTATGAGTAGAACATAAGTTGCGGTGGTTTGAATCATGTTAAGGGTTAAATTAGAGCTGGTTTCGAATGAATCTTCTTCATTGATTGACTCAGCTAGTATGCGCCTAGTGATCGAAAATGGGCTTTCTGTAGTAGTTGAAATAGGTTTTTTTTAGGGGCACCTCATTTTCTACTAGGGGACAACCCAAAATTTTTTTGAAAAATTTACAAGTTTGCCATTGTATTTTTTTACTAGGGGGGCAGCCCAAAAAAAAGTATAAAACCCAACTCCATTTTATTTCATCTCTCTCTTTCTTCTTTTCCTACTTCTCTTCCTCCACTTCTTTTTTTTCTTCTACTCATATAAACCTATATCTAACCTAACATAGGTGAAATTGTCCCCCAAACAAAAATCGTTGAAGTTTTTTGGTAGAATACAGTGTCAATCACTTCTCTCATTTATTTGTAAGTCGTCGAATTTATTTTCGTGTTATATTTTAAGTTTTAACCTAAATTTTACATATAAAAGTGGAAATTTTTGTTTAATGTAGAAAGAAATAGATAATGGATCAACCCGGACCATCAAATGCTGGATATTATCCTCCCAACACTTCCGAAGAACACTTTGACGCATCGAAAATAATCGTGGTAACTACATTTGAACTTTACGTGGAGTGGAAAATTGTATTTCGACACAGAGGACTGCCATAAGTGTGGCAGTCCCTCACATATATAGGACTGCCACAACCTGGGCAGTCCTACACTAAGTGAGGGACTGCCACATTTGTGGCAGTCCAGTGAATGTGAGGGACTGCCCAATCTCTGGCAGTCCTCTGTAGGAATGTGTGTTATTTGTATATCACACCAATATGTGATTTTTCTTTTAGTACTATCTAACTAGTTAATCCAGATTTATATATATATAACCCAAATATGAACATTGATCCAAATGGACAATGTTACTTTGAAGTGTCTCAACTTGTGACCAAGAACAAACTTCTATATAAATAATAATACAGACTCCTCTATAAATAATAATACGCTTTATTTAGTTGTTTAGTTTTGACTTTTAACTTCTATTGTAGGACTTTCGATCTTCCGAGGTTGCGGTACATGCTCCAATTGCAATTGATGTAGGGCATTTATTTTCGACCGATCTTTCGTTTCCATCAAGCGACGATGCGGTACAATGGTGTCGAGAAGTTGGAAGGGAAAACAAGTTGGTTCTAGTGATATCCAGATCGGCCCGAAATCGCCCGGGACGACAAAGTGTTATGGTTGGCTGTGAAAGAGGTGGTGTGTTCCGATCGCACAAGAAAGACACAGTTATCCAAGATAACGTAGTAAGAAAGAAAGCCGGAACGAGGAAATGTGGTTGTCCATTCACGATCCAGATTAGAAAAGAAGAAGAAGGGAAGTGGTCAGTACAAGTGAAGAATGGAACCCACAATCATGAGATTGCCGAGACACTATTGGGTCATCCGTATGTCGGACGGTTGAACCCTACGGAGAAGAAGATAGCCGAAGACTTGTCTATTTCCGGTGTTGCACCTAGACAAATATATTCAGTCATACGGCATGAAGATGAGAAGAACACGTCTACGATGAGGTCTATATACAACGCCCTATCTTCTTCGAACGCTTTCCGGAACAAATCAAGAATGGCGATGCAAGAAGTGCTGAAGTTGCTTGCCAATAATCACTACGTTGAGTTCCATAGAACCCATCCCAAGAGTAAGGAAGTAATTTCAATCTTTTGGGCTCATCCAGATTGCACAAATCTGGCCCGGTCTTTTGGCGACGTGTTAGTCCTTGATTGTACGTACAAGACCAACAAGTTCAAGATGCCTCTCCTTCATATCGTCGGATTCACCTCTACTCGGAAAACATTTCCGGTGGCATTTTGCTTCATGAAGAGTGAAAAACTTGAAGACTACACTTGGGCATTGGAGAAGCTGAAAACACTTTACAGCGGTCATACAGAGCCGTCAGTTCTTGTGACCGATAGAGAGTATGCCCTAATAAATGCAATTCACATTGTTTTTCCTCAAGCGGATACATTGCTATGCACTTGGCATGTCAATCGTAATATTGAAGCCCAATGTAAGTTGAAGTTTCATAAGGAGGAAGGTAAAATTGACATGCAAAAATTTCAAGAATTCTCCAATGACTGGAATTGTGTGTGGCGAGCCTCTACGATTGACAGTTACGACGCCGCATGGTATATGTTCAAGGATAAGTGGGAGGCGAGGGAGCCGGCATGCATTACATACATCAAAGAGGACCACTTTTGTATACATTAAACTATGAAATATGAAGTCCAATATATGTTTCTTACTTTTATTTGTGTGTTTTGTGTGTTTTTTGTGTGAGACGTGTGTGTTTGATCACAGAAAATTCTTGTGTTCACAGAACATTTCAATTTGGACTGCCACACACTGGGCAGTCCTTCACTAGTGTAGGACTGCCCTGGGTGTGGCAGTCCATTCCTAATTGAAATGTTCTGTGATGAAATCACAGAACATTTTAGAATGGACTGCCACACCCAGGGCAGTCCTACACTAGTGAAGGACTGCCCAGATTGTGGCAGTCCTAATTGAAATGTTCTGTTATGTGTTCACAGAACATTTTAATTAGGACTGCCACAACCTGGGCAGTCCTACACTAGTGAAGGACTGCCCAGTGTGTGGCAGTCCTAATGGAAATGTTCTGTTATGTGTTCACAGAACATTTTAATTAGGACTGCCACAACCTGGGCAGTCCTACACTAGTGAAGGACTGCCCAGAGTGTGGCAGTCCTAATTGAAATGTTCTGTGAACACATAACAGAACATTTCACAAGTACATATCCACAAGTACATAATCATACATAATCATACATAATCATACATAACATTTCCCAAGTACATAATCATACAAATAGAAATGTTCTGTGAACACATAACAGAACATTTCCCAGGTTGTGGCAGTCCAACACATAATCATACATAATCATCACAAGTACATATCCACAAGTACATAATCAACACAAGAATGATTTCGACATATATCCCAAAATAGTGTTAACACAAGCATCCCACACATTTTAAACATCCAAAATAATGTCAACACCCAAAAATATATCCATACACAAGACATATCCAACCGCTACACAAGACATTTTCAACATCACACAATCCCAAATGACAAATATCACATAAACAAGACATTTTCAACATCCGAAATGCTCGACACAAGTATTCAACATCATACAAGAACGTCAGACTTTCCATACTACATATCATGGCGGGCCTTCGAACGAGACTCCGCATTACGCATGAATGGGAACTCAACCTCGTCGTCGATGCGCTCAAGCTCGTTGGCGACCAAGGTACTAGTTTCGACCAAGACACTAGTGTCACTTTGGCAAGCGCTCCGAAGTGTCTTGGCCAGTTCCTTCGCCCTTCTAGACTGTAAATGAAAACAGTTAACAAAATACACGTGATCATGCCATGAAATAAGGAAACTGGTTGGATGGCACGACTCCCCTCGCGCAAATCCCGGTATGGATCCCAAAATACCTGTAGGAAAACAGTTAACAAAAAAAACAGTTGACAAAAAAAAAACTATCGAAGAAAAAATAAGTCTCAATTTATTACCTCTTCTGCTACCAAATTGTCAAGTACTCCACGAATGGTAGCCAGTACTTGCCAATCTTTCGTTTCCACCTGGGCCGGCCTCCATCGAGCCACTCTAGGAAGGTGTTCAAGGTAGTTTGGGTTCATCTCACCCCGCCCGAGCATCGAAAAGTGCTCGTATATCCATGCCTATTCAATTTATAAGTTAATAATCACAAAATATAAACAACAAAATGAAGTATACGAGACTAAGTTGTTGGAAGTTTTCTTACATGTAGCAGAGTCTGGCATCCGGCAATTGTCTTAGTCCCAACGCGGGATGCGATGCCTAGCTCGCGGTAAAGATAGGCGAGAATACCGCTACCCCACGATATATCTATGAAGTCATCCACGGACAATAAGTTGAGCATGTACCTCGCGTGTATCGAGGTTCCGGACTTGTCCGAAATGCCCACCGTTCCTAGGACGAACAGCATGTAAGCACGGGCCACCGCGTCGACCAACACATCATCATCCTCATCCAATTCCAGATCCGTGAAGTGCTCCACCAAAAATGACAACGAAATTCCGTATGATTTCTTGAAGCCGGGGAGAGTTGTGAAACTAGTTTCCTCAAGTCCAAGGTTACTTGAGACAAACCTGACGATCTTCTCGTACCATTTCACAGATTTTTCATTCGTGTAATGCTCTTTGGTCATTACGCGCCCGGTCACTGGCAGCTCCAGTAGCTGGTAGACGTCGTCCAGTGTAATGGTTATCTCCCCGCATGGGAGATGAAACGTGTTGGTCTCCGGGTGCCATCTCTCCACAAAAGCGGATATCAGGGCACTATCCATTGTCCTGTAGGCATAATCTGCCAGATTGTGCAAACCGCTCGGTACGATTTTCTCCTGGACGGCCTCCGGCAAGCTGCAAAACGGCCAAGACATGATTTTCTTCCCGTGACTCACAGCCCTGAGCATACGATATGTCCTCTGTATATCAAACAACATATAAAAACATAAAAAACATGAAATACATATAGATATCATATACTGAACTACTAGCTTACAAAAGTAATGCACATACCGGGTCCTTCCATATTGCATATGCAATATGGTTCTCAAAAGAAGCCAACATTGAGCAACCTGGAGGCCGGACAGGCGGCTCAGAAGGACCGGCCTCTTCAGAAGGACCGACCTCCTCTTGACGTGGTGGTAGGAATTGGCTAAGTGGCACGTCGTCGTCATCACTGGAAGGAGAAGGAGTACGAGCTCGTTGCTTCGACCGAGCTTGTGCAACCGGGGGGGGGTCTCCGTGTCCCAGCCCGACCTTGGCCCTCGGGTTGGGAAATTGTTATCGGGCGCTCAAGAGGACGTTCGGCACGTTCCTTCCGCTTTGATGCGGTGGGACGTATTCTTTTTGGTGCCTCGGGAGGACTGTCACCCCTATAGAGCAATAGATTGTGCGACCGTACAATTAATAACTAATGCAGACTAAAATAGATCTATTATCCCCTAATAGATTGTGCGACTGTTACCCCCTATTCTTACCCCCAGAACTGAGTACAGTAGGACTGCCAAGATTGTGGCAGTCCTCATATACACAAGGACTGCCACAGTCCTGGCAGTCCTCTGTTAATAGAGGACTGCCAGGACTGTGGCAGTCCTTGTGTATATGAGGACTGCCACAATCTTGGCAGTCCTACTGTACTCGGCCAACAGAAACGACTCGCTAGTTTGTCGTTTTCTAGGGTTAGGGTTTGAAGAGATATTGTGGGTTTGTTGTGTTCGAAAATCCCATTTATAAACCCTAAAGACATTATAAACCTAAATTATCAAAAAATTTTCGATATTTCAAACTATTCTAGGGTTTCAAAAAAAATTTATCAAATTATAGAACGAAATTAGCGAAAAACGTACCTAGCATCGGATGTCTTGGACTTGCGTGTCATCTCGTCGAACGTGGGAGAGTTCGTGAAAGAAAATGGGTGGAGGAATTAGGATGAGAATGATGGAGGAGAAATTTTAAGGATTTAGGGAGAAGAGAGCTCTTTTCTTTTGGAGGAGAGAGAGAGTGAATGATGAAATGAAATGAAAAAAAGACTTTGGGGGGTTGGGCTGCCCCCTAGTAAAATTTGGGCTGCCCCCTAGTAAAAGTTCCACCCAATGGGCTGTCCCCTAAGTAAGGGCTGCCCCCTAGTAAAAATGGGTGTGCCCCTAAAAAAAAACCTTGAAATAGCATATTAAGTATGAGTTTTCTTTATTGATTGACTTAGCTAGTATGAGTTTTCTGTAGTAGTTGAAATAGCAAATAAGTTTTTTGTTTTTTTGCTTCATTTAGGCTAAAGATAAACCAGTTTTAAGCATGCAAGCAAGCATAGGATTAGCTCGGACTTGATTAGCTAATTAAACTTAGTCAAATCAGACTCTGTTGTTTTTTTTTTTTTTGAAATCCCACGCACACACACAATTGGGGGACTCGAACCTTGCCGGTCCCTCCGGGTGTCCGCTCTAATACCACCGGACTAGTCAAACCAAACTCGAACTGTGATATTAATGGTCAAAGCCAAACCGAGCCATAGTATATCATTAACTAAAACCAAGCTAAATTGCATCTTTATCTCAACCAAGTCTGTTTGTGCAGCCCTAGGCTTGACATGTATGGAGAGACCCAAATAATAATAATAACAGGCTTGTTTCTTAAAAGCAATCCCAAAATTATTTTGTTAAAAACAATTTATAATTTTTTAAATTAATTTAAGTTTCAATTAGTTTTTAAAAGCGGTTGGATTGTATTGCACTAAAGTAGGAAACAATTTCCCCTAAAATTTACGCACTAGGAGCCTAGAGGATGATTGGCATTAGCAAGATTTATGACCCAAGTACACATGTAAGCCCAGTCTGGCCCGGCCCACAATCACCGTTTGTTCACCAACCCCATTCATCAGTCAAATTACTCACGTTCAACATCCACAAAACTCAACAACCTCCTTCCGGTGGTCCCCACTCCCACCAACCAGCCTCTCCTACCAACTTTCCACTCACTCATCCATAGAGAGAAACCCACTACTACCAAAGAGTAGGTGACCACCACCACCTACTATAAACAACCAACAATCGGTTTATTACTCATCATACCGGAAGTCGGGAAGTGGGGAAAATGGCGACAAAGTATTTTTGGGGCGACGAGCCCGACGAGGCCGAGTACTACGCGTCGCAGGGAGTGAGCAACAGCCAGTCCTACTTCACGACCCCCTCCGGCCAGCGCCTCTTCACCCAGTCCTTCCGCCCCCTCGGCGCCGGCGCCGACGACGACCCCAAGGCCCTCGTCTTCATGACCCACGGCTACGGCTCCGACACCGGCTGGCTCTTCCAGAAGATCGCCATCGCCTTCGCCTCCTGGGGCTACTCCGTCCACGTCGCCGACCTCCTCGGCCACGGCCGCTCCGACGGCCTCCGCGGCTACCTCGGCGACCTCGACGCCGTCGCCGCCGCCTCCCTCTCCTTCTTCCGCTCCGTCCGCGAATCCGGCCCCGCCGCGCGCCAGGTCCCGGCCTTCCTCTTCGGCGAGTCCCTCGGCGGGCTGGTGACGACCCTCATCTACCTCCAGTCCCCGCCGGGGCTCTGGACGGGGCTCATCCTCTCCGCGCCCCTCTTCGTGATCCCGGAGGACATGAAGCCCTCCCGCGCCCGCCTCTTCCTCTTCGGCCTCCTCTTCGGCGCCGCCGACACGTGGCAGGCGATGCCGGAGAACAACATGGTCGGGAAGGCCATACGCGACCCCGGGAAGCTGCGGGTGATCGCGTCGAACCCGCGGCGGTACACGGGGAGGCCGAGGGTGGGGACCATGAGGGAGATCGCGAGGATGTGCGAGCACGTGCGGGCGGAGTTCCCCAAGGTGTCGGCGCCGTTCCTGGTGGTGCACGGGACGGAGGACGGGGTGACGGCGCCGGAGGGGTCGAGGATGCTGTACGAGAGGGCGGCGAGCGAGGACAAGGAGATCATCCTCTACGAAGGGATGCTGCACTCGCTTGTGCAGGGGGAGCCGGAGGAGAACAGCCAGAGGGTGCTGGCGGACATGAGGAGGTGGATCGACGAAAGGACCGTTAGGTACGGTGGTGGTGGTGCTGCTGCTGCCGGTGGTGGCCGGAACGACTGAGTTTACTACTGGTGATGATGGCAGTGATGGATCGATATTAACTTTTGTCTCTGACGTCATTGCTCATCTCACCTCCCTCTTTATCTTTGTTTATTTGTTCAAGAAGAATGCACGATAAGCATTCATAATATATTATTTTATATTTAATGTATTTAAATTTGGGGGTCATCATTGTCCACCTCTATCCTCTAAGCAATTATTTGAGTTTCCGATTTAAATGTTTTTCTAAACCCAAAAAAAAAAAAAAAAAAAAACTGGGAACATTTTTTCTGTCCCAATACTTTCGTCCGCATGTAATAGAGAGAGGAACAAAATTGGGACATGATAAATGGAATAGCAGTATGCTCAGGCTGATGTTGCTGTGTAGAAGTTTTTGCAGGAGCAGGTATGTACAATAACCAGTGCATTGCTATGCATCAGATATTGAATCTTATTTAGTCTCCGTGAGAACATCTAGTATACAGTGTCATGGCGAAATCATGTAGCTTATTTATTATATATTGGAACTACTGAAAGACTTGAAAATATGGTTATTCTGATTAATCTTTTTAAAATGGATTATAACATCTTTAGTCATCGGTTTCTTGGTTCTTTTTTTACTAAGAGCATATTATTAGTAGACTAGTGGATAACCCGTGCCATAATGGCACGGACACGAATCCGACCTTCTCGACGTAGGCGTGTAGGCACCGGACCAGCGCCAGAGAGTTTCGGACGGAGACTCGGCCTCCGAATTCGGCCTTCTTGACGTAGGCGTGCAGGCACCGGACCAGCGCCAGGGATCCGAGTCTGGCGGAGGCGGACACGGCAAAGACCACGGTGGCAGCGTTCCGGGCGGCGTGGGGCCTCATGGAGGCGAAGACGCACAGGACCGTCGCGGGACGTCCGAGAGCGCGAGGCCCGAGACGGCGGCGGTCCAGGAGACAACGTCCCTGTGCGGCATTTTATCGAACACCCGCAGGACGTGGTCGGCGGAGCCGCGTCGGGAGTAGGCGGTGAGCAGGACGGTCTGCACGAAGGGTCGGACCGGAATTCGAGGAGGAGGGCGTGTGTGTAGTGCCCCGTCCCGCTCAGTCAATCGGAGGAGTCGGAACGCCAACGGCGTTTGGACTTAGCCTTACAACGGCTGCTCGAAGACATCGTTCGGTCGAGACGACCGCTCGCTCAGGTGTGGTAGTTTCGGTGAACTTGCCTCATCTTAGCCTTCACATAATAAATCGCATGTTTTCAAATGCACAAGTAGGCTTGATAATAAAAGAGACGAATCCACATAGCTAAGGGAATAATCCCGACGGGTCGAATTGAGTTAGAATATGGAAAGGTCTAACGGTCGGCTTAGAGTTGGTGCACGACGTGCTTTGAAAATGACACTCGGTCCTTCATCCCGTGGCTTGGGAGAAGAAAAGTTGGTCTTTGATACAAAACCATGAATTAGCCTAAGTCATAGGCGTCGCCCGCGTAAATGTTCGATAAAGCATGCACGTTTCCTCGATGCAAGGCTTGGCATAGCCTTTGCTCGTCCCTCGGGTTAAGTTGTAGGCTTGAGTAAGTTAGGCAAAGTTATGCCGGTCGACCTAAGTCATTCCAAGCACTGTTTCGCCCTTTCTGCGGTCGTTAAGTTACTTAGTCCCACGATCTCAAGGCCCGTCATATGAAGTATGACTTGGGCGATAGCGTTGCGTAGAATGTAAGTCGGTTTAAGGTACGAGCCACAGTTGGTTCAGTAGAAAGTTAGCCACGGTTTGTCGATACTTAAGGAACACGTTATGTTCAAGTTAAGTGGAAAGGCTAGGCAGTAGCCGTTCTCTGAGTTCAAAGAATGTTAAGTCTAAGGGATGGTTAGTCGCCGAGAGGAAATATGTCGGGACTGTAGGTCAGTCGCCGAGGCAACCCTGGTTTGGGCTCTGCAAAAGGAGTATGAAAAGTGGAAGAAGTAAAGAAAAGGAACTAAGTGATGATGATGAGGCCATGCAATTACGTTAAGTCTAGAAGTTAGCGTAGGTGCGCGGTCATGGACAACTTGTCGACAAGGGCGATTGTTTCTTCGAGCGGCACCCCAGGGCCACGGGACCGACTCGGCCTAGGAAGAAACCGGTAATAGCCGAGCTGGGTAATAGGCAATGGTAGTTCGGGAACTTGCATCGGAGATCGCTACTTGCGGTGCAAGGATCCCGTTTGCCAGGCTATGTCCACGATGGCTAGTTAATGCCAGTGACCATTCATATAGATGGGTCGGCACGGGTGGCAATCCACGTGTGTGCCTTTGGATGGAGTCAAGTTGATGGTGTACACAGTTAGAACACAATGTCTGGGCCTAAGAATTGGCTACAACGAAGGCGGTGTGCTTCGGCACGAGATGTGGCGTCGTGTGTTAAGTTGTTGGCATAGAGTTGCATTAGTTAGACTTGGGCTGTTGCGAGTGTTAAGTCGAGAAGGGCCGTAGGACAAGTTGGGTGAAGTTATGTTGAGTTGCTGGGCACGACCTCAAAATGTGAGGCACGGCCGCGTTGTTACGACACAAGTATGGGCAAGTTACTAAGTGGCGAGGCGCTGCCTCGATTATGTTATAAGAAGGGATTTATGGCACAACCAAGTTGTTGCGTACCAAATACGGGCCGTAAGGCAAGCACGAGTCGATAAGTTGACGTCGTTGGCACGAGAAGGTCTAGCGGCAAGGTACGAGTACATTGTTAGTGCAAGGCACGGAGATGTTCTAGAAACACAAAATAGGTCAAGGCGTCTGTCCTAAAATCGATCCTAAGGCAAGAATAGAAAGACAATCGTAAAAATGATATGTTGCACAATAGTAAATCAAACATGTTGGTTTTGTATGGGTGGGCGAGGAGCTCATTCCACCAGTACAGTTGAGTACTGACACCCACATAGTTTTCATGTGCAGGCACAGGTAGAAGCTCGTGGCGCGGAGCTCGCTTGGATGCGTCGAGGCACGGAGTTCCTTGGCGATTCGAAGCGTGCGGCCGCATGGAGTCAAGACTTATATGAGACATAATGTATGGACGTCGCCTTCCGAAGCATCCGCTGGCTCAAGACTTGTATTTGAGAGATGAGAGAGAGCTGAGAGACTTGTAATGTGAGAAGAGTGAACTTGAGTGACTTGTAATCTTGGCCTTGCGTCCTATTGTAATCTTTGTTCCAATATCAATAAAATACATCTTTTGAATGACTTGTGTTTTTGTTCTAGATTTTGCTGGCATATTCAATATCTCTGCATGGGACTTCTGTGCGACGACCCCGTCGCAGCCGCTGAAATCGGCCATTATAGAACCCGCCTTGCATGAGCGCAATTTAGGCTCGTGCGGCATCACGCCTTAGTGAGGACGATCGCTCCTACGGGAGCGGGACGTGACATAATGGTATCAGAGCACGGCTTTACGTCCTTGGACTATCGATTGAATTCTTTAACTCCGATGTTTCCGTAAACTCTGAAGTATTGCTTCCGCAAATATTGATATCGTTGGTACGCTCTCTCTCAAATGTCCCACGGATGTCCATACAATAAGTCTATCTATTTTGTAAAACATAGGAGAACAGATTTTGACAAAGCAAAAAAGATGGTTTGCGTAAGCACGGTTGGCTAAGTCGGGCTGGGCATATACACCAAAGTTGCGTCGACCTTAGAAAAGTCGAGTGCGAGATTCGAATTGTATCGGACGAGAATGAGTTGAACTCGATTGAGTAAAGTGGGATGACTATCGATAGGGGTGCTATCGAGCGACGATGTTATCGTCGATGCGATATAGATGAGCGTGCTTGGAATTCGAGGGATGGTTCGAACGAAAATTTAAAGAAGTCAATTTTGATTCGAATGATGGTTTTGAGGATTTGTCGAATGACTTCATCCCCGAGTGGTGTATGCGATAGCCTCAGGGATGTCGATCGATCGATTGAGGATGTGGGATGTCGATGAGTCTATCTGTCACTCCCCGTTCCCAGAATACGTATTTTAATACGTTTACTGTTGAATGTATTTATTTAATATTTAGCATGCATTTGTTCTGTATTTAATTCCTTTAATTTTGCGCTAATTATTTTTTGGTATTTTATTTTCTGCTTTAGTTTTGCTCTTGGGTTCGGCTTGGGTTGGTTTGTTTTCGAATTTTGATGGTTCATCATGAACCGAACCCAACTCCCCACCTACCACATCTTCATTTAAAGCCCCAACCATTTCTCTCTCTTCATTACTTCTCTTTCTCTTTACTCTTCTTCTTTCTCATAACTCTCTCCACCTACCAAACCCATAGGCAAGTACATCTTGCTCCCACATGAGAACCTATTTTTATGGTTCAATTATCTTCCTCTCGTGATTCTAAGAGAGATTAGAACTTGACATTTTTGCATTTGAAAGTTTTATTTTTGTAGATCTAGAATTTGTCATTTTCGGATTTTGGGGGTTTTGATCTATCAAACTTCCTTATTTCTAAATTTTGTTCGTCCCAGATTGTTGAGATTGTGTTATACGCCATTCTGACCCATAGAAATCCCATTTTCGGCTTGGAATGAAGGTTCCATGTAATTTGGAGTTCGGGAGGAGTTTTACGCTCACGTTATACGTGCTCGCGTAGGCATTAACTTTACGCCCACGTTTTAAGTGTCTGCGTAATATCGAGCTCTACGCCCACGATCATTCGTGTCAGCGTGAATCTGTTTTACGCAAGTCGACTTGGCTTGGCGTATTATTCTTTTACGCGTATTCATTCGTGCGTAAACTTGACTCTTTACGCGTGCAACCTTTGCGCGTGGCTTGACCCTTTATACGCATACAATGTTTACGTATAACTCGAATTTTTACGCGTACAATGTTTTACGCGTAACGTTATTCTTTACGCGTACATTGTTTCATGCGTAACTCTATTCTTTTACGCGTACAAGTCTTACGCGTAACCCTGTTCTTTACGCATAGCTCTGTTTTACGCGTACTCCTTGGCTTGGCGTAATTTCTTTACGCGATTTTGGTTTACGCGTAACGTTACTTCTTTACGCGTACTTTCTTTACGCGCGTATTTGCCTTAGCGTAAAGCTTGGCGTAACCCGGTGGCCTTAGCATAAAGCTTTGGCGTAGACTAGTCATGGTATAGATTAGCCTTGGCGTAATCCAACCTTGGTGTTCCTATTGCTTTATACTTTATTTACTTTATGTCGGCATGGCATCTCTTATTTATCCTTACGCCTTTTTGCATGAACTCGATAAAATCATGATATGCTAATATTTTAATACTTATTGTGGTGTGGAATGTGTCCTGTGTCTCGATTGGTTTATGGATATCAAGTATGACTAGAATTTAACCCTGAGAGTTATAGACTCGACCATACTAAATACTAGTTTGACTTTCATGCCTTGGCATGAATTGACATTGATTGTTACCTTGACTAAATGATTGATCATGCGTCCCTAGTTGGAACTAAAGAGACTGGCTAGTCGTCTTACTGAAACTGAATGAGATACATTCATATTAATTATGAACCATTGCAACCGACTAGCCGATTCCGAACATTGGCATATGGACACATGCAGGCTTCAACTGATTTTTCTACAAAAGTGGCATGTGTACTTTACAATCAAGGCATGATTATTCCGTGGCTAGGTTTGATTGTTGCATTACGCTATGTAAGACCTACATCCTAACTGCACGGGCATCGTTGTA
Source organism: Iris pallida (assembly GCA_029216955.1). Lineage (NCBI taxonomy): Eukaryota > Viridiplantae > Streptophyta > Magnoliopsida > Asparagales > Iridaceae > Iris > Iris pallida. The sequence goes on along the minus strand of JANAVB010031417.1, from coordinate 24,189,093 downwards.
GAGTTATACATATCGTACTCTGTACGAAAGTACTCATTCTGAATGACCATGATCCACGGCATGGGATTCCAATTAACATAGGGACTACTAAGTTAAATAAAATAACGATTGCATGGAGAGAATGGATTCTCGAGTTCTTACATGGCAGCCATCCTTGGGGCTATTAGTGCCCCGACATGCCGGCTGGTTCTGTAACGCCCCAGTCCCAAAATACTTAGGACTAAGTACGTAGACATGCCAGCTGCATACATACGAAGTATACTCCAATGTATGGAACCCCCATATGTATACATAAGCTGTAAAATGTATTAAAATCGTGATAACTAAATCTCATCCACAAAATCAGAAGAATAATGATATAAATCAACTCAAGAATTTATCACTTATACATGTAGGCGGAGACAAATCCACTACCAACCAATTTAAAGAAAAAAAGATATACAAGGAAATGATCGATAAAATAGCAAGACGAACCAAGAGCAATCATCCTCGAAGAAATGGAGAAGATCACGGCCTTGGATAGAACATCTGCGAAGGAAAGAGCACACACATGGCGAGATAATCAGGTCCTCAGAGGGACGTAACAAGATACAATAAACATGCCATATAAATACTGAATATAAATTATGCCACAATTAAAGAAAGTGACAAGACATAAATAGGTAACCTAACCATACTAAAGTGATCATGCAGTTGAGAAACAATCCTTTCGACGCATGAGCCCTGGCTGTAAATGGGATCGGCATAGTCCCCATATAGGGCACCAGGGGCCTACGTCCGTAACGTCCGAAGATCGTCAGAGGGCATCATGTGCAAGGGGGTACGTCCATAACGCTCTGGAAAACGTCAGAGGGCACCTGGAGCCTGCGTCTCCGGAGGAGCGCACAGGTAAGCAGGGAAGTACAAAGAAGCCCATACGTCAGGTATTGTTCTCCCCACCCGATGCTCTTATTTAAGTCGCATCCATGACCATATACCTCTACTAACTGCTAAGTCTCCTAACATGCCTCTATTAGCAGTTAGCCCTAACGCATGCGCACTGGGGATCAGCCAATACGCAAAGACCTCTACATGCCACTCATCTCACACATCCTCGTGGTACAACTGTGTCAAGGTATATGCGATACACTACAAACGGTAGTCCCTTAACTCTAGGGCCATATGCAATCAAAGGCTAATAACAAATAAGCTAATATCACTGAGCAGGTAGTAAATCAAGAACTGTAAGAACTGGAAATAAACGAACAGTGATATGTAATAAAATGCAAACTGACAATAAACAGTATAATGGCAAGGTATCTTGCCTGATTCCGTGCTGTAAATATGAAACGCCGCTCCCGCGTCCACGCCTCCGGAACCCGACGCTCCTAGATAATTAATTAACTAAATTAAGTCACTACTTATGAAACTTACGATACGACTTAATTAGTCAAAGTAATGTGTTAAAATTATATTCAATCTCTCGTGGAACCATTTAGATCCATACAATCACACACAGGTTCCACGAGACATCGAAACACAGTTTTAGGGTTTCTAACTTTTAATTAGTCGGTTATACCCCTACTTCAATAACATACTTAAAAATTATATAAAAATCATAAAAATAATATTTAAACTAATTTTCTACAGATTTATCTCTGAAATTCTAGAATTAATATTTCTAAAGACATTTACGACTAGTTGATTAATAAGTCAGCTAGTCTACCCGAAACTCGCCCGGAACATAGTTAATGACTCAAAATTGCTAAAATAAACAAAAATATATTTTAAACAACAATAAAATAATTTATTTTATAGAATAATATCAGAGGTACAAGGGTTGAGTTATACTACAAGTTTGGGACATTCTAGGTCAGCCGGTTACCCGAAATAAGCTAATTTTGACCTACAATTTTCTCGACCAGATTTGAGTTGCTAAAATCGTGAAAAAATACTTAAAAATCCTAATTTATATATATAAACACACATAAAATTCAGTTTCAAAAATAGGTACCAATAACTCATAGTTTCTTTACAATGGGATTAATTTTGATCCTACCGACACATGAATATTATGCATATATTTTATGAAACCTTTATGGATGATTATACCTAACAAAAGCCCTCAAAATATGATTTCTACAGAATTAATAATATATTTTCTACATAATTTTAGCAATGATTTTTACAGGAAAAGATTTGGATTCTTACCAAAGATCCTTGCTAGAAAGGGTGATGATGACTTCTCTTCACCAAAGCTCCAATCTTTTCTGCTATCCTCGCTTGTTAATCCTCTCTTGGTGAGTATGGAAGAGTTGATAATGGCTATAGAGGATTGGATGGGAGAGATGGAGTTTTTAGGGTTTGTTTTGAGGGGTTTCGGGGATGTATGGTGGAGGAGATGAGTTTTTGTGAAGGATGGAGAGATGTGCAATGGAGGAGATGATGTATAGAGGCTATGGGGAGTTTTTTTTTGCCAAAATTATGGAGAGGGAGAGGGGTTTTGGTCGGCCAAAGGTGAGGGAGAGAAAGATTAGGATTTGGTTAAGGTTTGGGATAAGTTGGTATATTTAAACATATCCTTAAATGAATTTTAAGCAATCTAGGATTTAAATTCTATTTAATTTGATGCATTCGGCCATGGGGGGGTTGCTTGGCCGAAATTATCATGGTGGGGGGCCACTTGGCATGATTTAGTTGTTTGGTGAGTTGGCAAGTTGATTGGATTGAGGATTTAAAAAAGGGTTTCCTAATAAAGAACTATTTAATTCTATCTATGTAATCACACTACAAAATCTGAATTAAATACAAATAAATATAATTATTAATATTTATTAATGTCTAACATGCCTACATAGGGTTGGGTTTGGCTTGGATGAGGTATGGGAAGGTTTGGTGCAACCGGGTCTCCTAAAAAGTCATAAAGGCTTTCTTAACTAATTAATTAAATAAAAATATAACTTGTGCCATAATTTGAATGGTTAACATGAAAGAGATTACAATATGACCATGGCATTCCTAACATGGCTAGCATACTAGTTAAAGCACCCGACTACGCTAGGCATGCCATACTTTCTAGTCGCCTTGCATATCCAAACTCAACCATGGCTATAGTCCTTTTATATAATATAAATAAGATAAAAATAAATTAGAATTAAATAAAATCCAAAAATAATTTAAATATTCCTTTAAATTATAAGGGGTTTTACAGGTTCCCACAGATACTGCAAATCTGCCACACGGGCAGGGAGCGGTATCTGCTTATATTTATTTTTTGTATACTGATGACGGGCGTCCCGCTGGGACTCGTCTAATTCATGATTGGCGCAATTGATTATTGGGTAGACTAGCCTTGCTTGTACATAGTAAGAACTGAGGAATCCTTATTGCATATTTCCAGGATAACTTGAAACTTACAGTTAGCAAGCCGTAGTAGTTGTATTGCCGATTAAATTGATTTGTTTGTGTACTGTACCTACTCTGTTAACTACTGAGATGATCAGAGTGTCAGGACATGACGGGTCAACTTCTGTCCTTGTTTGGTTGGGAAGTTGGTTTGAAGTGTCATGATGTTGTATGAATTCCAGTAGCAAGCGGAGATTTATTTATCGTACCCTTAACTCTTAGCACTGGTTTTAAATTCTCATGTCGTGCTTCCTTGTGGTACTTGCTATTAGAGGTCTAACCTCTCTGGTTTTGCATGGCCAGATTTAGAGCCAGTTCCCGAGGACTCAGATTACTTCTACCTCCAAGATGGTCAATACTAGAGGGATGATCGCAGGAGGACACGAGTGGGTTTCTTGCTTCCCCGCTCATTTTGCTACTTACTTTACATTTTGCCACTTGGTACCGACATGTTAGTCGGATTGTCTTGTACTTACTTCTACATAATTGTAACTAAGTCAGACTGTAGCTGATAACAATTGTGTATACCTTGCTATATCATCTGGCTATGTTTTGTAAAGCCAGATCTCAAGAATATTTTGACTGAGCGTTTGGGACGCCTTACTGCTTTATCTTATATGTTCTCTATTATTGCTTCTTGTTTGAATGATTGAGACAATAGATGTTGAGTGACCATAATGAGACTTTCATGTAGTATGCACCCCCTCGTCTTTTAGACAGCATTGATCGTATTATACGGTATTTATCTACCCGTAATACGTAGCTAGCTGAGTCATTCTCCTGCTCTCCGGTATTCTGGTTCTGGGGCGTGACACTATCAGCAAGCGTCGCGTGTATGCAAAGCCTTAGATTGAATGTGATTGAGCAAAATATAGTCTTGAAAATTTTGACGAGTCGATTCGAACAACCTAGAAATTGACGCGCACGGGACGTGCACGGGATTGAGGATTGTGCAAGTATGAAACGCGAAGATGATTGAGTAGATAAATCAAATCAAAAAAAAGTTAAGGTGTAGAGAACGGATGACTTGATAAAGAAATTCGATAGGTGGATCGTATAGAAAAAGTTAGCACGATGGGAAGATAGCATGCATGAAAAGTTGAATTTTGAAGTTTCACAATGACTCTAAGGATTGGATTGAATGTTGCTCGATAATTTGAGTTAGCAAGGAATGGTGCGAATTGAGAAAATACGTTGGTCGATGACTTAAGATAAATGGATGAACAATACGTGAAATTGGTTTGAGGAAATTGATGTTGTGAATGATTCGAGGGATAATGATTAAACTTGAATTTGAATGTCGAGGAGATTATCCAGTCGGATGATAGCATCATTCGCACGACTCGAAATTGATTACAAAGGAAGATCGTCAGGTTACGCATATCGTCGATGGTATTGAGGCGTATCAAAGATCGATATGCGATAACTCGGGGGTACTCTGATTCGGCGAATGACGATCGTGCAAGTGTTATTGTTCGGTTGGATGCTATACTTAGGATTTTGATTGAGATGAATGTTGGATGAAAACAGAAGTGTTTTGATGGTTATGCGGATAACCACAGCGTCGACATTCTTGTCTTGCACGAGCGCAACTCTAGCCTCGTACATGCATCGTGTCAGATTTGGGGCGATCGTTCCGCATGAGCGCTGACATGGTGATTCATGTCACGGGAATGATCAAACTCGGAAAATCAGGACGCGACAACTTTGATTGTCCCGGCTTGTTGGTTTGATGCAAAGAAAAATTTGAGGATATTTGGACTTGCGATTGATGATTGAGTAAACTTGAGGATTAAATAGATCCAATCTACGTATCGAAAATGAATTAGTCTAGACACAAAATAAGAGTTATGTCCCCATGAGGATGACTATCTCGCGGGAGCGTGCATGATGATTCATGCCCACCGTGGATAATCTGAATCGCGTGAGATCGGGGCGCGATAATTGTTAAGCTAGACGACCTTATGATCGAATACGCGAATTGTGATGAACGACTTAGGAAATATAAAATGTAAATTATGGTTTAGCAATAAGTTGTGTCGTAGCGTGTTTGACTTGGAAGGATTGATAGACAGATTATGTCGAACGTGTCCGAAGAGCTAGACTATGTGAAATGGCATGATGAACGAATAATATTGATATGTCAAGAAATTAGTTGAAACGTGAGTTATCGTAGGATGGCTTTGCTGAACGACTCAGACCCCGTGCAACGAATGTCGAGATATGTGTAGAAAATCTATGCTCGATGTTTAGAAATCGGAGTGATGCGAGCTTGGGTAGAAAAACCCCGTACTATCAACTTGGTTTGACCTTAGGATGGGGTCAGTGTTGATGTCGTTGTTTGGGAACTATGATTCCAATACTGACAGATTGGCATAGCCTAGCGATTAGGCAGACGTCCCAGTGCGGAGCGATAGGAATTGTGGAGGCACCACTCATGAGGCTCGGTTGACATGCACGTATATCAGGGACGCCCGAATATGTGCACGATCCGACTCGAGTGGTGATGGCGGATTCTCTATCACGAGGCTTGGCTAAAATGCATGTATTTCGGGGACGCCTAGAATGTGTGCACGATCCAACTAAGTGATACGTTGAATCAAGTGAGACTAGAGGAATGGAAAAATGTCAAGGATTTTGAAGTCGTATTTCAAGGAAAAGATTGGTGGTAGTGCGATCATGAGATGGATAGGAACTTGAATGTTGGTTGATCGGACGGTTTGCCTAGAACTGAGTTATCCGTGTGCGCGACGAGAGTAAGTTACCTAAGTTGAGATATAGTTATTTGACGTGAAAGATAACCATAGCACGAGCGTGGCTCGAGTTGAAGAAACGCATATAAATAGTATGCACGAAAGTCCTTGAATGTTGAATTAAGGTATAAGCCGAGAAGTGTATTCGGTTAGTTTCGAGGACAAAACTTTTTCTGAGTGGTGTATGATGTAGTGCCCCATCCCGCTCAGTCAATCGGAGGAGTCGGACTCCAATGGCGTTTGGACTTAGCCTTGCAACGACTGCTCGAAGACATCGCTCGGTCGAGGCGACCGCTCGCTCAGGTGGGGTAGTTTCGGTGAACTTGCCCCATCTTAGCCTTCACATAAAAAATTGCATGTTTTCAAATGCACAAGTAGGCTTGATAATAAAAGAGACGAATCCACATAGCTAAGGGAATAATCCCGACGGGTCGAATTGAGTTAGAATATGAAAATGGTCTAACGGTCGGCTTAGAGTTGGTACACGGCGTGCTTTGAAAATGACACTCGGTCCTTCATCCCGTGGCTTGGGAGAAGGAAAGTTGGTCTTTGATACAAAACCATGAATTAGCCTAAGTCATAGGCATCGCCCGCGTAAATGTTCGATAAAGCATGCGCGTTTCCTCGATGCAAGGCTTGGCATAGCCTTTGGTCATCCCTCGGATTAAGTTGTAGGCTTGAGTAAGTTAGGCAAAGTTATGTCGGTCGACCTAAGTCATTCCAAGCACTGTTCCGCCCTTTCTGCGGTCGTTAAGTTACTTAGTCCCACGATCTCAAGGCCCGTCATATGAAGTATGACTTGGGCAATAGCGTTGCGTAGAATGTAAGTCCGTTTAAGGCACACGCCACAGTTGGTTCAGTAAAAAGTTAGCCACGGTTTGTCGATACTTAAGGAACACGTTATGTTCAAGTTAAGTGGAAAGGCTAGGCAGTAGCCGTTCTCTGAGTTCAAAGAATGTTAAGTCTAAGCGATGGTTAGTCGCCGAGAGGAAATATGTCGGGACTGTAGGTCAGTCGCCGAGGCAACCCTGGTTTGGACTCTGCAAAAGGAGTATGAAAAGTGGAAGAAGTAAAGAAAAGGAACTAAGTGATGATGATGAGGCCATGCAATTACATTAAGTCTAGAAGTTAGCGTAGGTGCGCGGTCATGGACAACTTGTCGACAAGGGCGATTGTTTCTTCGAGCGGCACCCCGGGGCCACGGGACCGACTCGGCCTAGGAAGAAACCGGTAATAGCCGAGCTGGGTAATAGGCAATGGTAGTTCAGGGACTTGCATCGGAGATCACTACTTGCGGTGCAAGGATCCCGTTTGCCAGGCTATGTCCACGATGGCTAGTTAATGCCAGTGACCATTCATAAAGATGGGTCGGCACGGACGGCAATCCGCGTGTGTGCCTTTGGATGGAGTCAAGTTGATGGTGTACACAGTTAGAACATAATATCTGGGCCTAAGAATTGGCTACAACGAAGGCGGCGTGCTTCGACACGAGATGTGGCATCGTGTGTTAAGTTGTTGGCATAGAGTTGCATTAGTTAGACTTGGGCTGTTGCGAGTGTTAAGTCGAGAAGGGCCGTAGGGCAAGTTGGATGAAGTTACGTTGAGTTGCTGGGCACGACCTCAAAATGTGAGGCATGGCCGCGTTTGTCATGCCCCACGACCATGATACTAGCAAGTGGGGACGGACAAGGCCAGCTACGCAATCCCAAAGTACACAGTACTCTGAAATTACGTATAAGCTGTCAAGACATGGGGGTTACTTCTACAAGCCAACAGTCCATCCTAGGTTAAACAATCCTAGGTATCTCAATCATAGGCAAATATACAAGGTACAAGAAGTATGATCATCAGACATACAATAGTAAAGCGTCCCAAACTATTTATACATGGATGATAATGAAGCTAGTCATACCAAAATAGAGAACTAGCAAAAGTAATAGTCATACATGATAAGCTTTAGTTATAGTCTAGAATACGCACATCATGTTTTAGCCCGTAGGCTAAATATCAAGAACCCAAAACATGAGCTAAACACGTGTTCGGAGGCTAAATGCCACAAAAGAATAATGTACATATCAGATGGGTGAATGAAATGAGAAACCTGTAGAAGCATAAAATAAACTTCATATACCAAGTCAAAGAAGTTAAGAACTTTACGCAAAGTCAGACTCTACGCAAGAATCATTAAAGAACTCTACTGAGTCAGATTCAAATTCTACGCGAGCTCTTTTACGCAAGAGCTATCCTCAAACTTTACGCGAGGGCGACAGGCTGTCAGACTGCATTTAATGCGCGTGATATTGATCTGATAGTATGATTTTCTGACAGAACATTGCACAGAAGTCGAGAAGATTTTTTCACTAAACCCAATACTTGTCGTTTAGCGTGCAGATATGCTACTTTACGCTCAAGAGATCATTTCCTTTACGCATGAAAGCTATTTTGAATCTTTACGCTCAAGGCTTTTGTGTGCGTAGAGTTTATTTGAGCTAATTATACGCTCAAGGCTACTTTTCAGCCACTTTACGCAGGAAGTCTATTTTGAGTTATTTTATGCCCAGTCTGCTACTTTACGCAGGAAGTCTATTTTGGGTTATTTTTACGCCCAATCTTTTCTGGCTATGTGAGAACGTGGTCTGCATACGTGGCTTTTATGCCATACTTATCGAGGAACGTGTGTACGTGCTCTCCCCATAGTTTTGAAGTTGTAGGACACGTGTCACCATGCGTAGAGATCACAACCCTATATGGGACACGTGTCATCACACGTAAAGGTTGATTTTCAATCGTGGGTGATAGTTACTTGCGTAGAGACCCAATTAAGTTGTTTTTTACGTACAGAGGGTCTAGTCTATAAATAGACTTATTTTTGACACAAGAAAACATCAAGAGAGATACAGAGGAGGAGATTCTGAGAAAACTCATACTTTTAGAGTGATATTCCCAGAAGTATTTCTTCAACTTTTTCTCAAGAACAGGGGAAGCAAAGCAGGAAAGCATTCGACTGTGCCATCAGTACCGTTGTGTCGATACCTTTCTGGTGACTTAGTTCTTCCGATTGTTCATCTTCTTCAAGCAGTTCTCTTCATCATCATCGTGTGGTCCAAGGAACAAAGTGATCGCTCTCAGATCAGACTTCTGTAGAAGTATAAAATTTCACAACCAGAAAGACCATGCGCCAGACACTACATGCGCCAGGACTCGCACAGAACACTTCACAGCAAAGTCAATAACCATAGACATTTGAAGAAGGACTTTTTTATTTATATATATAAAAGTCTCTTACATGTCTAGAAAAGGTTATACAAAGGAGAATTTCTACAAAGGAAAGATCCTAAGTCTACAGCCAGCGGCCACCATGCGCCTCCAGATAGGCGCAGCAGTCATCATGCGCTGCCAGTCACCATGCGCTGCCAGTTAGGCGCAGCAGATGTCATGCGCCTCCAACCAGGCGCATTCCGCCATCTCTTCAGCAGCTCAGTTATGTGCATCCAGCTCAGTTATGTGCATCCCTTCAGCAGCCCAGTTATGTGCCGCTCTTCCAACCAGGCTCACCTGGCCGAGCAGGGGTGGCCGCTCTTCCAGCCAGGCTCACCTGATAAATGCTTCAATACACAAAGCATTTAACCCTCTGGCTGGAACCAAGGAAGAGAAGAGCACTGCAAATCTGTGGCCAGGAGAGGCTTCGAAAGAGCCTCCAAAGGCCAAGGAAGACCGTGATCGAAATCACGGCGAAAGGCAGGTTTCAACACAATCAGAGCGGGCGACACCCACTTTGAAGGAAGAGAGAGCCTAGCACCGCCATTCCGATCTACGGCTCTTCCGGAACAACGGAGACGAGGCCCGAGCATCCCTATCTTTGGATGCAACAGGCACCTTCCGCCTGCCTCAGAAGCCCTCGACTCCATCTTTTGGATGTAACAGTCACCTTCAAGAGCATCAACGACGACATGGCGTCTCATCTTCACCCTCGGGAACACTTCGTCAACAGAATGCACCCGAAAACCCAAGTTCATATTGGAGGTACGTGAGGGAATGAGAAGCAAACCTTCTCTCCATGCCACTATTTATAGGCCGGGCAGATCAAACCTACGCGCCAAGTGGATGGCTCTCCGAATTCCGTGCAATGAACTCACATTAAATGGATGAACCGGACGCCTCGACTTCAGCCAAGCGGCTATTAAAAGCCCTCGAGAAGTGAAACAGCCGCATCATCAAAGACGTGTCGGATGCGCCGGCTGGTCAGCGCATCACACCTCTCAAACAGATGCACCCTGTACCGAGCGCATCAAAGGGGATGCGCCCCCATACGCCTAGTGGAACGTCAACCGACGCGCCCATTCAGCTGTCCATCGAATGTCACCAACATTAAATGCTGAACTGACAGAGTTGGCAGCACGCCTTCCCAAGTCTGAACGGCTGACAGCTTTTGCAGAAAATGAAGCGTCCACAACGTCAGCATCATCATGACTATATCCCGACGGCTACTGCCTCGTGGCCACTCGACCACCCGCATGCGCCTCCGCGGCCATGCGCCCAAACCTGCATGCGCCTCGAAAGCCATGTGCCTCAGACCCTTCACTGATCCCTAAAGACAGAAGAAGAGTCTCCAGTTGAAGCATTGCATGCGCCTCAAAAGCCATGCGCCCCAGACTGATCTCTGATCCCGAAAGACAGAAGGAAAGTCGCTCGCATGCGCCTCAAAAGCCATGCGCCCAGAACGGCTCGTGACTCCTAAAGGTCACGAGCCAAAATCTCATCATGCGCCTAATCCAAGGCGCATCCCACCAAATCATCTCCCACCAAATCAGAGATCTCCGAGCCATGGGTCGACGACACGTGTCCTTTGACTCAACTCATCCAAGATCTCAGCAACAGAAAGATCTTCTCCTCTGCTACGTGCCGGCTCACAACAGCAGTATGAAGAATTCAACCTCGCGAGTAGGGCGCATTATCTATGCGCCTCCATCAGCAATCTCCACGTGGCGTCCCCGTGCACCGGCGCATCCTACATATGTGCGCATGAGCAGTCAACCTGCCCAGCTATAAATGGAGGAATTATCCCCTCCTTACACACACAGAGACATACATACGAATAATCCAGATAGAGATCATCAGAGAGGCAGATACAGACACTCAACATCTTCCTCCTCTCAACCAGCTCCAGCACCCAGAGCAATCTACACCTTCAGAGAACCGATAACCGTCGTCAGCCCGTCAACGGAGTCAACGCATTACCACTCACTCCATTGGCACTTAGGACCCAGATTAAACAAAAGTGTACTCCTAGGACTACATCTAAGTCCTATATTGTAACACTGTTCTGTTTGTATTAAGATTTGCAATCAAACGATTTTAATGGCAAACAAGCTGGCGACTCTGCTGGGGACTTCTTTCTCCTCTTCCGAGAAAGTCGTGTCACAGGCTGACGACGTGAAGGTGGGCTCCTCCCACAAGACGCTGGTCGTGCGCCTCAATCAACAGGCGTATGAGGAGTTCATTTCTGAAGGAAGTGCGAGTCCTTCGAAGCGGCTGCCGAAGCCGAAGAAGACCCGCCGTGTCTGGGTGTGCAAGGTCGACGCCTCGGGCACCACCACTGAAGGGGATGTGCCAATCCAGCCCTCCCTTCCTGCTGACATTCTCAGCAACCAAGGTGCGCCCGCTGATGCAGCGCATCTCTCGGGGAAACGTGCGGCTGACCACATTCCCCAGCCATCTCCCTCTCAGGCGAGAAAGATGCATCGACGGAGCAGGGGCGCAGCCAAAGCCCCGCGCATCACCTCTGATGCGCCACAAAAAGTCTCTGTCTTTGACAGACTCACTCGCTGTAATGGCGAGGAGAATTTGGATGCCGAGTACTATACGCCCCAGCAGGCTATTACAAAGAGATCCAAGGCAGCACGGGCCATGCGCCACAAGCGTGCTATGCCAGCAGCAGGCCAGAGGCACGTGCTCACAATCACGCGCGCTGCCGATGGCAAGCTGTACAAGGTCGACTCAGGTGCTTCGGTACCAAAGACGAGTCGATCTTCAAAGTCCTCATCTCACTTGGGCGCATCCACTGCGTGCATAACCAAGTCGAGTACGGCAAATTCAGTGGTCTTGAACTCCCGTGCCTCCTCTGGTTGTGCGTTTGAGGTCCGTTCAAGTCACTTCAAATGTTGTTGTTCCCCCACTACTGATCATGATGCCTGCTTGGTATTAGATCAGGGGGCACAGCACTCACCTGTCCGCCCCAGCGTTGGCCTTGCCATGCGCCTGAAGGGGGTGTGAGGGTAGCACTCTCCTCCAACGACCTGCGTAATGTGATCACTCACAAGCGCCGGTCAGGAGAGTCGACCAACAAGCACGATGAGCCTCTCACGGGGTATACTTGTGCGATGGTCACTATCAACTGCTGTGGCAAGGCGGTAGTACCACCAAGGCAGTCAGCCTTCCAGCGACTACAGTCATCGACACCCCTCCGACATCGCCTTGGGAAGAAGGTGTCAACAGAACAGGAGCCAAGAGTTGCTTCATGCAATATGGTCTCCAACTCCTCATCACTCCGGAAGACGACTGGTAATTCCAAAAGCCAGCCAAGGAAAACCAAGGCAACAGTCTCGATCTCCGGGGTGTTCGAAGGCACTCGGTCAAAGAAGAAGTTCTTGGAGGAAGCTGGGGGTAGTCAAACCCTTGTTGAGCTTCCTTCCGAAGACGAAGATGTCCAAAGCACAGCTGCGGCGGATCTTCATCCTCGAGGCGATGTCAGCCTCCCAGAAGTGCCTCGAAACGAAGATGTCCCTCAGGACACAGCTGGGGGTAGAGACGAAGAGGCCCTTCAAGACGGAGTCGAGGACAATCAGGCCCTGACAGATGCACCCGTCGAGAATGACCTCCAAAACATGACTGGGGGTGACCAAGGTGAAACACCAGGAGAGGTGACTCCCCCACATAAAAGTGAGACCGAGAGCGAAGCCTCAACCAATCCATCCACTCCTGGCCGTGTCAGAACAGTATACATGGCTGGGGATGATGCCGAGTCTGATGCACCACCGCAGGACATTGTTCAGCGCATAGACTCATTAGAGGGAGGACTCAAAACCCTCTCTGCCTCTATGCAAGCACTGACTCAAGCAGTGTTTGATATTCGGTCGGCCTTGACCAGAACACCTTCAACCGGTCCCGACCCAGGAGTTAATGGGGAGTCGAGTGTACCCCTTCAACGGGCACCCTCCGACACAGAAGCACCTCGGACATCGGAACCCTCAAACGCTCCGCTCCAGATAGTGCCACCTTTCCCGACTCCTAGCTCCACGGAGGATGTGGTCGAAATGATCAAGGACCTGCGGGAGCGCTTCGAGTCCAAAAACAGGCAAAAGGAGCGCCAGAAGATGGGTATTCCCCAGCCTTATCCCCTCGAGTGGAACAAGGTGGTTTATCCTCCAAAATATAAACCACAAACACTCACACCATACGATGGGTAGGACTCTCCGCGTCGATACCTGACATATTTCCAGTCACAAACGGGGCATCTTCCAAAGGAGGACGCGCTCCTCACCAGCATCTTTGTTGGGGCCCTAAAAGGGGTGGCGTATGACTGGTACTGCAGCCTCCCCGACAATTCTATATCATCCTTCGACGACTTGACGTGCCTCTTCCTCGATCGCTTCTACGACGGCGGGAAGGACATGACGATGGCATCTCTCATAGAGATTCGCCAGAAGGAGAAAGAAACGGTTCGGGTGTTCATCGAACGCTTCCGACAAGCCTGCTTCAGGCTACCTCCAGGCATGCTAGAACATGCGCTCCTCTCCTCTTGCAGCATGAACATGCTGCCCACAGTGAAGCTCTGGCTCAACTCTACTCCCCCTCCCGACTGGAGCTCCCTCATCATCGAAGCTGAAGCCGCAGAAAAGAAGGCGGCCAATGCACATCTTCTGGGTGTCAACTTCCCCGTCTTTGATGATAAGGAGAAAAAGTCAGCAGCCAACAACTCCGGGCGAGAAGCAAAGGGGAAACAGGCATTGACTGTTAATGCCTCGAAGGGCGCATCTGCGCCTACTCAGAAACCTCCACTGGCGCCGAGACCCAAGAAGGTGCATTCATTCAATGACGAAGACACCCTGCAACTCTTCGAAATACTGAAGCAGGGTGACAAGATCAAGCTCCCGGAACCAAAGCGGCCCGATGAAGTTGGGAAAGTGGACAACCCGAGGTACTGTCACTACCATCGGTTTGTCGGACACCCGACCAAGGACTGCTACGTCCTCAAGAATTACATCCAGCGCATGATCAATGCCGATGTAATCTCCGTCGACTATGAAGAGAAGACGGTATCAGCCAATGTGGTGTCACTTCAGTTCGGCACCTTGCCGCCGACCACCACACAAGATGGCGTTGTCCCCATCCCTAAGGCGACAATGGAGATGGTGAACTTGCCACCTACCCGCGACAATGTGAGTGGACTCATCCCACTCACCATATCTCGAGGAGAGGTCCTCTGGGTTCACTCCGACCTCGTCTCCGAGGTGACTCAACCGGAGGTACGCTCTACCTCCAAATCAAAAGGCAGGAAGATCAAGTCTTGCCGTACGGTCTCTTCTTTAACAGAAGAGGCACTTCCAGTGCAGACGCGTGCACAACAGAACGCTCAGCCCGACGAAGCTGCCGCCGAGGTGGTGCCTCCTGGCACAATCCCTGAGGAGGGCCCGTCTAAACCCTCAGCAGCCAATAAGCAGAAGCAGGTGGAGGCTCGTTTCGACAGACCTCTACGGAAGGAGAATGCTTCGGGGCTAGCCAAGCCCCACAACTTTGACATACTGGCACAACTGGCCAGTACTCCTGCGTGCTTATCTTTGTTTGAGCTCCTGCGTCTTTCCAAAGACTCCCGAGAAGCTCTCTGCGAAGCTCTGAAGGACGCTGAATCCTTTCTCAGTCAGGTCAAGCAGCCTGAAGACCTCCCAACTACTTGTGCGTACTGTCATTGTGCGGAGGAAATTATCCCAAACATAACCTTCACCCAACAAGACATGCTGCTCAAGCACCACCGACATAACCGACCACTGTATTACACGGGGTACATCGGTTCAGTCAAGGTGAGCCGGATTCAGATCGATCCGGGGTCTTCCCTCAGCATCATCCCGAAGGCACTGATGTCAAAACTGGGGATCCTAATGTACCGGCTGGCGCCCTCCAACACAACCATCAGTGGCTTCAACGCTAGCAAAAGCGAGCCACTGGGCAAGATTCGACTGAAGTGTCACATAGGCAACCTCAAAACTGAGGTGACTTGTTATGTGGTGGATGCTGAGGTCAACTACAACATCCTGCTCGGCCGACCATGGCTATATGAGTACATGGTGGTGCCTTCCACGCTCCACCAATGCATGAAATATGTATCTACCAACGGCGTCATCCGGACGGAGTTCGCAGACATCGATCCTTTCAAAGGGATTGAGGCTTACTTCACCGATTCTGACTTATACAAGCCACTTGACGAGGAGGAAGCCAACGATACTGATGATGAGGCTGAGACGGCAACTGAGCCGGACACGGAGCCTGAGACGAATCCAGATGCTCCACTGAAGATCCGACTGAAGGGCAAACCACCCCAGAAGGCGCCTCCAATGAGCATCAAGCTATCCGGGAAAGCACCGACTCTTGAGACTCCCCTAAAGATACGCCTCAAAGGAAAGCCGCCTCAAACATCGGCTCCCCTGGTGGCAAAATTACAGGGGAAGACACCACTCACAGGAGGCGCAGTTGAGGCACCTCTGAAGGTGCGTCTCAAGGGCAAGCCCCCGCAGTCATCCAAGATGCCAGAGAGGGCTCACATAACCCTCTCAGACCCCAAGATCAAAGCTGTGGTGGACTCTCCTGATCCAGCCCCAGTGCTTACAGACGAGGAGCTTGGCGAATATATCTCTGCTGATGTAGATGCACCCTCCTTAGACAATGTAATCCCGCGGGATAAAATCTCGTACTTCATCAATAATAGAGTGTCTTTTAATTATTCTTGTCTTCCACATTGGAATGCCATGTATACATTAGATCACGCTCTACGGTCGTTGCAAACACAAATAACGACCGTCCATAATGTAAACCGAGTAGTCCCGTCTCAAGGAGTCTGTTTCATAAACCCTCCACGAAGCCGAGACGAAAGATCCTCCATTTTTGGCAAAGTCGAGCGTCATCAAGACCTCCCGCCACTCGAGCCTGAACCTGATACCGGCAGAGTACAAGTTTATTGGTATACGGATACAGCAAAGCACATCATCCAGAAGATGGGCTACGACCTGAAAAGCAACAAAGGCCTAAACTATGGCAAGGGTCGACCTCTCCCTCTCCAGTGTTCAACACCCAAAGGAAGGCCGCAAAACTACTACAACAAAACTCGACGGGGGATAGGCTATGTCACGCCACCATCAACCCCAGAGAGCTCAGACGTAGAAGACGTAGAACATTCCCACTCGTCCGAAGCGTCGACTTGGGATTCTGATACCAGTATCGGATCAGTCTTCAGGAAAGTACCGTCAGCTAACATGACGTCAGCACAACCTCAAAAAGGTGAAGGCGAAGACCAAACGTCGGAACCCTTTGAAGAAGAACCCTGGGCTCAACGCCTAAGAGAGCAATGGGAGTCTCGTTTTGAGTTACGTGAACCTTTCACCGAAGACGAAGTCGAGCAGATCGACCTTAGGGACGGATCTTCTTCTAAACCCATCTTCGTCAGCAAAAGCCTAGAAGGAGAAGACCAAGAGGCTTTAATCCAGCTGGCTAAAGAGTATATCGACGTCTTTGCCTGGAGCTACGAAGACATGCCGGGACTCGATCCACAGATCGCAATGCATAGGTTGAACATCTTACCTGATGCCAAACCTATCAAACAACAACAACGACATTTCCGTCCGGACATCATGAATGCCATCGATCAGGAAGTGGACAAACTCTTGACTGGCGGCTTCATCCGTGAGGAACAACACCCAGATTGGATAGCCAACGTCGTACCTGTCACCAAGAAGAACGGGAAGATACGAGTCTGTATCGACTTCAGGGACCTCAATTCTGCTTGCCCGAAGGACGAATTCCTGCTTCCGATCACCGACGTGATGATCGACAACACATGTGGTTTTGAACGCATGTCCTTAATGGATGGGTATTCAGGCTACAATCAAATCAAGATGTTCCCCGATGACGCAAAACACACATCATTCAGGACTCCAAAGGGTGTTTTCTGCTACACAGTAATGCCCTTCGACTTGAAAAATGCCGGTGCAACATACCAACGAGCTATGAGCACCATCTTCCGTCAACATCTTCGCAAAACAGTCGAATGCTATGTTGATGACATCACAGTCAAGAGCCGCCTCAAAGGAGATCACCTACAGGATTTGAAGACAGTCTTCGATCTCATGCGGGCACATCAACTCAAAATGAACCCCGCTAAATCCTTCCTGGGGGTTTCTAGCGGCAAATTCTTGGGCTTTGTCATCACGGCAAAAGGCATTCATGTTGATCCCGAGAAGACCAAAGCCATCCTCAACATGGACCCTCCGAAGAATCTTCGAGAACTTCGAGGCTTGCAGGGACATCTGGCATACATCCGGAGGTTCATAGCAAACCTTTCCGGTAAATGTCAACCCTTCACTCAGCTCATGAAGAAGGGAGTCTCTTATGTCTGGACAGAGGAGTGCCAGAAGGCTTTCGACGACATCAAAGCCTACTTGACGAGCCCACCAGTCCTGGTGGCACCTGTCGTGGGCAAACTATTTCTTCTTTACGTCCGTGCCATGGATCATTCCCTTGGCGCTCTGCTGGCTCAAAACAACGATTCGGGTTATGAGCAAGCAATCTACTACCTCAGTCAAACGCTCATCGGGGCCGAATACTGGTACAACCCCGTTGAAAAGGAGTGCTTGGCTTTGGTGTTTGCCATCCAGAAGACTCGTCATTATGTCTCGGGCCAGACAATTCATGTCATTTCCCGAGTCAATCCACTCAGAGTCCTCATGACGAAGCCAGGATCATTAAACTCCCGGCTAGCCACATGAGCGATTTTGCTAACACCATATAATATGGTATTTGTCCCGCAAAAAGCTGTTAAAGGTCAAGCTCTGGCTGACTTTTTAGCTGTATACCCCATCCCAGAATCCTCAAAGCTCTATAAAGACATCCCGAATGAGGTCCAAGAATCCAACGTCACCGAAGGAAGCTCCGTTTGGCGGATGTTTTTCGATGGCGCTTCGAGAACAGGCCCCAAAGGCCAAATCATCGCAGGAGTGGGGGTAGTCTTAGTCTCCCCCGATCAGCTGGTCATCCAGCGTGCTTACTCCCTTTCGAAGCCGTGCTACAACAATATTGCCGAGTACAACGCACTCGTCATGGGACTCCAACTCGCACAACAGCTGGGGGTGGACCATCTGGAAGCCTACGGTGACTCAAAACTCGTCGTGAACCAGATTCGAGGGCAGTACGAGGTTCGCCATGAAGATCTGATCCCTTACCATGAAGTTGCATTGAACATCATTTCAACCTTCACCGGGTTCTTCATCGAACACGTGCCTCATCTACAAAACTTGGAGGCTGACGCTCTGGCTGGCCTCGCAGCCTCATTGGCAGCGCCCTTTGGGACTCAACACTATGTCACGGTAACAGGCCGAGACTTGATTTGTCCCAGAAACAACCTGTGCTTGCAAGTGGCCCACGCCATGCCGACGAACACTGGTGTTAATGTCCGAGACTGGAGGTTCCCATTCATCGACTTTGCTGTCTATGGAATTCTTCCAGAGGATCCGAAGGAAGCCGTCTCAGTCAGGAGACGCTCTCTTCGATTCTAGTACAACACAGCTACTAAAACGCTGTACCGACGTTCCTTCGATGGGCTCCTCCTTCGATGCCTGTCCAACGAAGAAGCAGCCGAAGCCCTCCGAGAAGCTCATGACGGAACTTGCGGAGCTCATCAACCCGGTCCTAAGTTACAGGATCGACTGCGACGTATGGGCTACTACTGGCCAACTATGGCCACCGACGCTGTTGAATACGCTAAGAAGTGTTACGCATGCCAACTCCATGCTGACTTCATACATACACCGTCTGAACCACTATATCCTACAGTCGCCTCCTGGACCTCCCGGCGGATTATTCATGACAACGGTCCTCAGTTTATCAGCCACATTTTTAGCAGGTTCTGTGACAAGAACCGCATTCAAAATGTGGCATCCACCGCCTATAATCCGGCAGCAAACGGGTTAGCAGAGGCGTTCAACAAAACCATCGTCAGGCTACTCAAAAAGGTCGTGTCATCCAATAAACGCGACTGGGATGAAAAGCTTGGCGAATGCCTTTGGGCCTACCGCACAACGGTTCGGACCCCGACAGGCAACACACCATTCTCTCTGGTCTACGGGAGCGAAGTGGTACTGCCTCTCGAGATCCAGATACCCTCACTCCGCGTGGCAATAACAAACAAACTCACAGAAGAGGACAATCAACGTCGTCGTCTGTGGGAACTGGAGGCACTCGATGAGAAGTGTCTCCTAGCTCAACAACGCATCGAACTCTACCAAGCCCGTATATCACAGGCTTTCAACAAGAAGGTCAAACAGAGGACTTTCCAAGTTGGTGACCTGGTTCTGGCAGTCAGGAGGCCGATGGTGTTAACTCACAAGACACCAGGAAAGTTCGAGCCCAAGTGGGAAGGACCTTTCATCATAGAGACGGTACACTCAAACGGTGCTTACCGTCTCGCCAAACCCAATGGGGACTTGTTCATGATGCCCATCAATGGCAAGTTCCTAAAGAAGTACTATTCTTGACATCCTTCAGACATGTACTTCCCCAAAAGAGGATCTGTGGGCCCAATCATCAGGGCTCACACACAATCTCCTTCCACAAACTCATACGCCTCTGGAACCCAGCTGTTCCGTGGCATCCTTCGGTAGAAAGACAACCACGTCCACATTACCTCTGAGTTGTTCTTCTACACCCTACAAAGCGGACTCTTACGCTACGTAAGCCGACGCTACCCTTCATGTTTACCACGTCCACATTTCCTCTGAGTAAACATCTCGTACAAACAACCCCTGCGTTATCGTACATTGATCGCAGAACTTCCATGTCCACATCACCTCTGAGTTGTTCAGCGTATCCCTCAGGATCATTCCTACCACGTCCATCACACCTCTGAGTAGGATGATTCTATCATTTGAACCCTAATGATTGCCACGTCCATATTACCTCTGAGCAAACATGTCGGTTCCTTCAAACTTATTATCTGTGCCTAAAAACCAAGGTACGCAAAAGATAATAGGTCCACACAAATCATCAGGTTCATAATAACAAAAAAATGAACACATCACAAAAAAGTTGCGTACTTCTTTATTTTCTGAAAAGAGAGAGTACAAAAACTACACTATCCCCCAGCAAAGGGTTGCAAAAGAACATAAAAAAGGGAAAAGCTACGGTCCCTGAACCTCCCCAGGGTGGGCTGAGAGCTCCCTGACTCGAAGCCTTAGGTCGGCTGTACGGGCTTCCACAGTCGCCAGGACTCGTCGCTCAGCTTCTTGACGCATTAATTCAACAGCCCCAGCGGAAGTATCGCCTTCATACTTCGCATCAAGCTGTTGTCGCTGCTACGCCAAGGCAAGAGTCCGCTGTGTAAAGGCCGCTTCTTCCTTCTGGAATGCTGCGTGTTCAGCCCGGACACGTTCGGCGTCTAACTGGAGTCGGGCCCGTTGATCTTCAAGACGGCACATCTGGGTGTCGATCTCCGCGATATTAGCATCCAATGCAGCTCGAGTTTCCACCGTCGTCTTTATGGACTAAGATAACTGCTCTACCGCAGCCTAAGTCTCAGCCACCTCGCGCTCCCAAAGGCCCACAGTGGCCTGGTATGAAGACTCGATCTCGGCAATCAGCTTCCCCTTCTCCGCATCTATCAGGACGGAGAGGTCGTTTCGCTGGATGCGTTAAAGTTCCGCAAGCCGCTCGTCCAGCTCGATCACCGAAGCCTCCAGAATTTCGGCCATATGGTCGTGGCCTTGGTGAATGCGGATCAGCTCGATACAGGGCATTGCCAAAGTTCTTACCGTTGCAAAGCTCCCATTGGCATCCATCACAGCAGATACACCCTTCTGCAGCATTTTGTATACCCCCTCGACGAGGAATTTCACATACTCGTCTGCATCCGCCAGGACCTGCGGCGTCATAGCAGGAGTTGGAGGAGCTACAGCAGTTTGCGGACCGGAAGAAGATCTGCCAACCTCAACCTGCGAGGCTTGAACCTCAGTATCAATGAGCTCTTCATCAATGGGGGCTGGACTGCTAGCCCGAGGAGCCGAAGGAACAGAGGAAGCCCGCGCAGGCGTCGAAATAGTACCCCAAGTAGGAGGGGTAACAGAGGGTTCCACACCCTCGCCCTTCTCAAGCCCGGAGGAACCACCGACGTCAACGGCCACCTCTTCTACCCCCAACGTCCTATCGACAACTGGTACTTCCCTTGGCAGAATGGGGAAATTATCACTCGTCTCTTGACCCGACTCAGCGGTTGTGACCGGCAGACGGGTCTCGTCATCAAGTCCCTCCACTGGGACAGAATCTGTCGCTACCTCCTAATCGGTAGCCGCCTCAATTACCATGGTTGAAGCCGGGGTAAGACTCGGCAATGATACAGCCGACCTTCCCTCATCATGATAAGAAGGGGAATCAACCCTCTCCTCTGTCTCAACCATATCTGTCGCCCCCGCAACAGACTCTTGCAGCCCTGGAGCAACGTCACCCGAGGGCGACGAACTCCAATCCACCTCATCATCAGGATGCCTCGAGTCCGCATGACCCTCAACGTCCAAGGCCTCCATAGCAGACTGTACCTTCCCAGAAGTTGTTGCAACCTCAAAGACCGGAGATACTAAAACCCCCGCAGGAACATCTTCGGGACCCTCCTCCACGAGAGACATTATCATCGGAGGAATGCGCTCATCAGAAGAGCCTGCCACCTCCTTCGGTGTACTAGCACCCGGTTTTGAAACACGGGACTTCTTCTTCGACGATCCCTGCAAGAAGAAAAGCATAAGTCACCACAATGACAAAATGAATTAGAATTACGGAGCACTCCTTACCTCAGCAGGAGCTGATCCCGTTGGCACTACGGGTGGCACTTCCGTAACCTTTGCAGTCGACGTCTTTCTCGACCTCTTCGGTACAGAAGAACCAGCTTCTGTGACAGCCCGCCTCTTTCTAACAGACGGATCTCTCACTGATGCTGCGACAGCAGCCCAATATCCCGCCAAATCTGGTGGACGATATGATCGGGCTACCCTCAACATATTCGCCGTGGTCTCCAGCTGAGTTCCAATAATGAAACTAGTCTCTCTGTCATAACTAGGAGACGCAGCATTCATAATGCAATACAGCTTGGCAGCCGGATATAGGATCTGCGGCCGAGGGTTGCGGACCGGCGTGGTAAAACTAACGCTAGTGCATCCAGCGTTATAATACTGCCAGCCCCGGGCTCCGTCCAGCAAACTTCCGACGAAGCCTAGACTGCTACTGGGATTCCGCAACATCAGCTGAGTATAGCCAAATTGACGAGCAAATCGGCTTGGCAGATATGGCTCCAGATAACATTTATTCTGGTTGCGATAGACCAGGTGAGAAGGTCGGATACTTTGCAACCAACGAAAACTCCATTTCGGCAAAGTGACTGCATCTTCGCCAGAGTCAACTAAATCTTGGTCGGCCTCGAAATCTTTGAAAATCGGGCCAACCTTGACAATTTCCCACCCCTGAAGGTAGGACAAGACTCTCTTGCAAACAGGAACGCCAGTGTATGACCACTTCCTCTTGTAGAAGCGGCGGATGAAGGCATCCCCTTCAACATGATCCTCCTTCGGACCGGGACTCATCACGTTCAGATGATGCAAAATCAGCCATCCCATAAGATAATGGAAAGGCAACTCAGCCCGGGGAAAGTTGTCATTATTTTCTTTCTCATGGACCACGTCATCAGCAAAAGACCTCAAACCGTGCAACAGGTTGCACACCATCGCGGGGAGGAGAGCTAAGGGTCGCCCAAAAGCCAACTTCACAGCAGGCAAAATGAGATTCCGATGTACCCGTTCCACGGCACCGGATCCACCTGCAAACACGCAATTCCGGAGCCATATCATCAAATAGGCTGTCAATACTGCCTTAGATGACATCCGGTGCCCACAGTGCCAGAAGCAGCTATAGGCATCCTTGCCGCTCTCATCCGAACGTGGAGTCCTCTCTTCCAGTCGACTTATTTCAGAAGTCACCTCCGCGGGCTTCAGTCCCTGCGGAGTCACAAATCGGATCCTCGAAGGATCCGCTAAATCCTGCTTAAAGACATAGTCCCTCCAAGCAGTTACATGAGGTTGGGTCTTGCCCCTATCCCTCCGGTGCATCAGACAATGGTGGCTCGTCACCTCTTTGAACACAGCCATCATCTCCGGGTTCTTATCCTCCAGAACCTGGATCTCCTCATTTGACGGAAAATATTCCTCGTACGGCTCTGAGCCCCAAGGAAGCTTAGACACCTCGTGCATCTCATGGAGAGCCAACCCCAGCTCTCCCACCGGAGTGAAAAAGCTGCCAGTATGGGCGTTGAATAATTCCAAGAGCGTAAGGAACATAGGCTTATTGAGATCCACGCCTGCCTGCGTAGCCCGAATAGCGGCTGTCAGCCCGATCTCCTTAAGCTCAACTTTGAACCTTGAAAGCACCCAAGTGGTCAACTCGTCCCACCTCGAAATATAGTGACACCAACCCTCGACTCTAAAGCCACCTGTCGGGTACGTGACCTTCGCTGTCAACATCCGATTTGCAAAGGTCGGGGCACTGAAGGGAAATGTGTCATTTGGAACTTCACTGTAGAGGCTCCCGGGACGCAAGGCTCGGTAACTAAACGAGGAACCGGCTCGTGAAGCAGCCAAAGTATCTCGCTGGTTCGAGGTGGCATCGATCGAAAGGGTACCTCCCAAGGCCCCTCCTTGAGAAGGAGTAAGTTTCCAACCCATCCTTCTCTTCGAAGCCAGACGATAAAAAGCCGTCAGCGGCAACTGGCGGTCAACCTGCCTCATGTATAGAACCATGCCTTTGGCAGTGAAGAACCAGTCTTCTTTGATCTTCAGTATCTTCGCTTCAGAAGAGACTAGTCGGTCGCCAAACAGAAAAGCAGGTTTTAAGAAAGTCACATCTTCAGATTTGGCAGACTTCAGTTTACCACTCTCTATCATACTCTGGAGGAAAAGTGGCAACTGGTTCTGGATCTGCAGCATTCTCTCACGGGGTTGGTTCTGTAAGATAGCATCCTTTGCAGGGTTGATAATCGCCTCATCAAAATCAACCCCCATTTGTCAAAGGGAAGCATCCAAGAGAACTTCGTTCAACAGAGGGATCGTCATCGACACTGGCACAACAAAAGTGGAAGTCAGGCAAAAAGACAAAAGTAGATTGATGCAGCGTCAGGACATAAACCCATGCGCGTCAGCTTCAGCGCATCACCCATGCGCGTCGGTATTGGAGCTTCGGCGAATCAGCAGGGCATAAACCCATGCGCGTCAGCATGATAGCTTCGGCGCATCATCAGGGCGTGAGTCCATGCGCGTTAGCGAAAGCTTCGGCGCATCATCAGGGTATAAAACCCATGCGCGTCAGCAAACCAAAACCTCGATGCATGATAAAGGCCTGAGCCTATGCACGTCGGCAGGATAAAACCTCAGCGTATCAAGGACAGAAGCCCATACGCATTGGCAGCAGAAAGTTAGAGCACATTAGATAGCAAAAGTCGACACCCACCCGTCACCCCGGGGCGAACGTCGGCCGGAGTCGCAATGGTGGCAGGAGCATCCTCGTCGACGAACTCTGCCGGCTCCTTCCCCTTTCCTTTGCCGGCACCGCCGCGAGGAGTCTTGGGAGCCATTCTAACAGAGAGGAAGAAGTTAGGGTTTTGAAGAAAGAACTCTAAAGGAGGCAAAGGCACAGAGTAGAAGAACTCTCTCTCTCTCTCCACCTCTCACCTATTTATAGGCCGTGGTCGCACGCGTGAACCGATGACGAGTGATCTCAGCCGTCGCCTCGGGTCTTATGAAGATAGCAACAGATAAAACCAAAAGATCATCATTAATCTTTTCGGTTACCGAGGCATTATCAAATTCATTAACTGAGAAGAGCATGCGGCTGAACAGGCATGCGCCCCAACAGTCATGCACCCTGATCGCCATGCTTCTTATTCAAAGTATTTCAAAATTTATTCAAAAGTTTTGAAAACTTTGAAGGGGGTCTTGTAGAAGCATGGAATTTCACAACCAGAAAGACCATGCGCCAGACACTACATGTGCCAGGACTCGCACAAAACACTTCACAGCAAAGTCAATAACCATAGACATTTGAAGAAAGACTTTTTTATTTATATATATAAAAGTCTCTTACATGTCTAGAAAAGGTTGTACAAAGAAGAATTTTTACAAAGGAAAGATCCTAAGTCTACAGCCAGCGGCCACCATGCGCCTCCAGATAGGCGCAGCAGTCATCATGCGCTGCCAGTCACCATGCGCTGCCAGTTAGGCGCAGCAGATGTCATGCGCCTCCAACCAGGCGCATTCCGCCATCTCTTCAGCAGCTCAGTTATGTGCATCCAGCTCAGTTATGTGCATCCCTTCAGCAGCCCAGTTATGTGCCGCTCTTCCAACTAGGCTCACCTGGCCGAGCAGGGGTGGCCGCTCTTCCAGCCAGGCTCACCTGATAAATGCTTCGATACACAAAGCATTTAACCCTCTGGCTGGAACCAAGAAAGAGAAGAGCACCGCAAATCTGTGGCCAGGAGAGGCTTCGAAAGAGCCTCCAAAGGCCAAGGAAGACCGTGATCGAAATCACGGCGAAAGGCAGCTTTCAACACAATCAGAGCGGGCGACACCCACTTTGAAGGAAGAGAGAGCCTAGCACCGCCATTCCGATCTACGGCTCTTCTGGAACAACAGAGATGAGGCCCGAGCATCCCTATCTTTGGATGCAACAGGCACCTTTCGCCTGCCTCAGAAGCCCTCGACTCCGTCTTTTGGATGTAACAGTCACCTTCAAGAGCATCAACGACGACATGGCGTCTCATCTTCACCCTCGGGAACACTTCGTCAACAGAATGCACCCGAAAACCCAAGTTCATGTTGGAGGTACGTGAGGGAATGATGTCACGCCCCAGAACCAGAATACTGGAGAGCGAGGGCAGACACAGCCAGCTACGTATAACGGAATGGAATCCACACCGCTATACGGTCACGGCTGTCTAGATATGTGAGGGTTTCACTACAATCTATCAGTCTCTTAAGGTCATAAAATAGCCTATTGTCTCAATCTTAACCAACTAATAATAATCACAAGATATCAGATCACCAAATATACAATTGTAAGGCATCCCAAACATTACATATCCAGATGATCATGAAGCTAGTCGTACAAAATGTAAGGACTAGCAAGAGTTTAAGTCATACATGATCAACCTCGAGTTGCCAATCATGCTTACAGCCCGTAGGCAGACAGTAAATAAAGTTGCAAACGAGCTAACACTTGCTCGGCGGCTAAACGCCTCAAAAGAATAATTTACAATATTACAGTGGGAGAACAAAAGAAACCCACTCGATGCCCTGGTTACGCCTGGTGACCACCATCGGGCTGGAAGACAGGTAGATCCTTTGCTGCTGCTTCGGTATCTGGCCATACAAAACCAGCTGGGTCAGACCCCAGAAAGAGCAAGTACCACAAAGGAGGCCACAAAATAAGAACCAAAGCCAGCAATTAGCACAATAATATAATTACATAATAAGAGACAGTAATTAAGGAAAAAGCATGATGGGTAATTATAAAAGACAATCTTGCATAGAATCACTAAAAGACAGAACATATGGAAAAGCATGTCAGGATGATATACAATGAGATAACCATGGGACTATTCAGATAGCTAGGTTACAACCCGTAAACCAAACAAGGACGGGGGTTGTAACCCTTCGTCTGAACGGAACTTGGTTTCTCTCACCATTTATCGGCAAGATAAATATAAGAAACCAGGTCAAGTAACAATCTGGAGTGACAATCATTATAGTGACAATCTGGAGTGACAATCATTATAGTGACAATCTGGAGTGACAATCATTATAGTGACAATCTGGAGTGACAATCATTCAATCATTCTGGTACAAT
This sequence comes from Iris pallida, assembly GCA_029216955.1. NCBI lineage: Eukaryota > Viridiplantae > Streptophyta > Magnoliopsida > Asparagales > Iridaceae > Iris > Iris pallida. The sequence continues at coordinate 24,161,764 of JANAVB010031417.1, read as the reverse complement.
CTTACAATCAATCAATTCTAGACAATACTATACTGGACTAGACTCCATCCAAGCAATCACGGCCAATCATTGCCTACGGCTTTCAACATTAACTAACTAGGGTTATCACAATCCTAGTTACTAGCAAGATGCAATGAGATGCTCCAAGTAGTCACAGGCCCTGCAGCTATCCAGGTTATCCAGGCAATCATTATAGTGACAATCTAGAGAGTACAATGTATTATAGTGACAATAGAGTTCAATCATTTAAGTGACAATGATGGGTGCCCCACATAACAGTGGGCTGGAAATGTGCCCTACTCGTCGGCAGGCTACAAGTCCAAACATTTGCGGTCGGGATAACGGGATTGCCTGTAACTGGGGAACATCTCTTCATGACTAGTGAATTATACTAATTATTAACCTTAGTCCAATTCAGTAGGTACTCCTGACCGTGGTACTCAGGAGTCCCCTCCTAGACATGATGTAAGACAGGACAAGTGGATTATTTGTACAAGCACAATCGCCCACGGTGTCAGAATTAATTATACAAGTCAGGTCATGTCAGGTAGCCGTCGCAACAGCTATTCAAGATGTATTAGGTCAGGTTATCATATCAAGTGTACTAGTCAGGAGTGCGCCATGACGGGCCACTGTCGTGTTATGCTAGTTCCTTGTCATACCAGGCCATGTACAATAGTCATTCCAAACATGCGAAGTAAAATCAAGTTCATGACAAAAGGCGTAAGAATATAAAATGGGCATAAAATATCTAATAAAATATCAAAATACGGGTCAGGGGGATGCGTACGCACAAAAGCACGCACGCAGGGGGAGTACATATGCAATAAAACACGCACGCAGGAGGACAGCGTATGTGAAATGTCACGCACGCTCAAAGGGCAGCGTATGTGAAAAGTCACGCACGCTCAAGGGGCAGCGTAGGTGAAAAGTCACGCACGCTCAAGTGGCAGCGTAGGTGAAAAGTTACGCACGCTCAAGGGGCAGCGTAGGTGAAAAGTCACGCACGCTCAAGGAAGCAGCTGCGTGAAAAGTCACGCACGCTCAAGGGGCAGCGTAGGTGAAAAGTCACGCACGCTCAAGGGGTAACGTAGGTGAAAAGTCACGCACGCTCAAGGGGCAGCGTAGGTGAAAAGTTACGCACGCTCAAGGAAGCAGCTGCGTGAAAAGTCACGCACGCTCAAGGGAGCAGCTGCGTGAAAAGTCACGCACGCTCAAGGGAGCAGCTGCGTGAAAAGTCACGCACGCTCAAGAGAGCAGGCTTCCAACAGGAAGCGTACTCAAGCCTGCGTACGCAGCGCTAAAGAGCGCGCGTAGCTCAGTGTGCGTGAGCTAAGAAGCTCTGCACACTGCTCACTGTCTTCTCCAAACAGCAAGAACACCATGGCAGAACCCAAACTTCAAAACAACATAACTTGGTCATCCGAACTCCAAATTCGGATTTCCAAAGCTCCAACTGGAGTGAAACTGAAAGCTCTTCCACATGGAAACATCAGAACTCAAAGAAAACCAACCAAAATGGATCAAAACATGTAAAATCCAAAAATAGCAATAACTTAGATCTACATCAACAGAGACTCCAAATCATAAAAACCCAAGAACTAATGTTGATCACCATGTCCTAATCTAGCTAATGGACCAAGAAAATAGGGTTCTCATGTAGTGGCAAGATGCACTTGCCTATGGGTTGGGAGAGTTGTGTAGAGGAAGGAGAAGAAGAAGAAGAAGGAAATTAATGGTGGTGGTAATGAAGAGAGAGAGTGGTAGGTGGGGATATAAAGAGGGGGAGTTGCGGTGGGGATGAGGGGTAGCATAAGCTAAGGTGCTCCATGCATGAACCGAACCAAAACAAACCACCCCAATTAAAATCGAGCTATGCCAAAAACCTAAGAATACGAGAAATACCAAAATTCCACAAGTCGAAAAAAAAATAAAAATATATGCCAAAATCCAGATACAAGTATAAATACGAAATACGGGAAATACGGAAAAATGAGGGTGACAACTCTACCCACCTTAAAAGAATTCCGTCCTCGGAATTTAATCAAGGAGCTAGAGATTGTCACGACAAGCTATACTAAGCACAGGCAAGCTACACTAAGCAGTTCAATCATACTATCATACAATGCAAGCAAGAAAGGGAAAACGTAAGGCATAAGGAAGACATTACACCTCACGAGTCAAACAAGTAGGGATAACGTGATCGGATATCATCCTCACACTCCCATGTTTGACTCTCCCAAGGAGCGATGAACGCAAGCAACATGAACTAAACTGATAGTCTTGCGCTTGAGGTCTCTCCCCTTGGTCAAACAGGGACACGGGCCTATCCTCATACGAAAAGGTTGGTACCAATAACCAGTTTCGAATGACCCAGGATATGGCTCGGGTCCGGGATGTACCGTTGTAATTAGGATACATGAAATACGTTATGCACCCGTATAGTGACGGTAGAAAAGCAAGATGAGAGGACACATATACCTCTCTGTCGATTCTGAACCTGAGCCTGGGCTAGGGCAAACTGCCGCGGGTTCTGTTGCTGGAAGGTCTGGGCCTGAGTCGGCAATGGCCTCGGAGGCTGGTACTGCTGCTGAAACACTTGGGCCTGAGGCGGCAATGGCCTCGACAATGGGTACTGTTGCTGCTGCTGGACTGGTACTGGAGCTGGTGCTGGTCTCCTAACCGAGGGACTAGGTACTGTCGATGCCGAATCAACTCTGAAAGGGCAGGACCCTACCCTATGATCCGATGCTCCACACAATAAACACAATCCCAATGCCTTGCGACACTCCGCTACCACGTGTCCAGGCTTCCCACAATAAGAACAGCCTACGACGGGAGACTGTGCTTGCTTCTGTTTCTGCTGAGGGTACGTCGGGGTCGAGTGCTGAACCGACGTAACTGAGGTTGCTTGCCTCGGAGTTCCAATAGTCAAAGCCCTAGCTGCCGGAGCTGGTGCTGAAGACTGATTCATCTGACTATGGGACCGCTTCCGACCTCCAGTCCTGTCCACTATTCTCTGGAAGGTATACTCGTGCCTTCTTGCTGCTCGCAACACCGCATCATAGGTTTGATGCTCGAACTGTTCTACTGCCAATATGATCTCTAGGTGAAGTCCCTGCTGGAACCTCTGCGCTCTGTCTAACTCGGTTGCCACCAAGGTAGGAGCAAACCGACTGAGCCTGGAAAACTCGGCCGCATATCCGTCGACCGTCCTTCCCATCTGCTTAAGATTACTGAACCTGGTCTGCAAGTCATACCGAGCCACTGCATCATAATACTTGGTCTGGAACTTTTCGCTGAACACTGCCCAGGGGACAGGTGTTGTCAATCCCACTGCTTGTGCGGCCCACCAACTGCGGGCTAGATCCAATAACTGTAGGCGTACCACATCCACCTTCTTTTCTTCTGGAGTCTTCGTGGCTTCGAGAATCACCTCTATACCTTGTAGCCAAGCATCGGCAGCGATGGCATCCTCGCTGCCATCGAAGAATGGAGGGTTCAGGCGCTTAAAACTGTTGACCGTACTGTTCCCTCGGGGTCCACTCTATTCAGAGCATCTTCCACTACTTGGTGCAAGGCATCGCCTCTACGATCTTGGGAAGCTAACAATGATCTGATGAGACCCACCAAAGTGCCATCATCAGGATCTGCAGGCTGGACTGACTGAACTGGCGGCTCTCCTCCAGTAGGTACGACTCGGGAGGCTGCTCCTGAGTGCTGGGCCTGATCTTCTGGTTGCTGCTGGTCCACGGGAGGTGCTCCTCCTTGCTGATCGGCAGGGTCAGGTGTAGTTCCGCTGAGGAAGACGACACAGGGAAACAATAAGGAAGGAGCAGGACAGATCAACGATTACAAGCATGTGATCAGGACAAGAATTTTCAGGAATCAAGAGGATACGAGCAGAGATCAAGGGCGAGTACAGATTGAGACATCTATTCGGTAAACCCTCACACATCTTGATTAACAAGACCTGCATGGGCCACCACTTAAACCATGCACTTGCCTATGGGTTGGGAGAGTTGTGTAGAGGAAGGAGAAGAAGAAGAAGAAGGAAATTAATGGTGGTGGTAATGAAGAGAGAGAGTGGTAGGTGGGGATATAAAGAGGGGGAGTTGCGGTGGGGATGAGGGGTAGCATAAGCTAAGGTGCTCCATGCATAAACCGAACCAAAACAAACTACCCCAATTAAAACCGAGCCATGCCAAAAACCCAAGAATACGAGAAATACCAAAATTCCACAAGTCGAGAAAAAAAAATACATGCCAAAATCCAGATACGAGTATAAATACGAAATACGGGAAATACGGAAAAATGAGGGTGATAAATGAGAAGCAAACCTTCTCTCCATGCCACTATTTATAGGCCGGGCAGATCAAACCTACGCGCCAAGTGGATGGCTCTCCGAATTCCGTGCAATGAACTCATATTAAATGGATGAACCGGACGCCTCGACTTCAGCCAAGCGGCTATTAAAAGCACTCGAGAAGCGAAACAGCCGCATCATCAAAGACGTGTCGGATGCGCCGGCTGGTCAGCGCATCACACCTCTCAAATAGATGCGCCCTGTACCGAGCGCATCAAAGGGGATGCGCCCCCATACGCCTAGTGGAACGTCAACCGACGCGCCCACTCAGCTGTCTATCGAATGTCACCAACATTAAATGCTGAACTGACAGAGTTGGCAGCACGCCTTCCCAAGTCTGAACGGCTGACAGCTTTTGCAGAAAACGAAGCATCCACAACGTCAGCATCATCATGACTCTATCCCGACGGCTACTGCCACGTGGCCATTCGACAACCCACAGTGCCACCACGGCCATGCGCCCAAACCTGCATGCGCCTCGAAAGCCATATGCCTCAGACCCTTCACTGATCCCTAAAGACAGAAGAAGAGTCTCCAGTTGAAGCATTGCATGCGCCTCAAAAGCCATGCGCCCCAGACTGATCTCTGATCCCGAAAGACAGAAGGAAAGTCGCTCGCATGCACCTCAAAAGCCATGCGCCCAGAACGGCTCGTGACTCCTAAAGGTCACGAGCCAAAATCTCATCATGCGCCCAATCCAAGGCGCATCCCACCAAATCATCCCCCACCAAATCAGAGATCTCCGAGCCATGGGTCGATGACACGTGTCCTTTGACTCAACTCATCCAAGATCTCAGCAACAGAAAGATCTTCTCCTCTGCTACGTGCCGGCTCACAACAGCAGTATGAAGAATTCAACCTCGCGAGTAGGGCGCATTATCTATGCGCCTCCATCAGCAATCTCCACGTGGCGTCCCCGCGCATCGGCGCATCCTACATATGTGCGCATGAGCAGTCAACCTGCCCAGCTATAAATGGAGGAATCATCCCCTCCTTACACACACAGAGACATACATACGAATAATCCAGATAGAGATTATCAGAGAGGCAGATACAGACACTCAACGTCTTCCTCCTCTCAACCAGCTCCAGCACCCAGAGCAATCTACACCTTCAGAGAACCGATAACCGTCGTCAGCCCGTCAACGGAGTCAACGCATTACCACTCACTCCATTGGCACTTAGGACCCAGATTAAACAAAAGTGTACTCCAAGGACTACATCTAAGTCCTATATTGTAACACTGTTCTGTTTGTATTAAGATTTGCAATCAAACGATTTTAATGGCAAACAACTTCCATAGCAATACTTCCCAGAAGCAACTTGTACTTTTGTACTTTTTTTGTTTTCTTTTAAAAGCCAATTTTAGGCATTTTGTTAAGTGAAACAAAATGGCGACTCTGCTGGACGACTTTCTCCTCCGACGAAAAAGCAATTGCTCAATATGATGATGTGTCGGTCGGATCGACAAAGAAGACTCTAGTTGTTCAATTCGACCAGACTGCTTACAAAAAAATGCTCCGAACTGGGGGTAGTACTCGCTGCTCCAATGTTCAAAAATTACAAAAGGTGCGAAAAGTTTGGATTCCTAAGTCCAAAGCATCCTCTGATCTCCCTGCTGTCTCTGCAGGCAAGGGAATTCTTCCCACTCCTGTTGTTGGGGCTCCCGTCTGTGACGAGGCAGTCTCTACTTCAGTGTTGTGCCTCGGGCGTAAAAATCAGTCTCCCGTCTGTGACGTGGTAGACACCCAAGTTTTACGTTCTGTGCGTTAAAATCAGTCTCCCGTCTGTGACGTGGTAGACACTCAAGTCTTGCGCTCTACGCGTAAGGGTAAATCTCCCATCTGTGACGTGGCAGATGTTCCTGTTTTGCGCTCTACGCGTAAAGGTAAATCTTCTGTCGGTGACATGGTAGATAAAGTTTACAATGATGCTTTTACATCTAAAGTAAATTTGCCTACACGTATGCAGCATAAAAACAAGAATTCTATTGTTGGTAAAATTTCAGTTTTTCACCAACAACCTTCTTATACTGCTTTACGCAAAGTACCAAACCTTCAGATTACGCTTAATGCTGATGGAGTTCTTTGTGCACAAAAATCTCAGGATTTACGCACACAACTCCAGGCGCGTAAAAATATACAGTTTGGCTCGGCTAATGCAGCTAGTAATCTTCTTTATACGCAAGGGACTAAACGTTTCTCTGTCCCAAATATAATAAAGAAGACGAATCCTTCTACTCCTTCTGATTTACGCGAGTTACTTGTACAAAAGCGTAAAAATAAAAAATCTCCTGTGATACTCCCCCAAGAAAATCATCGTTATGAGTGTCACCAGATTGTAATCAAATATTGTTGTTCAGCTTCTAAACGGTCAATTTTTGATCGATTAAGCTACAATGTACCTCAACAACAAAGTGATGACCAAGAACATGAGTTGTCCTATGCATCAGTCAATATGGCATCTCATATTAATAGAGGACGGCGTCCAAGACGCAATTCGTCCCGGACTCCAGGCCAACAACAGTTCAACCGACTCCTTGACACTTTTGAAGGGGTATATCAGCATACTCGGTCAAGAAGTCAAAGATCGTTGCAATCCTCAGATTCAGAAGCTGGGGGTATCCAGTCTTTGGAGTCAGAAACTGATAGCGTTGATTCATACCTCTACACCAATCCCTCTGTATGTTCAAGAAAGGTTGAATCTTATGTTATCGAAGAAGAACCAGAGATGTCTACTTTTAATACAGAACAACGTCTCTCAGCAGTGGAACAATCACTGAAGGACATGCTTGCCATGATGCAAAATATACATCAAATAATAATGACTCAGCAAACTGTTCAGCCGGCAATGGTAACACCGGTGCAAGTAGCAGCACAAACTCAAGATAGTCGAGGGGTTGACATACCTTTGAATAATCTTAGTCAAGAGCCTGCTATCAATCAAAACTCCGCATCTCCAGATCCTCTTATTCCAGAAGATGTACCACCTCCGGTGGGGGTTACGGTACATCCAGCCACTATTCAGTCAAATGTGCGTCCTCAAACTAGTGAAGCTATTCAAGCGGTGCGTGAGTTAAAAGCAGAGTTTGAGGTTCTTAAGCACAAAGATCAGCTCCAGAGGTTAGGGATCAAGCAACCTTATCCTCTCCATTGAAATGATGTGCCTTTTCCTTTAAAATTCAAGCCACAGTCTATGGTGTTATTTGATGAAAAGGCTTCTCCAAGTCAATATATCAATTATTTTGATATTATGACTGTGCATCTACAAAAGAATAATGATCTTCTCACCCGAGTCTTTATAGGGTGTTTGACGGGTTCAACATACGACTGGTATCGCAGTCTACCCGACAATTGCATATCGTCTTTTGACGAGTTTAAAGCAATATTTCTCTCCCGTTTCTATGAAGGAGGAATGGACATGAATATGTCCTCCTTAATAGAAATTAAACAAAAAGAAAAGGAGGATATTCGGACGTTTATTGAACGTTTCCGACAGGCTACTTTGAAGATGCCTCCTGGTATGCCAGGTTCAGCATTGATTGATACATGCAAAATAAATCTGCGACCAACCATTGCTGTCTTTACAGGCTCTCAATTCACAGATTGGGCCTCATTCTTATAGCAGCAGTTTCAGCCGAGACCAATGGTAGATTGGCTCGTGAACATGGGATGATCTTCGTCTCAGAAGACAAAGGAAAGAAAGCCTCTTCAGGTAATAATTCCGACAATCGCAATGGAAAAGGAAAGGAAAACCTAGTGGTTAATCTTTCAAAACCCAAAACGACGCCAAATAATCTGGAGTCTTCCAAACCAAAAGAAGAGTACTATTTTGATGACAGTGATATCCCAGAGATATTCTAATGTCTCGTCAAGAGTGGTAAACTCCAGATTCTAGAGCCAAAAAGACCTAATTAGGTAAATCTAACTGACAATCCCAAGTATTGTATCTATCATAGATACATAAATCATCCTACCAAGGCTTGCCATGTTTTAAAGAAGAAAATCCAAGAGTTGATAAATGCTAATGGCATCGCTTTAACCAATGATGAGCATACAGTCACAACTAATATGATTTCTCTTCAATTTGGAGGTTTTCCTCCATAGCAAGTTCCAGATGGGATTGTCCCAATTCTAAAGGCGATAATGAAGATTGTGAATCTCCCGCCAACTAGAGAACAAAGGAAAGGATTGTTGCCTCTCACATTAAAAAATGTTGAAATCATGTGGGTACACCCTGACATAGTACCTGAAATAGAAGATGAAAGTAAAACTTCAAAATCCAAGAAAGGTCGAAAAGTCAAAACCTGCAATATAATTTCTTATGTTGTTACTCCAGATTATGATGATTTGGATCATCTTTGGGACGACATTCCTTTGGAAGATAGACTAAGGGGTCTGAATATATGCCCTCCAAGTTTGGCTCCTCCTACCAAATTCAAACTTACTCATCGACAATGGTTAGCAATGAATAGTGTCCCTTTGTACAGGGCACAATAAGTTTTTGCTGCTTATGAGAAAGCTCCTGTAGAGATTTTTCCTCCTATCTCGAAAGCCCCTACTCCTGTGGCTAAAGAGGTCTCTGTTCCTTCTTTCTCTGTTAGATCATTTGTTGAGAGTCTGCTACCCACTCACATGTACAGTCAACAATCAGTCCATCTCATGAAAAAGATGGGTTATGACTTTCAAAAGACGGAAGGCTTAAACTATGATAAAGGAATGCAAATTCCTTTACAAATTCAAGGTCAAAAATCTACCATTGGATTGGGATTTGAGGTTCCTCATAAAAATCCTCACAAGAAGAAGACTAAGGAAAAGAAGACTAAAACCTGTAATATGGTACTTCATTCTCCTGAGTCTGAAGAAGAAGCTTTTGCTGGTACGAGATCTGAAAAAGAGTACCACAAAGATTATGAGGGAACTTCCAAAGAAGCAGATGACGTCACTAAAACACTACCAACTCAGTCATCTTCTATTCCTGCTGAGACAAGACCTTCTAAACCATCAGCGGTTGAAAAAGGGAAACAGAAAACAGTACACTTTGACGTCCCATTGAAGTCTGCTTCAAATCAAGGGTTAGTGATAAAACTCTACAAGTTCGATATTCTAGCCCAATTAGCTAATACTCCGGCTAGACTTTCTATCTTTGAGTTGCTTCGTCTTTCTAAAGAAAGTCGAGAAACTTTGAGCGAAGCTTTGCTACAGGAAGATTCATACTTAGCTCAACTCAAAAGTCCTGACAATATACCAGTGTCGTATCCCCATTGTCATAGTGTGATGGAATCAATTCCTAACATTACCTTCACACAAGAAGATATGCTGTTGAAGCATAATAGACGCGACAGGCCTCTGTGTTACACAGGGTATATTGACTCTACTGAAATTGACAGGATTTACATTGATCCTGGGCCTTCTATTTGCATTATTCTTCAGAGTATGCTACGACCCTTGAGGATTCCTACTAGTGATTTGACTTGCACTAGTACAATAATAGTTAGTTTCAACTCTGGAAAGAGTAAACAATTGGGGAAGATTCGTCTGAAGATTCAAATAGGTGATCTTCGAACTATGGTGACCTTTTATGTTATCAACTCAGATGTATCTTACAACATCCTCCTTGGAAGATCGTGGATACATGAGCATAACATTGTGCCTTCAACTCTTCACCAATGTTTCAAGTATGTGGATTCTTAAGGGATTGTGAAGACTGAATTCGCAGATATCAATCCTTTTAAGGGTGTTGAAGCCTATTTCTCTGATTCAATACTCTACAAACATGGGCATATGAAAGAAATATCTGATATGGCTAAAGATCGGTCGCCTGCAGAAGATCAATCTGTCTTAGAAGATCCTCCAGAAGATCAACCTTTGATGATTAAAGTTAAAGGTCGAATTCAATCCCAACCTGTCAATGGCGAACCTTTGATGATTAAGGTTAAAGGAAGAACTCGAGCTTCGTCTGAGGAATCTGTAAGAATTCCAGTCAAAAGCCAAGTTCAGCCGCTCATGATCAAGGTTAAAGGACGTACTTCTCGTACAATTGATCCAGAACCATTGGTTATCAACCTTGGAAAGTCTACGTCGAAGACGGATGCTGGTCCGTTAATGATCAATCCAAAGCGTAGTAGTCAGTTTGTAAATGATGTAAATATTGATCGTTCTGTACTTTCTCATATTAATAAAGATTTCCTTTTGGAGTATATGGCTGTCAAATTTATTGAAAGAATGACTTTATCTGCTGATAATCAAAGTCATCAACATAAAAATGACATAAATACGGAGGAAACCTTATATATTAATCATAAGGAAAATTCTTTTCCTCCTCATATCGATGTTGGACCCTATGCTCAAAGGTTCCTAACATCTTCTCCTTATCTTCTACCTGTAGCCTCATCATCACAAGCTTGTGTAACTTATAGACGTCACGAAGAATCTTATTTTGTGATCCCGTCTAATAAGAAAAACAAGCGCCAAATTGTGTTTGGCTTGGTTAGAAATATCCTTGTTATTCAGACAGATGATCTCATAGAAAAAGATAAAGGAAAAAAAATCAGAATTGACAAATATAGTCAACAATCTCTTAAGATTATTCATAATATGGGATATGATTTGAAAACTATGTTAGGTCTCAATCAAGGCAAAGGTAGACGGTTACCGTTATGTGGTGATCCATTTTACCAAAAAACTCGTCATGGGTTGGGATACGATCCATCCCATATGTTTAATGAAGATATACAAGAAGAATTTTCTTCCAGTTCTTCATAATCCTCAGATTATGAGGAAATCCAGTTTATTGAATCTGATACATCCCACATGTTTAATGAAGATATGGAAGACGAATTTTCTTCCAGTTTTTTACAATCCTCAGATTCTGAAGGAAGCCAGTATGTTGAATCTGAGTGTGTCTTTTCAGTCAACATGGTTCAAACTGTCACGACCCGCTCCCGAATAATCGGACATGAGTCGGACACGCCCAGCCTTCGTCGTTAGATACGACAAAGTAAGCTGTACCAAGCTAGGAAAATTTAACCAGATAAACAGGAATGTATACAAACACAGCATCTATAAAACGTTCCCAGAATGATCACCGTAATCCACCGATCATAATATCATAAAAGTACTAGAGGCAACAAGAATGAAAATACACTATGAATTCTAAGAACAGTATCTAGGAGTAAATCTAAACAGTCTAAACCTGAAGCCTCAAGCTAAGTCTCATCCTGCTCAGCTAATATCCCAGGCTCTGGCCCATAAAGTAGAATAATACCCAGCAAGTATAGCTGTAACATATCCTAGTCAGGAGCGGAGCTAAGTATATCCAAGGAAATGAACATGAACATCATGGTATGAACAAGAAACAGAAAATATATAAAAGTACGAGAAATGAGAACAAGACATGAAACTGAATCATGAGTACTGAAAGTAAATACAGGGAACAAGATATGAGTCCTGAACATGAAATACAACCTGAACATGAAATACAACCTGAACATAAAATACAAGCTGAATCCTGAAATGTGCAAGATTGAAATACATCCAGAGTATGTGATCGACTTGGGTAGATTCAATGAACATAAAATGGTACGGCTTCGGTCCCGCATGCACGATGCGGAACCCAAGCTATTCACATAAATAGTAACATGGCTTGATCACACATCTGTAGTATTTTCCCTCCCAGACACAAGTAACTCATGAAATATGAATAAGACAATCCCGTGATACATCGTGTCAACAAGGTGATACAGGAATGAATATACAAGACATGAGAAAATGAACAAATCCAAGGAGTATACTTGTCTTGCTCAGGGTGATCAAGTGTGGAATGCACTGCTAGGTATCCTCCTGTCATATGGTTATAATTTGATTAGACTATAAACGATTATCAATTAACTATACTTATAAACAATCCTATTTCTATGAATACCCTTTCCCAAACTAAAGTATTTCTACTAGTCTACTAGAGAAGAACAATGATGCCTATGACTAAATATATGCGGTTAAAATTATATTCTCTATAGAGATCACCTTACTAATATTTGACTCAATTCCAATCTTAACCTATAACTAGCAAGGCTTCCTAGGTATTGGTATCCAACTATGAGTACTGTCCTACCCAACTTCCAGTCTTCCAAGGATTCAACTATTCTAGGTTAACTATTGTAGATTAAGATAACATTCATAGCAACTCTTGAATCTACAAGGCTGAACCCAACAATATTCTCAAATGACAAAGCCAATGACTTGATTACTAATAAAACAAGACTTCAACCTGACATTCAGTTGGGTGAGGAATCATCCTAACATGAGTACTGATACCATCAGTCTAACCAAGGCTGATGTGGGTCAGTCTTGCTTAGGCTGATTAATCAGTCTCCAGCTCCTCTTCTCAGTCCACAGTGGAATCAACAATGGACAAAAATCCTTATCTCAGTCTAGCCTAACCCTTTCCCTGAAATACTAACTGGAATTATCGATTCTCCTACAGAATTTACAATCAGTCCAGTCTTAATACAGGAACTAACTGCCTGAGCAGAGCAGTCTTCCAATTACAATAGATTACACCCACCTCTGAGTCAACAGTAAAGGAAATATGAGCTATTTTAGCAAGGTTTGGTTTTAACCTGACATGAACTGAATCAATAGGTATATCGAGATTTAGGATTTTAACTAAAGGTACCAGACTTAACGTAGTTCAGTCAAGTGGTATTGGCAATAAGTCGAAACCAATACAACAGCTCATGCCTACATCAATGTGCTAATTTGGTAGTAATGTTCAAACTTACAACATTCCTAATATCCCTATTAGGTATTCAATCTTTGTTAAACTGAACTCAGTCAAGTGTCATACTTCACTTTGGTACTAGGCACTGAAATCTCAATTAACAGCCTCTGCTAGCCATGCCATACTCTAACAACCAACATTCTTATCTATAATAGATTTCAACAACCACAAACAAGGAATTCACTCTACATTCCTAATAATGATTATGATCCTGTTCCCAGATAAATGTTGGCCAATAACTTGCCTGGGTATGAGTTGGCAGTTAACAAAAATGAGGTAAGAAGAGAAATTGGTCTTACTGATATAAACTAATCTTCTACAGGATACTTAGATATGATTCAATCCAAAAGTGGGATTGATACCATATCAGTCCTATATGTCTCAAATATCAGTCCAAAGTAATTCAGATATCATTCCAATGCTCATATCAGTCAAATATTCAGTTGAATATACCCAGTCATGAATCCCAGTTAAGTATAAGAACATGACCAGTCTAATTGCCTCCAACCTGTTCCTGCAAATGGTTCTCAATCCTCAGATGACAATCAGTCCTAATATCCATGCAATTGATATGATTCCTAGGTTCAGAAAATTAATCCTAACTAGAAATTCATGCCTCAGTCCCCAACATCCTGAGAATAGTTCAGTCCACCAATTCCACTAAAAACTAAGTCTTGGTTTACTGGACAACAACTCAATCCCAGGATGGGCTGATATCCATATCAGTAAACTGAGATGATGCATAGCATTCATCAAATTGAGACAGTCATCCCTATGAAGCACTAATGTATCAATCCTAAACAAAATCTCAGGTTCAACTCTATGAAGGATTGAACTACAGTTCAGTTTAGACTGAACTGTCTACTATAACTTGACAGTTAATGCCTCTAAGTACCAGTCTCAAATTTGGACTGATGCAAATCGAATTTATGTCAGGATTATCCCAATGCATCAACCCATAATTACCTGACTAAAAATAGAGTTACTTAATCCCTACTGCTACTGAAATAAACCAAAACTTAAACTAAAGACACTTCAGTCCATCTACTGTTTATATGTAAACTATTATGATCTGTATCCTTATATAATCGAATAATTACCTGAGGAATTAGATCAACAGCTCCTGATCTCTGTGAAATGGCACGAGCTACTCCTCACCACACGATCCAGCTTCCTTTGCAGCAATAGGTCGAATACTTAACAATTTAAACCAACATAAAAGGATTCAGTCCTAGTTTATGCTCACAAATATCTGGATCCAAAGAAATGAGGACTGGACACAAATCAAGGGACACAAATATTAAACCAAAATTAACTAGGCACCAGAAGAATTTGAACAAAACTGAGTATTGAACAAAAGTTTACCTCGAAGAAATCCATTCCAGAATCTGGAGATTCGATCGACAACATCGGACACAGTCCGATCTACTCTCCCAGAGCGAAACAGAGTACACAGTCGATCAATCCAACTTTCGATCGAGTACCCGGGCAATAGCTGGAGTAGATCAATCCTGCGACAAAGAAATTTAACTCAGTCCAAGGGATCCAGATCTAGTCGAAAGCGCGGACAGGGGCGAGGATCAGAGAAATTTGCCAGGAAAGACAGAGATCCATTATTGAGAAGATCACCTTACCAGCGACGTGGAGACGAACGTTGCCGAGACTGGAGCTCGCGGTGGAGGAACTCGCAGCCGGACGGGGTGCGCGGTGCCGACAACACTGCTGTAGAGTGGGCTCAGATCTGGTCAAATCTGACCTGCCGACAAAGTTGCTGGAGATCCACCGGGGATAGTGGTACAGTCGCCGGATTGAACGCGGCAGCGGATATACTCGCAGCGGGGGGTGGCGCTCACCGGAGCTAGGGTTCGAGAGGAGACGCGCGACGGCAACGGCTCGGTGGAGCACCGGATCGGAAGGCTCCGGAGAGGGCGGCTACGAGAACCTGGTGATGGCGGTGGCGGTACTCGGTGACTCGGCATCGCTAGAAATGGCCGTCGTCGTTGTCGCCGGACCTCCACCTAGGCTACAGCTCCTCCGAAAGTTGGCCGAGGAGAATTGGGAAAAGGGCTCGGGAAGACGAATACTGAGGAGTCTCTCTCCTCAGTACATATACAAAGAAATGTAAATATGCAATAAGCACCCTCCACTAAAGGCCTTTAACCACAAAGCCCCCTGCCCTTTTCATTATTGCAAGATTTTGAGGAAAATTAGTTAGAACCTTTTAAAATTGAGTGGGGGCCACTAAGTTGGTTATAACCAACTTTCAAATTTAAATTCTGCTCCTAAATAATTCCCTCCAAAAATATTTATAAACTATATATGGATATAATAAAATGAATGAAACATTATTATTAAAAAATTTTAAAAAAATTTACTAAAACTGGAAAAATGGAGTTACAAATCTCCCCCCTTAAAATAATTTCGTCTTCGAAATTCAAAGGTGCAACAATATAATTTAAAAAAATATAATTTCAATTGAGACAAAAGTTGAAACGGCAATTTAAGTTGAGATGTTAAATAAGTCAATTTTTAGTCATAGCTAAAAATAGTTTATTTGGTCACGATCACGAAATTTTAAATATCAGGTAAGTTCAATAGGTACAGCGTATACAATATAGGCATGATCAGGATTTCTAGATACGACCAGAGGTGGAACATGAATGACTTAACATGACGAATCAACGGTAAAATAACATGATCGATAATGATCAAATTGATCAAGTATGACAATTACATGCAAGGAGTTTGAAATAACGCAATAGGCACGAGATGGCGTGAATTTTAATTACAACTTTTAGAGAATAAACCATGAAAGCACGATCTTCTAAGCACGATTTGAATCATGGTTAGCACAGATGGACTAGAATAAGATAGGAAATCACGGTTGGATAGACATGATTTAAGATCAAAATTTAGACAAGACACAAACGAAGTATGGAATCAAAATCTGGCAATGTATAATTTTGAGGGATTCAATGATCTAACGATAAAATGCTAGAGGAAAGTTAGCAAGAGTTGATTAAGGAAATGTATGAAATACTCAGGAGATACAGTATCAAATTAGGATAAACGAGCAAGGATTTGTGATTCTCGAAAACCAATAATTATATGAGAATGGAATATAGTCTCCATGATATCCAAGAACATATAGGTATTTGAAATCATTTTGCTTAGAATACCTACCCCGCCAGTATATATCTGACTGCAGTGGACTTTCGACTCCGTGACTCAATTAACAATATGTCATCGAATATTCTGTCAACCTTATCCATTTTCCAACAATCATTGTCGAAACCCAAGATATCAAAGGTATGAAAAATAAAGTCTCAATAATACTCGAAAACCTATGAATGTCTGAAACCACTTTAACTTAGAGTTCCTGCCTCGCCAGTGCGCTGCTGGCTGCAGTGAACCCTCAGTCTCCGTAGTCCAGATAATGACTGCAGCGTGCAACTGCCACGCCACAGTAGATCATCGAATAGTCTTTGAACTTTACCCATAGGAATTTCAAAAGAAGTTTCAAGGGATCAAAATAAGTTTTAATAGTCCAAGTCACGAAAATGGTGAGGTTACCTGTCTGTTAGAATACAAGGGTTTATTAGGTACTATGAAGTAACACGAAATATAATCAAAGAGTAGTAAGTACAAAAAGGGCAACCAGGGAAATTTTAAAATTTTGAAATAGAAAATCGAAGTTTGAATAGTAATCGAAACCTCAAATGAAATCCAGAATGGTAACAAGATTTCGTATCTGGAACGTAATCCTGGATAGGTAACGAAGTCTCAAAGGTGGCATAGAAGCAAAATATCAGATACAAGACAAAATCTCAAATTGAGGACCAGAAACCTTGCACATGAATCAAAGTATAACAAAATCTCAATTGGCAACAAAGTCTCGAACAATATATTGAAAGAATTTTAATAGAAAACAATTCTCAGAAAATCAACATCAACAAAACTGCGAATAGGAAGTAAAATCTTGAATAGAATCTCGAATATGAAGCAAGGTTATGAATCGTGAAAACAAGAAAAATCTCAAATAAGGTTGCAACACAGCCGTGAACAGAGAATACTCTCGAATAAAATCATGAATAGAAATAGAATTTCAAACAAGGATCTGATCAAAGTCTCAAAATAGAAAACAAGATCTTCATACAGTATTTCGAATATGGACTGAATCGCAACGAGCATTAATTAGAAGCGAAGGTTCAAACTATGTTTGATTAGGAGCAAGCTCGAATAATGAACAAAATATTAATAAGAGAATAGGAAAAATGTCCATAAAACAAGCAAAATCTTAGATAGGAGACAAGGTTGAAACGAAGTAGTGGACAAACAACTCTCGAATAAAATCAAAGTCATGAATGGAAAACAAGTCTCATATAGAGAATGAGTCAGAATCTTGAATAGTAAATAAATCTTCAAGAACCTTCAAAGGAATCTTCAACAATGTCCTGAATAGGACGAAACTCAAACAAAACTTCGAATGAGGAACAGGATTCCGAAATAAAATTTCGAGAAACGATTAAATATCAATTAACATGAAGTTTGATGAAGGAACAAAATTTGCAAATAGGAGCCATCACTAGGAAACAAGTATCGAATAATGGATTTCAAACAATTATCGAATTGTGGATCAGAAACAAGTTTTGCCGAAATAGGAAACAATATCTCGAAATAAGTTTCGACATCAACCAAGGTTTCTAAAATAGAAAACAAGAAGTTTCAAGAATGATCTAAGTGTTAAGAGGAATTTAAAGGAAGACTGGATTATGAATCAAGATACATGGTTTTCTCCAACCATGCAAGAAAAGCCTTCGGTCTTCAATCTGTCTTCAGTATTCCTCTGGAACTAGAATCTCTTCAATCTTCTTCAACTGTCCTGACGTAGACTGGTCCATGCAGTAGTACTCCATATGATTGCTGAATCTGGAGAGGCGGGTTCCTTTGCTGTAGTTCTAGTGCTCTTCGTGCTCGTACTTGGGCAGTATGATCAGTGGCCTCTAGGCAGTCATTGACTTGGTGGACAGGCGATCCGCAGTACAGGCGTAGCCTTCGTCTCTGGTGGCATTCTTTGTGGTGATGTCCTGGGCGACGGTAGAAATTATAGGTGGTCGTCATCTGAATCTGAGTCTGGGTCTCCCGCTGGACTGAAGCACAGAGCCCCTGATAGGAATATACGTCTGCTGGCATGCTGGCTGTTGAGATCTGCTCTCGATGATATGACTGGTGGTGTGACCGAAGAAGCGCAGACTGAGTATTGTGGCACTTTGCGGGTCCAGGATAGTTGTTGTCTTCGTCATAAGTCCTCATGTCGCTCCTGGGCTTTAGCCTTCCATCTTGTTGTATGTGCTATGAACTGGATCTCCCGGTTGGTGACTTCAATCTTTAGATGAGTTGGGTCCTCATTGACTTGGATGATCTTCAGTGCGGTTCCAGGTTCTCGATCTGTTCCTCGGTGCAAGATATGCACTTGGTGTCGAGGAAGCCCAATGATCCGTGAGTCTGGAAATCAGAAGTCCTTCCTGGCTTGGAGAGTGTATCCACAAGTCTGGCTTGGTAAAGGATGACATGCTCCCTCTGGTTGTCAAGGAACTCCTGAAACATCTCCGCCAACTGCGTACTACCCATGGGGATAGTAGAGTGATAGAAGGTAGTGTGAGCTCGAAACCTTCAAGTGTGGATGGATCGACTATTCCGGTGTTGCGTGCTTGAACTATCTAAAAAAATAGAAAACTGTTAAAATGTCCTAATCCTAAAACAACAAGTGTTTATTGATATCAATATACCTGATATAACATATATACCCTTATTTCCCGAGTTTTCCTATGCTGTGATCAAATTTCCCTAGTTTAATCAAGTCCTCCAATAGTACGCTAAGACCTAGGTACCATTAGGATAAACCTGCATGGGCCACCACTAAAAACATGTCACGACCCGCTTCCGAATAATCGGACACGAGTCGGACACGCCCAGCCTTCGTCGTTAGACACGAAGAAGTAAGCTGTACCAAGCTAGGAAAATTTAACCAGATAAACAGGAATGTATACAAACACAACATCTATAAAACGTTTCCAGAATGATCACCGTAATCCACCGATCATAATATCATAAAAGTACTAGAGGCAACAAGAATGAAAATACACTATAAATTCTAAGAACAGTATCTAGGAGTAAAGCTAAACAGTCTAAATCTAAAGCCTTAAGCTAAATCTCATCCTGCTTAGCTAATATCCTGGGCTCTGGCCCATAAAGTAGAATAATACCCTGCAAGTATACCTGGAACATATCCTAGTCAGGAGCGGAGCTAAGTATATCCAAGGAAATAAACATGAACATCATGGTATGAACAAGAAACAGGAAATATATAAAAGTACGAGAAATGAGAACAAGACATGAAACTGAATCATGAGTACTGAAAGTAAATACAGGGAACATGATATGAGTCCTGAACATGAAATACAACCTGAACATGAAATACAACCTGAACATGAAATACAACCTGAATCCTGAAATGTGTAATATTGAAATACATCCAGAGTGTGTGATCGGCTTGGATAGATTCAATGAACATGAAATGGTACGGCTTCGGTCCCGCATGCACGATGCGGGACCCAAGCTATTCACATAAATAGTAACAGGGTTTGATCACACATCTGTAGTATTTTCTCTCTCAGACACAAGTAACTCATGAAACATGAACAAGACAATCCCGTGATACATCGTGTCAATAAGGTGAAACAAGAATGAATATACAAGACATAAGAAAATGAACAAATCCGAGGAGTATACTTGTCTTGCTTAGGGTGATCAAGTGTGGAATGCACTGCTAGGTATCCTCCTGTCATATGGTTATAATTTGATTAGACTATAAACGATTATCAATTAACTATACTTATAAACAATCCTATTTCTATGAATACCCTTTCCCAAACTAAAGTATTTCTACTAGTCTACTAGAAAAGAACAATGATGCCTATGACTAAATATATGCGGTTAAAATTATATTCTCTATAGAGATCACCTTACTAATATTTGACTCAATTCTAATCTTAACCTATAACTAGCAAGGCTTCCTTGGTATTGGTATCCTACCATGAGTACTGTCCTACCCAACTTCCAGTCTTCCAAGGATTCAACTATTCTAGGTTAACTCTTGTAGATTAAGATAACCTTCATAGCAACTCTTGAATCTACAAGGCTGAACCCAACAATATTCTCAAATGACAAAGCCAATGACTTGATTACTAATAAAACAAGACTTCAACCTGACATTCAGTTGGGTGAGGAATCATCCTAATATGAGTACTGATACCATCAGTCTAACCAAGGCTGATTTGGGTCAGTCTTGCTTAGGCTGATTAATCAGTCTCCAGCTCCTCTTCTCAGTCCACAGTGGAATCAACAATGGACAAAAATCCTTATCTCAGTCTAGCCTAACCCTTTCCCTGAAATACTAACTGGAATTATCGATTCTCCTACAGAATTTACAATCAGTCCAGTCTTAATACTGGAACTAACTGCCTGAGCAGAGCAGTCTTCCAATTGCAATGGATTACACCCACCTCTGAGTCAACAGTGAAGGAAATATGAGCTGTTTTAGCAAGGTTTGGTTTTAACCTGACATGAACTGAATCAATAGGTATATCGAGATTTAGGATTTTAACTAAAGGTACCAGACTTAATGTAGTTCAGTTAAGTGGTATTGGCAATAAGTCGAAACCAATACAACAGCTCATGCCTACATCAATGTGCTAATTTGGTAGTAATGTTCAAACTTACAACATTCCTAATATCCCTATTAGGTATTCAATCTTTGTTAAACTGAACTCAGTCAAGTGTCATACTTCACTTTGGTACTAGGCACTAAAATCTCAATTAACTGCCTCTACCAGCCATGCCATACTCTAACAACCAACATTCTTATCTATAACAGATTTCAACAACCACAAACAAGGAATTCACTCTACATTTCTAATAAGGATCATAATCCAGACCTTCAGAGAGTTCAAGATCGTCGTCAGATCGTCAACGGAGTCAACATATTTCCACTCGCTCCACTGACACAGTTTCCAGATAAAAACAAAAGTGTACTCTTAGGACTACGTCTAAGTCCTACATTGTATACTATTTTGTTTGTAATTGAAATACCAGTTTTAATCAACAAAACCTTGTCACATTTTCGATGGCAAACATGCTCCAGTACCAAATTGATAGAGAATTCTACTGCTCTATCTGGGGCAATCCTGGTAGCTCTTCTGGAAATACATCCTTAAATCTTCTACAACCTTTGGAAATTATTTTTCCTCCAGTTCTTGGAATTTTCTTGAATTGGTAGTTCAAGTTTTTCCAATTCTCCACCATCAAATTCTTTCTGGTTTCGGTTAAATTCATATGTTTTCTTATTTAGAAGTTGGAATAAAATCCTTCCTTGACCACAGTCTATATTGGTTGACGTCCTTGTTAGCCAATCTATTCCAAGTACTATATCATAATTGTTCATTGGAAAGACCAATAGTCTTACCCGAAAGACTCTACTGCCTAATTTTACTGGACATGTATGACAAACATGGCTAACTTTTACTACACCATTTCCCGTAAAAATATTCAGATTCTTAATCAATGTTTTCAAAAACAAATTTTTTTTATTCCAAACTTGAAAAGAATCGTACAAAGTACAATGAATTCTGAAAAAGTACAACTTTAGGAATCCGATCAGAAGACGATTGCTTTATCCCTTGGACTATGTGAACTTGAAGACTAAAGCCTCTGGAGAATGCAGCAACACTTTTGCAAGAACTCTTGATCTCTGGTCCCCTAATAATGATTGAAAACTCTATTTATAGAGTTCTGAAAATAACCGTTTTAGCAGTTATTCTGATGTACACAAGGTTGAACTGCGCGGCTTCGGGTTACGCCAATCTCAGGTTGCGCCAATTTCCATTCAATTACTCGAACGTGTACTAACTGTATTTAGACGCGTGGCATCATATGATTGAGATGCACATGGTCATGTACAGAGTAGTGGACACGTTTTGAGAGATTAGTGGCATGTGCGCCACGTCATCCTGCTTTAGAACGTTAGTTGTTTCAACTATGTCAGGTTGCACGAACTTCAGTCAGAAAGTCAAACTGCGCTTGATCAGTTTGCGCCTAGGCACAAATCAGTACATAGGCACGTGGCATCATTCGAGTTACATGTCAGTCTATAAGGAAAGTTTGATCAGGTTGCGCCTAGGCACAACTTGCAGAGCGCGCTGAACAGCTGTCATTAATGACAGCAAATCGTCACGAGCGCCACGCTTTACGGGATTCGAAAAGATTTCTTCGTTTATCGTGCTGTCAGTTGTTAGTGCTATCAGTTAATGATGATAATTACTGTCAGGCGCCATGTAGGCTTAGGCACAATCTGATATATGGCGCAACTTGAGCAGTGGCACAACTTGATTTTTGGGCTTCATAACAGTGGCACAACTTGATTTTTTTGGGCACAACTTGATTGCTGAGTAGTACAAACATGGCACAACTTGATTTTTAGGCTCTAAAAGACCTCCTTCAAAGTTTTTGAATTTTGAAATGTCACAAAACTTTGAAATACTTTGAATCGTAGCAATTACTGAGTAAAGTTGCACCTATCTGGCGCAGTTTGTTGCGAGCTGTTACGATATTTTATGCACAGCTTGGGGTGACTGTTAGGATTCTGTTTAGGTTATAAATAACCCTTTGTTAACCGACTTTAACTCTTTACCTTTGCTTTAATCTTCTGAGAGAATTCTTTGAGCTCTTTCGATCTTCTCTCCGATCATCTTCTCGATGTAATGGCACCCAAGAAGACCACCGCCGATAAAGGGAAGGGTGTTGCTGAACTCTCGACCTGTG
Source organism: Iris pallida (assembly GCA_029216955.1). Lineage (NCBI taxonomy): Eukaryota > Viridiplantae > Streptophyta > Magnoliopsida > Asparagales > Iridaceae > Iris > Iris pallida. Next base: position 24,138,738 of record JANAVB010031417.1, on the reverse strand, counting down.
ATCTGCTGACCCGCGCTCCGTAGTATGCACCTCCCTCTTTACGACGAGAAACGGCTAACCCAGCTTTCGAAGGTGACCGAGAACGAATGATTTTGAACATGGTGTCCGACTTGGTTTTCAATTTGAATGACTTGTGCCCCTCTTCTTAGAGTATTTGGTGCATCACAGACTTTGCGCCACCCCTTATTGGGGTGTGGTTGCTTGTTTGAGCACTGTTCGTTCTTTCGAACCATGTTGCGTATGCTGTCGTACAACTCAGTTATTTCGCAACCAAGGATATCGTGCAACCAAGTTATTGCGCAACCAAGTATGTCACGCAACCCGGGATGTCGTGCAACACAGTTGTCGCGTAACCTAGGTTGTGGCGTAACTTGGGATGTCGTACAACTTAATTGTCGCGCAACCTAGGATGTCGCGCAACCTAGTCGTGCTCATCATAAGGATAGCGCAACATAGTTGTTTGTACTTATAACCGTTGTGCACTCTTATTATTTCTTGTGTATTTTGTCAGCATAAATCTAACTTCTGTTTATCTGTTTCTTTGTAGTTGACCTCAGGGAAGATCCTCATGCTGAAAGATTTGCTTCAGCCTTTAATGTTCCAGAGTATAAAGAGAACTTATCCCATGTTTTATTTTCTCAGTGTGATGGCCCTGAAGCGTGAAAGACTGTTCTTGTGGCCCAAGAAAGTCATACTCTGCTGAGTTTAATGAACAGACAACCCCTAGAGAGTGTTGATAGTGTGGTCCATAAGAAGCCTGTTGTTTTATTTGGGGATGCCATCAAGAAGACTTCCCAGCCTAAGGCAAAGAAAGAGGATAGAATATTCTAATGTGGAGACAAAATCATATACCTCACAGAAATATCAAGGTATATGGCTTTGTCTCAATATGAATTCGTGAGCTACCTCCGAAGAATGTCATGGAACCTGACTCCAATCCAACAGGCCAGAGTCGAAAAAATTTATTATAAAATGGGTCCGCAGCACAAGGACACCTTTTACAACACTTCTGAGAAATACAACACTCACTTGAGAGGTTTAAGACCAGGTTGTATTCCTCCTGAGGATTCATCTCTACTCCTTCCAGTCAGGGTACCCATCTTTGTAAATATATTCGCGAAGGCTGAAGGAAGATATCCAGATCACGACATGCGTATGACAGGTCTAGTTAATCCAGATATAAAATGCTGGAGCAGCTTAGCCAACTGGATCTTGGATCAGTTCAAGGATAAACTCCTCGAACTAGAACTTTATGATGCCATCTGGACCACAGTCTACGACATTCGCCAGAATGCTCATATGTTTCTGGCCTTAGTAGAGAGATACAACGATAAGACTGGAACTTTCATGACCTCCCATGGAGAAATGGGATTTGCACTTCATGAGATGAGATTTCTCTCTCATCTTCCAACGGGTGATAATCCATATGAAGAGTACGTGCCCACAAATAAAAAATTGGATACTATGTCAGAAGACAATCCTCAGATGATCGCTGTCTTTCAAGAATTGTTGTGTCATTACAAGATTTGCTCTCTCTACTATAAAAGTGCCACTGCAGGTACTTGTTATATCACCAAATGGATGTCGTACCTCTTCCTGGGCTATGCGTGGGAGGATAAGCCACTTCAGAGTCAAGCTTATGCTCCTCGTTTCTTTGAGCCTCTCAGTCAAAGAGACGTGCAATATTTGATGGAGAAACACAAACATGAAGATATCAAACTAGATGAAGATTGGCACCCGTTTAAGGCTGGTACCACCATCTAAAGTTATCTCAGACAGGATTATAGATCTATGTCAAAAGAGGCCCAGCTAGCAGGTTTTCTCTCTTTATGGCTGCAACGCTTCATAGTTCCAGGAGCCAGTACAGTTGATAGGTTCCACCAAAGCGTTCTGTTTGTTGCAGTACGTCTCGTCTTTAGGTATAAGATGGATCTTCTATCAGCAATGAGCTGCCACTTGAACGCAGGATTGCATTCTTTTGTGCATACCATGCTTCATGATAAGACGGCGAGACAAGATTTTCCTCGTACTGCACATATTTATTCAGATGGTTATTGCTTCACCATCCATGTCTGATGAATCCCGATATAGGAACTGTTGGTGGAGATTTCATCCGACGTTACTCCAGCGCTCGTTGGAATTATGCTGCTCTTTCGAAATGCAGGTTTGTATTGAATTGTGGATCTGCATAGAGATTTTAGTGTGTCCCGCCTCCTCACGGATACGAGACTATCCCTCCACAGTTGATGGATCTGGATGCAGAATCACTCCGCCTAAGTTCACCCATCTTTTCATGGCTACAGATGATCCGCCCATCTCACTTAGTCTACCGATTTGAAGAAGATTGCTGTTTAGAGCCTATATTTGCCAAGTCGATTTGCATGACAGTTTGACTATGATCAACTACATGTGGGTAATGCCACTACTTGTCTGCAGGCCAAAGGCTTTCTGATTGATAGGGCTAGGGCTTGGAGATATTACAATGCCAGGGGCACGAAATCTGTGTTTTCCATGCCCTACAATCTTCAGCAAGGCCCGCGTATGTTATATACATACGCAAATTTTTATACTTCGGCAAACACTTTTACTGAAAGCTTCCATCTCGCTCATAGCTTTGCAAGTGACAAAAGATCTAAATTAGGAGAACACACTGTACAATCATTTCAAGATGTAGAGGATAAAGATCCTACAGATCCACCGCTGGAAGCTTCTATTTTGAAGAACTATCCGGATGAGGTACATGATCTTTTGGATGTATCTTTAAAGGTACGGAAAGAGAAATCCCCTACCAAGGGGTTAAGAAAAAGAAAAACTAAGGAGACAACGGCCCTCCTTCATCTTGATGATAGACCTACTTCGCCTAGAGCTCAGGAAAAGAAGCAAAGAACTTCATTGGTCATAAATGAGCCAACGACTACGAGAATAACTCGTTCTCAGTCTAAACAGATGCTCCTTGGTACCTCTCCCGGAGATAAGGAGGCCACTCTTTCTTCTATTCAAAAACAAGGAGGGGTTACTCAAGAAGAAACATCTACTGCCTTGATCGATCTGGATGATGATCGCACTGAAACTGCTGAAGAACCAGTTGCACCACCACGCAGGGATGTCAAGAGAAAATTATTAGTGAACCAAGATTTACCACCTCAGGAATCTTCTATCCTTCCCTCACTGATAGAATCTACCAGCCATCTGGAAAAAGATTTACCACCTCAGGAAGGTAATATCAGGATTTTGATATACATTGATATATGTATATTTGATTGATTCCTTTATTTACAGTGGTTACTTCAGCAGGTATCCAGCTTTCTGCCACGACTGTAAAGGCCCCAAGATCGGATACTTTGGTGGTAAGTATTTCCGCTAATGTACTTACTGCGGCGGGGATAACGGTTCCTTCACCAACTCCCGTTACTCCAGTAACCATCTCTTCCGAGAAAGATCTGCCTCCTCAAGAAGGAGTGATAAATTCTCCAAAGGCTTAAGATCCTACTCACTCTGAAGAGGATCGAGAGATGATAGATGCATTAGCAGATTATGACTATGGTGACGAATCATTTGGTGATAACTGCAATATTGCCGCTAAGGAGGGACAAATTTTAGTGGATGTTCCATCACCTCAAGAATTACCGGCCGATGAAGGCCAGTCAATTGCTGAGGGTGAGAAAAACCTAGTTGTCGATGAAAGGCATGCTAATTCCAGAATCGATGAACCCACAATTCCTGAAGAAGTAGGTGTAACTCAACCCGAGGCTTCCGGAGCGATAAATACTGAAGAGTTAGTAGATCAGACTCCAATTGCTCTGCCACCTCAAACTGAATCAGGAGCTGTAAGTAGTCAAGCTACGGTATCTGCGGACACCATGTCGAGGCTGCAGATGGAACCATCCAGACCTCTTGAGACTCCACATGCAATACCCGGCTCAGGTAGATTTCTAAACATGATCTATTTATCTTAGTTCCTTCAACATCGTACATCGCTCTAACAAATGGCATATGTAAATTACAGAAGGACCTACAGGAACTACCAGCTCAACGATGGCTCCCTTGGACAAAGGAACCCCAGCAAGAGAGGGGAGCTCTTCCCATATCAGTGCACAGGATGAAGCGTCTCCACCTGTTAAAGTTGTAAAGACTCCGGCAGAAGTGGTAGCCACCCCAAGTGCTGTAGCGGCTAACAAATTTGTGGTGTCTTCCTTCACCAAAGTCTTCTTCACATCTTTTTTGCCTTTAATTCATCGGGTAATGGAGAGAGAGGATGTTCCATTCAGCACAGTCAGAAATCCCTCCTTATTTTTAATTGGAGGCATCCGCAGCCAAGGAGATGAGGCTCAGGCCACTTTTCTGGAGCATATTTTGGATGAACTAGAGGAGTCAATTAAGGTTTATAAAGACCTTAAATGAGAAGACGTTGAGCTGCTAGTGAATGCAGAATATGAAGCTATGGCTCAAGAGGCTGAAACTAATAAAGCCAATTTTGAAGCTTTCTTATTGGCTTTCACGAGACAATCTTCTGAGCTGGATGTCCAGATTTCTGAAGTAGCCTCTACTGCTGAGCGTCATAAGGCTATAGCTGCGGATGAGGAAAAGAAAGCTTCTGATCTGGAGGCTGAAATCGCCCGGTTTTAGGAAGAGCTCAAAGCTATCAAGCAGGGTGTAGAAAAAGAAACTCAACTACATCAGGCTGCTATCAACCAATTAGACGTTTTGAAGCGTCAAAAGGATGACTTTAACCGGCTACAAAACAAAAAACTAGCCCGTCAAACAGTCGTTCTGCATCCATTTGACCCAGAGTTAGGAAGGATTGAAGCCAGGCAACGGGTGCTGGATTCTTGTACCGAAAGAGCTAAAGCCTTGAAGAAGCGGATCATGGATCTCATCACTTACTCTTCAGAATAAAATGACCAAAATTATTATCTTTTTCTTTATGATGTATCTTTTTTGAACATTTTAATGAAAAGGAAATGAAATAAAAAAAATTTGGTGGTTCCATTACTTGTTGCATACCTTATTATAGATATAAGTAATAGAATTGAAAATATATTCAGAGGTACTGTACGTGATATATTTCTTGATTAGAAAATAACGATATTTATTATATCTGCTCAGAGATAATGTGGACATGGCAGAATATAATGTTGGAAATATTGTTATTTTAATAGACAACTTTGTCAAAGCTGATAGGGACGTGACAAGTTGCTGACGTAGATACTGGAATTCAGAGGTACGGAGGACATGAATTCTTTTTTCTGTTTTAGATTTGAGGATTTATCGTCTATGGCTTTATTTACGAGAAAGTAAATAAAAGTCAATAAATGCTAAGATTGATGAAATGAATGAATAGACAGTCAAACTTCTTAGGAGAGAGAAACTGAATGAATGAACAGTCACCTCGATTCTCGAGGAGAAGAAACTGAATGAATGAACAGTCACTTTGATTCTCGAGGAGGGGAATGAATGAACAATCGGACTCTTTTAGGGAGAAGAAGTGAATGAATGAACAGTTGGACTTTTTTCGAGGAGAAAAGTTGCATCGGTTCTTAAAGCCGATTATCTAGTCATTCTGTCTATAAATAGAACAGAACTTCTGTAGATGTTGTCAACTTCTTTTATCTCAGTACAGAATGTCTTCCGAAGATATGCTCACTCCGAAGATTGAAGATACGACTGAGACGCCTCCTGCTGAGGCTCCGGTGCCTCCTGAGAAAGAAGTGGCGGAAGGCTCGACTGTTCCTGCACCAGAGCAGGACCTGATTACCAAGTTGGTGGAGCCTGGGAAGACTCCTGAAGAAGAAGCTGTGAGGAGAGCTTCCTGTGAGTTGCTGGTGTTCTCGGACAACGAGATGTTTGAATTGCTGGCAAATTATGTATTTAACCAGGAAGGGTCGGGTCCTCGTCCCCGCCCTTGATATTATGTACCTCATTCTGCTTTTAAATAATACAAATAAAAATGAATTTTATTTACATTATTTCTCTGAATGAAAATATTTTGCTATTATACATAACATTTTTTGGGAAATTTGCCATTGATAGGCATCATAGCAATTCTGCTATCTATATTCGTTAATTGGTAGGCTCTATTTGAGAAAACCTTGTTCACCACATAAGGACCTTCCCATTTTGCCTTGAATTTACCTTTGCTCATGTGGGTCATAGTCATAGGATGTCTGACCGTAAGAACTAGCTCGCTTTTCTGAAATGTTCGTACTTTGACTTTGCGATTGAAAGCTTTTGAGATATGGGCCTGATATAATTCGATATGTTGTTGAGCTAGTAGCCTTTTCTCATCGAGCGCCTCTAATCCTTGAAGCCGGAGACGATCATTGTTTTCTGTAGTAAGTTGATTAGCAATGGCAATTCTCAAGGATGGAATTTAAATTTCCAGCGGTAAGACAGCTTCACATCCATATACCAGAGAAAAATGTGCACAACCTGTACGATTACAGACTGTAGTACGATAAGCCCATAGACATTCTCCAAGCTTCTCACTCCAATTATGTTTGTTAGTAGAGACAAATTTTTTGAGGAGTTTGATGATAGTCTTGTTAAATGCTTCAGCGAACCCATTAGCTGCAGGATTATAGGCCGTAGAAGCAACATTATTGATTCGGTTGTCATCACAGAACCTAGTAAATTTCTGACTGAGGAACTGTGGTCCATTATCATGGATGATCCGACGAGGTACGCCAAATTTGTATATCACATGATGTTTGATGAAGTTGATAACACTTCTAATCTTCACTTTAGCTAACGGCATGGCTTCAGCCCATTTAGAGAAATAATCGGTTATAGCCAAGATAAACTGATGTCCTTTAGACGAAGGAGGATTGATAGGACCAATTAAATCCATGCCCCGAGCTTCGAAGGGCCATGAGGCAGTAGTCGGGTGAAGAAATTCCGACGGTTGGTGAATGAAGTCTGCATGAATTTGACATGCTCGACATTTTCTTGCATAGTCAATGGTATCTGATACCATAGAGGGCCAGTAGTAACCCATACGTCGGATACGATCCTGTAATTTGGGACCAGGCTGATGTGCTCCAGAAATGCCGTCATAAGCTTCGCGTAATATTTGTTTTGGTTCATCACCATTAAGACATCTTAAGAGTAATCCATCAAAAGTTCGTTGAAAGAGAGTTTTAGTGGTATGATTATAATAAAATCGAAGCGATCGTCGGCGAATACTTGTAGCTTCTTTAGGATCTTCAGGTAGTATATCATGTACTGCAAAGTCGATGAAAGGTGCCCTCCAATCTTCGCTGATGACATTGACTTCAGTTGAATTACTGAATTCAATGTTATGGTTGTTTTCAATACAAAACAGTTCTCTATTGGAGATAATAACCATTTGTTGTCTTTTGATCGGAATTGCTAAGACCGCTGCTAGGTTAGCTAAGGCATCAACTTCTGTGTTGCATGCTCGATGTACAGGTTCAATGAAGAACCCTTTGAACGAGGAAGCTATTCTGATTGCCGCTTCGTGGTATGGTATCAGATCTTGATGTCGAACTTTGTATGTACCTCTAACCTGATTAACAATCAGCTTAAAATCGCCATATACTTCGAGATATTCAATATCTAGTTGCTTAGCTAATTAGGGTCCAATGAGCAAGACATTGTATTCTGCCACGTTGTTGGAACACGACTCATCCAAGGAATAAGCCCTCTGAATAGCTAATCCATCCGGTGAAACGAGAATAATTCCCACTCCAGCAACAAGGGTACCTCCAGGTCCAATTCTAGATGCTCCGTCGAAGAATAAATGAAAAGTAGGAAATTCTTCTGAGATCATATTTGATTCCAATGTCTCGTCTGGAATCTCATCATAGAGTTTAGATGTCTCAGGGACAGGATGAGCTGCTAAGAAATCAACGAGTACTTGGCCTTTCACTGACTTTTGTGGAACATACACCATGTCATATTGTGCTAATAATATGGCCCATGTAGCAAGCCTAGAATTGAGTGTACTGGGCTTCTTCATTAAAACCCGCAGAGGATTAACTCGAGAAATAACATGAATGGTTTGGCCGATGATGTAATGCCTTATCTTTTAAACAGCAAACATTATGGCTAAGCATTCCTTCTCTACCGGACTATAACGATGTTCAGCTCCAATCATCGTCCGACTAAGGTGGTAGATAGCTTGTTCATGACCTTCTTTGTTCTTCTGAGCCAGCAAAGCTCCCAGTGAATGGTCCATCGCCCGGACATACATCAAGAAGGGTATTCCTGAGATCGGTGGTACTAGGACCGATGGACTCATCAAATATTGCTTTATGTTATCAAATGCTCATTGACATTCTTTTGTCCAAATGAAAGATACACCTTTCTTCATTAATTGAGTAAATGGTCTGCAAAGTCCAAACAAATTCGAAATAAACCTCCTGATGTAAGCAAGTCGACCCTGGAATCCTCGTAGCTCTTTTAGGTTGCATGGAAGATGCATCTCTTGAATGGCTTTGATTTTTTCGGGATCAACGTGTATACCTTTAGAGGTAATAACGAATCCAAGAAATTTGCCACTAGAGACTCCCAAAAATGACTTGGTGGGGTTCATTTTGAGTTAATGCTGGCGTATTAGATTGAAGATGGTTCTTAAATCTTGGATATGATCTTCCTTTTGACGACTCTTGACAGCAATATCATCAACATAGCATTCGACAGTCTTTCACAAATGATCTCGAAAGATATATAGTACTCATAGCCCGCTGGTAAGTTGCACCTGCGTTCTTAAGACCGAAAGACATGACTGTATAGCAGTATATTCCGTGGGGAGTACGGAATGAAGTACGTTTTCATCTTCAGGATTTATCCGAATTTGATTGTATCCAGAAAATCTATCCATGAAAGAGATTCGTTCGAATCCACAAGTATTGTCGATCATGACATCAGTAATTGGGAGAGGGAATTCATCTTTAGGACAAGCATAATTGAGATCTCAAAAGTCTATGCACACTCGAACTTTTCCGATTTTCTTCAAGACTGGTACAACGTTGGCTACCCAGTCAAGATGTTGTTCTTCTCTGATAAAATCATAAGCGATAAGCTTTCTGACTTCATCATCTATCACATCCATCATCTCAGGCTTGAATCGCCGTTGATGTTGTTTGACTGGCTTGGCATTAGGCAAAATGTTAAGTTTATGAGTTGCGACCTGAGGATCTAAACCCGACATATCTTTATAGTTCCAGGCAAAAACATCGATATATTCACAAATAAGGTGAATCAATTCTTGTTTATCATCCTCTGGAAGATTCTTGCTAATGAAGATCGGTCGTGGTACACCTTTCTTTCCAACATCGATCTGGATTAGTTGATCTTTAGTAGGTGGTTTTCGTTGTTCAAAACAGAGTTCCCACTGAGTGTCCATCCTTTGTGCCCAAGGATCTGCTTCAGGAGCTTCTTCAATATCATCCTCATTATTTTTTGAGAATTCGACAAACACCATATTAGAAGATACTGTCACCCGATGGACATGACCAATACTGGTGTTAGAGTCCCATAAAATAGAATCTGAAGAATTAGAGCGTTCATCTTTATCAGATTCAGAGGCTTGTGGAGTTATAACTGGTGAAGTGTAGCCCAGCCCAGTTTTATTTTGCTATAATATGGTATCATTTTTTCTCGTGGAGCAGGAGTACGAATAGGAGTTCGTCTTCCTCTACCACCATTAAGGCCAGTTTTGAAATCATAGCCCATTTTACGGATGATTGCCTTGGATTGTGGACTATAACGACGTAGTTATAGCCTTTCTGTATCTTCTTTTCATTATCGATGTCAGGCATGATTTTTTGCTCTGTTCCTTTACTAAAAAATATAGGAATTTTGCCTTTCTTTCGAGAAGGAATAGGAAGAACGATTCTTGTATTGATTCAAGTGATACCACATTTTGGATAGATGGTACAACTCCTATTGTAAGTGGTTTAAAGCTATCTAGCATATCTAAATAACATCGAGTAAGATATGAGACATCAGTATACTGCAAAGGAGATGCTACTTTATTGATCTTTACATCATTATTTACAATAGGACCTTTAGCCTTAGAAGGCTTAGTCAGATTGATAACCAGATGGGGAAAAGAAGAACGAGAAGGAGGAAGGGGTTTTTTACGACGAAGGTCGATTACAAGTGGCTCAGAAGAGGTGAGCTCCCTTTGTTCCTGTTTAACACCAGGAGGCTACTTCTTGTGAGAAGGAAGGTAAATAGTTAATGTTTTGGAAGACTGAGGACATGGAGTATGTCCTTTGACAGGGATCACCAGATTGTCATTTGGTACGCCTTTCTATTCTTTGTCAATATCTATTGCTAATACCACCTTCATGAATTTATCCTTGTACATGCGAGAATCGTTGCAGTATGCTTCAACCCCCTGAAAGGATTTAAGTCTACAACTTCTTTCTGTACTTCTCCATTGCTATCTGCATATTTGAAACATTGGTAGAGAGTAGAAGGTACAATATTGTGTTCGTGGTTCCCAGCAAAGCATTGTATGAGCCATGATTATCGATAACGTAGAAAGTCACCTTTCGTACGAAGATTGCCGATTTGAAGTTTTAGGCATATCTTCCCCAAAGGTTCACTTCTTCCTTGATTGAACCCCAAGATAGTAGTGATAGTTGTAGAAAGGTTGTGCACCGGGATCTTCAAAGCGTCCAGCAGAGTCTTCACCATGATGCTAAGTGCAGACCCTGGGTCAATCAGAATGCGATCGACTTTCATGGTGTCCACATATCCCGTAAAGTAGAGAGGATGATCATGACGATTGTCTTCTAACAATATGTCATCTTGTATAAAAGTGATGTTGGGCATTAATTCAAATATACTATGACAATGTGTACAACTGACAGGCTCCTTTTCAGGCTTCTTGAGGAGAGCAAGACAAGCATCAGCCTGCATCAAGGCCTCACTCAGCGTTTCTCGAGTCTCTTTTGAGAGACGTAAGAGTTCGAAGATTGACAATTTCGCTGGAGTGTTAGCCAATTGAGCCAGTATGTCAAAATTATATGGCTTCTTAAGTCCGAGAGATGAGGACTTCTTCAACGCTTTATCAAAGCGGATAGGTTGCTTTCCCTTGTCTGCTGATGTTGGTTTAGGAGGAATTGATTCCACTACTGGCGAAGATGTAGATGGTATATTCTCAACAGGTGAAGATGATGCAGGAATAACCTCAGGAGATGAAGCAGGATTTTTTTGAGTTTCGAGATACTCTCGGAGGTAGGGTCTCCCAGATCTGGTGCCGATTAAAATTTCTTCTCCCGCTACAGGTTCAAAGGATACAATGTTGCAGCTCTTTGATTTAGTTTTAGAATGCTTCTTTTGATTGGAAGAAGGTGCTTTAAAGTCTGCCACTAGATCTGGATGAATCTACATAATTTTTCTTTATCAGTGGATAGCGGAACAAGACCCTCATTTTGGGGAGGTAGAAGATTCACGATTTCAAGAGTAGCCCTCGGAATGGGAACGACACTATCTTGCACTAGTTGCGGTAGAAAGTCACCAAATTGTACAGAGATGACATTGGCCGTCACAGTCTTCTCGTCCTGTTGGAGAGTAACTGTACCAGAGTTGACCATCACTTGGATTTTGCCCTTGAGCACGTAGCATGCTCGAGTTGGATGACCTATAAACCTGTGATAAATATAATATTTAGGGTGATTAGTCTTACCAACTTTTTTTGGCCGTTTTGCCTCCGACAGTTGAAGCTTATTGCTTTTGATCAAGCAATCGAAGATGCTCATGATATCATCTTCATCGAAAGAGTACTCTTCTTTTGGACGGGATGCTTTTTATGGTGGTGCTGATGGAGTGGGCGTAGGCTGAGCAACATTGACAGCCAATGATTCCTTGCCTTTGAGATTGATGGCCAATGTTTTTTTGCCCTTGCGATTGTTCTGGCGATTATTGTTGTCAGACGTAGGATGTTCATCTTGGTTAGGATTAGCCATTTGAACTCCTAACTGTTTGAACTTTTCAGCACTAACCTCCGCAGCTTTGGCATTTACAATGAAAGAAAGCCAATCTTGGAATTGTGTTGATCCTGTCCACGTGCTGATAATAGGCAACAAATTTGATTTGCAGGTGTCTATTGTTACAGCAGATGGAGTTCCTAGGGGCATTTTGAGTGCCTCACGGCAGAATCTTTCAATAAAATTTTTAGTGGTCTCATTATGTTTTTGTTTAATTTTAATGAGGGCAGACATAGTCATGTCATTGACCCCCTCATAAAACCGTTCCAAAAGTATTTGCTTGAAACCAGCAAAGGAGGTTATGCAGCCATCAGACAAACTACGATACCAGTTATATGTTGCACCGGCTAAACAACCGACGAATACCCTGGTGAGAAGAGCATTATTTGGCTGTAATTGATCAGTCATCACTTCAAAGTGATTAATATACTAACTTGGAGAAGTACTGCCATCAAACAGCATAATGGTAGGAAGCTTGTATTTAGGTAGAAATTGCACCTCCTTCCATTCCGCAGGATAAGGTTATTTTATTCTAAGTCTTTGTAGACCATCCTTCTGCTTGTAGGCCTCGAACTGGGTGCGTAAGAGTTTTACAGCCTCATTATCATCCCATGATGACTGTGAATTGGTGGGTTGATTCAAGATATTAGGAGGAGGAACAACATGATAATTACCACCCTCAGCACCAGACTGACTGAGAGCGACTTAAATCGGTACGGAAGCAACCTGGGGAGATGGTACCCCTAGACCAACATTGACAGGCACAAAGGATACTATGAGCTCAGGATTTATAGTAGGATTCAGAACCGGTGGTATTGTATATTGAGCCACGATTATGGTGTGCATACTTGCGACCATTTCAGCCATGGTCTTCAGTTTATCTTCCAGTGCAGCAATTCGTTGTTCTTGACTGGCTGAACTAGAAGCGTCTTGGTCTTTTGTAACGGCATATGTCGTCACCTCTCTTGCTACAATTGACGAGATATTTTGTTTAGAGTTTTTAGTATCTGCATCAAAGTTAGATAAAGAATCCTCTCCCAGGTGAGCGATGGGGAGATCTTCCTGATTAAAGACAATTTGGTCCAAATCCCGATTTTTTGATCTGGTATGTTGAAAGACTCCTTCACTGGATTCACGAATTCGATCTAAGTATTGCTGACTAGGATTATGGGACGCATTACGTCTTGGATGTTTTCTACCCCCAGTGCTTCGAGATGCCATGTTGACAGAAGCATAGAGAAGTTCATCTTCGTCCACTAGGATTGGGTTGGGAGTCTGAACATAATTCAAACGGTCAAAGATAGACCGCTTGGCTGACTGACAGCAGCATTTGATGACAACTTTATAATGGTGGTCGTAATGATATTCTTGTTGTTGGACCACCGTTGGACGGAATGGATTTGCAACCCTCCGCTTCTGTATTAAGAGTTCACGGAGGCCACTAACAGGACGGGAAGAAGTTACAGGAACGTAGTCCTTGATGATATTCGGAACATGGTTCCTGTTCCTAAGATGTCCTGTTCCTTGAGTGTACAAGGAAGTACTTAACTCATTGGCATGAGCGATTGGATCTTTCACTTCAAAAATGTGTTTCTGGCGCAAGTTGGCCTTTGGCATAGGATGCTTGCATTTTACCGGGTTGATACTGATTGGCACCTGTTGAGATAGGCGCGCAAATCAGATAATTCTGCTCCTGGTGCATTTGTTTGAGATACCAGCAATTTTTCTTACGTAGATCTTGAGATACGCAAGGTTGGAAGATTTTGAATAGTTACCATAGGGGTAGGCAGGATGCCTCTTTGATCAGAATTCTTCCCCCTGGTAGAGATTTGAAGACCTCTGTTGAGAATAGAGGAATATCTGTTCAAGGGAATTCTTGTTTTGACTGGTGCAAATATACAGTCTGAGATATTTTCCTCCGAGTCATAGACCGGGAAAGATTGAGAAAAGACAAAAGGGTGCTTTCCTTTATTTTGTGAAGGGTTAGCTAAAAAGTGTTTCCCTCTATTTTGTTGTTGAACCACAATAGGCGCAGGTTGTACAAGTTGAGGAAGTGCCAAAGTGCCCTTCCCTTTGTTCTGTCTAGCACTAGCACTAGAACATTGCTTCTCCAAGTTCAGAACTAGAGGAGAAGAAGAGGAAATAGCTAAAAGACTATTCCCCTTCGGTTGTGCCAGGGCAACAGAGTGTACAAGTTGTGCCTGGGTAGCAGGATGCATAGGTTGTGCCACAACAGAATGGGCCACTAGTTGTGCCTTGGCAGCAAAGTGAGTAGGTTGCACCTTGGCCATAGAAACAGATTGTGCCTTGGCCACAGAAGCAGTTTGCGCCTTGGTAGCAGAGTGAATGGGTTGCGCATGGGCAACAAAAGTAGACTGCACCTTAGCCACAGAGGTAGATTGCATCTTGGCAGCAGAGTGAAAGGGTTGCACGCTGGCAACAGAAGAAGACTGCGCCTTGGCCACAGAGACAGATTGCACCTTGGCCACCGAGCGCTCAGGTTGCGCCTGAGCAACAGCAACTATGGAAGGCTTAGGAGTCTACACGGAGCACGTTCTGTTTTTGGCAATAGCCACAGTGCGCTGAGTGCTCTTGGTGTCGATCATGTCCTCGTAGGCTGTCTGGTTGACTTGAACAACCAGGGTCTTCTGCATCTTGCTGATTGATGCGGTATCACATTGAGTTGTCACCTTCTCGTCGGAGGAGAAAGTCGTCCCCAGCAGAGTCGCCATTTTGATTGCAAAAACAAAAAAAAGTTTATTCCAAACTTGAAAAGAATCGTACAAAGTACAATAAATTTTGGGAAAGTACAACTTTAGGAATCCGATCAGAAGACGATCGTTTTATCCCTTGGACTATGTGAACTTAAAGACTAAAGCCTCTGGAGAATGCAGCTGCACTTTTGTAAGAACTCTTGATCTTTGGTCCCCTGATAATGATTGGAAACTCTATTTATAGAGTTCTGAAAATAACTGTTTTACCAGTTATTATGATGTACGCGAGGTTGAACTACACGGCTTCGGGTTGCGCCAACCTCAGGTTGTGCCAACTTCCATTCAATTACTCGAACGTGTACTAACTGTATTTAGGCGCGTGGCATAATATGATTGAGATGCGCATGGTCGTGTACAGAGTAATGGACACGTTTTGAGAGATTAGTGGCATGTGCGCCACATCATCCTGCTTTAGAACGTTAGTTGTTTCAACTTTGTCAGGTTGCGCGAGCTTCAGTCAGAAAGTCAAACTGCACTTGATCAGGTTGTGCCTAGGCGCAACTCAATGCATAGGCACGTGGCATCATTTGAGTTACATGTCAGTCTGTGAGGAAAGTTTGATTAGTTTGCGCCTAGGCGCAACTTGCAGAGCGCGCTGAACAGCTGTCATTAATGACAGCAAATCGTCTCGAGCGCCACGTTTTACGGGATTCGAAGAGATTTTTTTGTTTATCATGCTGTCAGTTGTTGGTGCTGTCAGTTAATGATGACAATTACTGTCAGGCGCCACGTAGGCTTAGGCGCAATGTGATTTAGACACAATCTGATATATGGCACAACTTGATTTTTGGGCTTTATAACAGTGGCGCAACTTAATTTTTTTTGGGGGCAACTTGATTGCTGAGTAGTACAAACATGGCGCAACTTGATTTTTAGGCTCTAGAATCAAGGGTTGTGATTCGATTTCCCGTTATGAAATAAAACTAGCAGATATAAAAGAATGTGTGGCTCCTAAATCAAATAGAACTGATGCTGGATATGACGAAACTAATATAGTACCTGTTACCACTTCGCCTGCGACCTCAGCTTCTTCGGTATCCAGTATAAATGCTTGACCATGTTTCTCCTTCTTCTTTTCGGTCTGCGGCTGCCTTGCCTTCTGAACTTGTTGGAATTGGCGGGCCTGGGATGCGAGGGGTGGTCTTCGTTGATCCCCATAAGTTATCATAGCTTGGTGAACATGTGCTTGTATCAATGGTCGAGAACCATTTTCTTGGAGCATGGGCTTGCCCTGATTTCCTCGGAACATTTGTCTTGATCCCTGCTCTGGGTTTTACATTACCGGTCCCGTGGTTGATGGTTGTGGACATTGACCAGTTTGGTGGTTAGCTGAACCACACCTTAGACAAAGTCCCAGGAACCTCCTACAGTATCTCTTTATGCGTCCAGGCTTGTGGCAATAATTGCAAATGAGTGGTCCATCCAAATTATCAACTTGTGGACGTTTGGATGGTCCTTGCCACTGATTCCTGCAGGATGGAGCTCCTGACTCCAGAGCTCTCTTTTGAGTTTGGGGTCGGAATGGTTGTTCCTCCTTCATCATCCTTTCCTAACTTCGTGCAGCCTCTGTTATCTCAGAATATGTCTGACACCGATACGCTGCGACTTTACTTTTTGGTTGACCTCCCAATCCTTCTAAAAATCTAGATATCTTAGTTTCTTCATCGGCTACCATATATGAAGCGAAACGACTAAGTCTAGATAATTTTGCGGTATATTCATCGACTGTGAGCTTTTCCTGCTTCAAATGGATAAAATGTCGCTCCAGCTCCATTCTAGCCGACTTTGGGAAGAATCTTTTTTCGAACTTCCTTTTAAATTCTCCCCACGATATTGCTTCGTCAGAATCCTCGAGATGTTCCGCACTCCACCAATGGTCAGCAACATCTTCCAGCTGGATGCGGACTGTGGAAACCATATTTCCAGGACTAACTTTTGCCACTTTTAATAGTCCTTCGATAGTCCTAATCCATTGCCCTGCTTCCATCGGGCTCTCCGTTCCACGAAATTTCGATGGCCTAAGATACCTAAAATCTGCTATCGTCCCATCCTTAGAATTTTGTTGCCCTCATTTTCTCTAGTACTATAGCAGTAGTGGCTTGGGCCGCGTTTGCATGTTGACTGTTGGATTCTAGAACTTGTTGAAATAATCGATACATGTTCGTAATAGATGGCTCGGTCTGGCCTTGAGATGATGAAGTGTGGGATTGTCCTGGATTAGACATTGTCCTGAAAAATTTGAATATACAAATTTCCTTAGGAATGGTCTTTAACTTATAATGCTCACAGAAAGAATTTGCAAGTCTTAGCAATAAAGGACTACGATTCATAAAGTAAAACACAAGAATGGAAGGCAAGCATATTTCATTTACTATTATCAAAATGTGATACAAATATGCTGCTAAGACTTATCTTACATACTCATACATACTTCTTACATATCTATCCTTACTTTCAGGTTATTATACATACATATCTGCTATGATGTATAGCAGAGAAAAGAAAACAACCCTTACATACATAGGACCCCTTATTTCTAGTTACCTACATATAAGGGTCTGATCATAACTAAGGATTGTCACTTCAGGATGTAACTCTAAGAAGTCATTTAAGGTTCCTTCATATCCTTCCAGTATGGGATATATGTACAGACGATCTGGGTCTCGAATATAAATACAGTAAACATGCCTTTTGTGGTCTACTTCAGCACCATTTTCAATATCTCTGACAACAGGATTCATAACTCCGTAGAATACTTCATAAACTGGTATATCGTAATAGTCTGGTACCTTTTATAGTTTCTTTACGTGTTGTTGGTATCCGTATAGGGTGCGGTCGCTCCTATCCTATAGCAAACTTGGAAGGAATAGATCCATAACCTACATGCACAATATCCTTTAAATAAGAGCAATATTTGTAGGGAGTACAAGGACTAGGATATGGAACGTGTATACTTTATTTATTTACTATTTACAGTATGCAATCAAGTATTACTAGATATTACATTCTTACTATCTACATTCATACATTATTTATACATTGGTAATTTAGATCCACATTTTCCTTATATTAAGGACAGTTGCCTCTGGATAGGTCTGGTTCCATTCGTCCAGAGTACCATTGTAGTTGGATTCTGGTCCTCCGGATGGTTCGGCCTTGATGAGTACAAAATAGTTTACGGTATTATAGTATTCTTCCATTTCATCAGCAATATCTGATACCACTGGGTACTTTAGTTCATAGTGGACACCGTAGACTTCTATCCTTTGTTTTGG
Organism: Iris pallida; assembly: GCA_029216955.1. NCBI lineage: Eukaryota > Viridiplantae > Streptophyta > Magnoliopsida > Asparagales > Iridaceae > Iris > Iris pallida. The sequence continues at coordinate 24,120,726 of JANAVB010031417.1, read as the reverse complement.
GGTATTCGCCACATCTTTCTTATGAACTCGTAATATTCATCTAAGCTGTGGATGCGATTTCCACATCTCGTGAATGGTACGAATCGAGGCATGATCTACACTAAGAAACTTTAGGTTAGTATCCTTTTAACTAAGATTAAATAAATAGGTTAAACAACGTAGAAAATAATATTCATTTGTGTAGTGTTACTAGTTTCTTCTATACTTACCTGTACTACCTTCCTTAAGGTAATTTTCAAGGATTACTAGGGTGTGATTGGAACTCAGGGTTTCACATATAAATTTATAACCTATATTCTACTCTATACCTTTTATTAACCTGGACCTATACCTGTCCTAGATTTTCCATTCTTTGCGGGCCTGCATGGGCCACCACTAAAAGACGTGTCACGTCCTGCATCCAAAATTCAATGGTGATGTCATGAACACATCCCCAGGCTACGCGCCGAATTTACGATTGTCGCCCGTAAAACATCAGAATGGAAAATACAATAAATTATTACATTCATGTACACAACTACAACTATATTATACATCAAGTGCTTTCTAAGAGTACATTATTACAAGTCTGTTACAACAAGATATTTTACATACGACTGACTTCAAAATATTGGTTGTCATCTCTTGAGATTCTCCAGACAGTCTATTCCTCGATATTGTCTTCGTCATACAGAGGTAACATTTTTGCAGAAACGTCATCTTCTCCTAGTCAACAAATGTTAGGTCGCTTAGAAACGACAAGCAAGTCCTGGGTCAAGAAAGATTAAAAAAAATGAAAATGTGGCAGAGATTTGGAAATAAATAATATATACCGAAATTTAGGAAGTTAGATTTACTTTTATGAATATAAATTGAATTCCTCAATACTATTGTCCTTTTTCTCTAGCATAGACATTTAACATGCATACTCGAACAAGAACATATATTTCCTAAATGAAATACAAATTTGAGAACAACCCTTTTGAATATTCTCCTAACCAGCTTTTTCGACAACAATCCCGTATACCTGGGATCAGGCTGTGATTTGGTGGCACTGTAACTCCTCTTCCCGAAATTTTGTGATTTTTTTTAATTTGATTAGTTTACATTTAATTTTTCTATGATCATAGGAGTTGTGACTAAGCCCACAGGTGATTTATGACCATCTTGTGGTCACATGATCTCTAGATAGGATTTATAAGCATGCTATAGCTATATTATATTTTTCTATGATTTTTAGACATTTTTAGATATTTATTTATTAAAGATATATTTATTTTATTGACTTTCATGAATTACTATAAGGTCATTTGGGACTATTTTGAGACAATTTATTTTTATTTAGGTTCTAGGAGGTTAGAAATATTTTCTAGAATTTTCTAGAATTTTTCTGGATTTTTTTAGAATTTTTGGGAATTTTTATATAATTAAAACCTATAGAAATTATATTTTATAGGCTTTGGAAATTTACTATGAGGTCACATGATGATATTTTGTGTTAAAATATTTTATTTAGATTCTAAACACTTAGAAATATTTTCTAATTTTTTTTTGGATTTTTCTGCAATTTATTTTGATTTATTTGGACTTAAAATGATTTTAAAATGATTTTCTGAATTAAAATAATTAATTACCCAGAAATTTACCCAGGGGGGCCACCTGTCGGCGCCAAGGCTGAACCGCCTCTCTCTCTCTCCTATATATATATTATTATATTCGAAACCCTAATTAAATTTCAGCCGCCTTTTTGAAAGAGAGTTCTAGTAGAGATCTCGACTTCCCGAGACGATTGCCGTCAACTCCGACGTGATTTTAGTGTGCCATTTTTTTATTGGATTCGACTCGAGGTAAAATTTTTGAATATATAATTTATTTTCGTATATATTATTCCTAAATTTTTGAAAAATTCGTAGAGTGTCGGTTGTCCGAAACTTGACACGTTTCGGTGTTTTCGAGATTTCGGGAGAACCAGAAATCAAAATCATGAACCGTTTGAAGTTTCGAAAAGCTAACACAGAGCTCTATGACATATATGTTTTCCAGAAATTAATTCGTTCATCTAGTAGTTTAGTTATTCTGTTGAACTCAGAATTGATCGGTTGATCACCGGTTTGGTCACAATTAGCCATAACGGCGATATCTTTTGACCAAAGCGTAATTTTACGGCATGGTTGATTTTAGCGCACTCGTGGCACTGAAATCTACCAAGGTGCACTTTCAAAATCTAGAGTTCACAGTGTTTGACTAGATAGACAACGACACGTCTCGATTTGCGTGCCATAGTTTCCAAAATTGGAAAACACGACTTTGATGGCCAAACTTGCATGTTTAGATTATATTCAGATTATTATTAGGTTAAATTAGGTTTTTAAGTGAATTATTCCAGAATTAGTTATTATTAGATTAGTAACCCAACTAGCCACTATTCCATAAATTTAGAACTAGAACATTAGAATTGATTTATAGTTTTCGTGCACGGTTCATGGTGCGATATGTGTTATAGGTTGACAGCTCCTAGATCGGTATCCTCTCATCCTCGACTTGTGACTATGGTTTGTGCAAGGACCACAGGCAAGATACCTTGCCTCCCTCTACAGTTTAATTCCATGTTTATAGTTTTCATGTTATTATTGTATTATCATTAGATACTCTATTTGTTATAGATTTTATATGATTTATTAGCTCTCTAGTTGACTTGATTTATCTAGTTTCTACATACCATGTTCACCAGTTTATGGTCTTGCTTGACTTTACAGTATAGTTATACTGGACTTGACCGTGTCTTGACTGAGTCATACCTTGTCTCACCAGTACCTTGCTTGAGTCGTGTCATAGAACGAGTACGTGTAATTGAACTGCTAAATCCTTGTTATTGTTTTCTTGGAACCAGAGAGTCTACTCGGGACGAGGGTGTTTGCCTTGATCTGTTACATCCGTGAGTCCACACTCGGGACGAGGATGTATTACTTGTACCAGAGAGTCCACACTCGGGACGAGGGTGCCTTGTCGTGAATTAACCAGAGAGTCCACACTCGGGACGAGGGTTAGTACTAACCAGAGAGTCCACACTCGGGACGAGGGTTAGTGATTAGTTCAAACCTGCGAGTCCACTAGGGGCAAGGGTTTAGTATTCCATTGATCTCGTGTTCGCTTGTTCATCCAACAGTTCAGTTACGTATAGTTGTTCTTGTATTCAAGTTCATAGTCACCAGTCAGTAGCCACTTGTCGTTAATCACTTGTTAGCAGTTCGGTCGTAGTCTCTTGCCATATTAGGTGTCATTCCTTGTTATATCCTGTTTATATATTATTATGCATGATTAAACTGCTAGATAGGCATGTTTATATGTATCTTGCTATGTCCTCTGAGGACCTGATGATCTCTTCAGGTTTAGCGATTGAATGGAGTTAGTTAGCAGAGCGGGATGGTAGAGGATTGCGATGTATGATACATGTATTAGTCAGTAATTTTATATTGTTATCCTTTCGTGCTTTACATTTCTTATCATGAGTTATCCTGCTTATTGATTCAGTTTAGAGACTCTTGTTATTTTCCTTGGAGTCTCATCGGACATATATGCTAGTGGGCTGCAGACCACGACACATAGTGTTCATTCATGTTTCGTACACTTATTGTGGATTTGAGATATAGATTTGTTTTGCCATGATTTGGCAGTATACTATAGCCTTGACAGCGTTACGTATTCGAGAGGGGCTGGAGTCCGCTCGATACGTAGCTGGCTTGCTCACGTGCTTGCATCCGAAAAGCGGGTGTGGGTCATCACAAGTTTTTTTGGTGGCCCATGCAGGTTAGAGCATATCGTATCGGTTACGTAACTGTACTGATACAAGCCTTTGAATATGACTAAACCTTAGAAATCTCAATCCACTCTACCTTGAAAATTCTCTTAGAAATTTTTCTACCGCCTTTGAAACCTCGTATTCGTTCTCGATTATTCTCCCTTGTGCTCCTGTACCATTGATTCTCGTCCCTTCCTATTTCGGGGTGACCAATGATCGTGTTGTCTAGAATTCATCAGAGATTCCTAAGTTATTGTATAATATTGCTTGACTATTGAATATTTGGTTGTTTATAGATATGAGGGATTATAAATGCCATATGCCCTAGATATCTGTTGGTAGAATCGTTAGCAACTAGTTAGAAGGTAATAAGATTTTAGTGATCGTATTTTCAGGAGTAGTGTGACCAAAGGTGGGTAGAAGTCCTCAAGTATTCGGAGTTATAAAAAGACTAGAGAAGGTCATAAAATATTTTTGGAGAAATTAAATTTGAGGAGATTAAGGTAATAGTAGACATTGATTTTTAAGGAATAGTTATGAATTAGAATTTCGAGGACGAAATTATTTTTAAGGTGGGTAGATTTGTAACTCCTCTTCCCGAAATTTTGTGATATTTTTTTTTATTTGATTAGTTTACATTTAATTTTTCTATGATCATAGGAGTTGTGACTAAGCCCACAGGTGATTTATGACCATCTTGTGGTCACATGATCTCTAGATAGGGTTTATAAGCATGCTATAGCTATATTATATTTTTCTATGATTTTTAGACATGTTTAGATATTTATTTATTAAAGATATATTTATTTTATTGACTTTCATGAATTACTATAAGGTCATTTGGGACTATTTTGAGACAAGTTATTTTTATTTAGGTTCTAGGAGGTTAGAAATATTTTCTAGAATTTTTCTGAATTTTTTTAGAATTTTTGAGAATTTTTATATAATTAAAACCTATAGAAATTATATTTTATAGGCTTTGGAAATTTACTATGAGGTCACATGATGATATTTTGTGTTAAAATATTTTATTTAGATTCTAGACACTTAGAAATATTTTCTAGAATTTTCTAGAATTTTTCTGGATTTTTCTGCAATTTATTTTGATTTATTTGGACTTAAAATGATTTTTAAATAATTTTCTGAATTAAAATAATTAATTATCCAGAAATTCAACTCGGGGGGGGGGGGGGGGGCCCACCTGTCGGCGCCCAGGCTGAACCACCTCTCTCTCATATATATATATTATTATATTCGAAACCCTAATTAAATTTCAGCCGTCTTTTTGAGAGAGAGTTCTAGTAGAAATCTCGACTTTCCGAGACGATTGTCGTCAACTCCGACGTGATTTTAGTCTGCCATTTTTTTATTGGATTCATCTCGAGGTAAACTTTCTGAATATATAATTTATTTTTGTATATATTATTCCTAAATTTTTGGAAAATTCGTAGAGTGTCGGTTGTCCGAAACTTGACACGTTTCGGTGTTTTCGAGATTCCGAGAGAACCAGAAATCAAAATCATGAACCGTTTGAAGTTTCAGAAATCTAACACAGAGCTCTACGACATATATGTTTTCCAGAAATTAATTCATTTATCTAGTATTTTAGTTATTCTGTTGAACTCAGAATTGATCGGTTGATCACCGGTTTGGTCACGATTAGCCATAACGGCGATATCTTTTGACCAAAGCGTAATTTTGCGGCACGGTTGATTCCAGCGCACTCGTGGCACTAAAATCTACCAAGCTGCACTTTCAAAATCTAGAGTTCACAGCGTTTGACTAGATAGGCAACGACACATCTCGATTTGCGTGCTATGGTTTCCAAAATTGGGAAACACGACTTTGATGACCAAACTTGCATGTTTAGATTATATTTAGATTATTATTAGGTTAAATTAGGTTTTTAAGTGAATTATTCTAGAATTAATTATTATTAGATTAGTAACCCAACTAGCCATTATTCCATGAATTTAGAACTAGAACATTAGAATTGATTTATAGTTTTCGTGCACGGTTCATGGTGCGATATGTGTTATAGGTTGACAGCTCCTAGATTGGTATCCTCTCATCCTCAACTTGTGACTACGGTTTGTGCAAGGACCACAGGTAAGATACCTTGCCTCCCTCTACAGTTTAATTCTATGTTTATAGTTTTCATGTTATTATTGTATTATCATTAGATACTCTATTTGTTATAGATTTTATATGATTATTAGCTCTCTACTTGACTTGATTTATCTAGTTTCTACATACCGTGTTTACCAGTTTATGGTCTTGCTTGACTTTACAGTATAGTTATACTGGACTTGACTGTGTCTTGACTGAGTCGTACCTTGTCTCACCAGTACCTTGCTTGAGTCGTATCATAGAACGAGTACGTGTAATTGAACTGCTAAATCCTTGTTATTGTTTCCTTGGCACCAGAGAGTCCACTCGGGACGAGGGTGTTTGCCTTGATCTGTTACATCCGTGAGTCCACACTCGGGACGAGGGTGTTGACTTGACTTGCATCAGAGAGTCCACACTCGGGACGAGGGTGCCTTGTCGTGAATTAACCAGAGAGTCTACACTCGGGACGAGGGTTAGTACTAACCAGAGAGTCCACACTCGGGACGAGGGTTAGTGATTAGTTCAAACCTGCGAGTCCACTCGGGGCAAGGGTTTGGTATTCCATTGATCTTGTATTCGCTTGTTCATCCAGCAGTTCAGTTACGTATAGTTGTTCTTGTATTCCAGTTCATAGTCACCAGTCAGTAGCCACTTGTCGTTAGTCACTTGTTAGCAGTTCGGTCGTAGTCTCTTGCCATGTTAGGTGTCATTCCTTGTTATATCATGTTTATATATTATCATGCATGATTAAACTGCTAGATAGACATATTTATATGTATCTTGCTATGTCCTCTGAGGACCTGATGATCTCTTCAGGTTTAGCGATTACATGGAGTTACTTAGCAGAGCGGGATGGTAGAGGATTGCGATGTATGATACAGGTATTAGATAGTGATTTTATATTGTTATCCTTCCGTGCTTTATATTTCTTATCATGAGTTATCCTGCTTATTGATTCAGTTTAGAGACTCTTGTTATTTTCTTTGGAGTCTCATCAGACATATATGCTAGTGGGCTGCAGACCACGACACATAGTGTTCATTCATGTTTCGTACACTTATTGTGGATTTGAGATATAGATTTGTTTTGCCATGGTTTGGCAGTATACCATAGCCTTGACAGCGTTTACGTATTCGAGAGGGGCTGGAGTCCGCTTGATACGTAGTTGGCTTGCTCACGTGCTTGCATCCGAAAAGCGGGTACGAGTCGTGACAGGCACAGTGCTTAGAATCCGGCCCTACCTCTCCTGGGCTTATATGTACTAAGTCTCTCTTGGACTTAGAAAATCACCAATTTGATGTTGCTGTCGAAATTGATGCAAATATCGGATGACACGAATTTAAATTCGGCCCTGCCTCTCATGGGCTAAATGGATGGCACGGTTATTACAAATCCGTCCCTACCTCTCATGGGCTAAGTGTGCCTCACATACTCAATTTGTATGGCCCTACAAATGAGCTAATATACTGATCAGCTTTGGTTTAATTATGCTGCAGAACTATATAGGTGATTGTGAGCCCTTGACCCAATTTTTTTATTTATTAATATCATTATTAGTATTGTTATCATTATTGCTAGTGTAGTTGGTTGTCTTTATAATTAAATGAATTCCTTAAGATCATTAGACATAATCTTATAATAGGAGAGGAGAGTTATGTAAATCAATAAAGGAAGTGGATTTCCTTTACAATAGACCCTTTGTCCAAGGGCTTTATTAAAAAATTACAAATTTAAACTCTAACAGTCGACCACCAATCCCAAACGTGGTACCCCCCTTGCTCTGTTCGAATTCAGAGAACTTCCAAAGCAATCGAAAGGGATAAATCCAATCTCGTTTAAATCAACCTTTCCTCTATCTATTTTCCCCCTTGGCTCAATCCAAATGATAGTATATATATATATATATATATATATATATATATATATATATATATATATATATATATATATATATATATATATATATATATATATATATAGAAGGTAGCAGCCGCACCTGCTATACTCATCAAAACCCTAATCTACTATTCTACCATCGGGTGCCAGAACAAACCAGGACTTCGCCTTCTGCAAGCAAGCATCCATCTTTTCCTCGTGTCATCTTTTGTAGAGATCACTATTGGAATCCCCTCGGACAGGTAATCAACTACATTACTAACTTCTTTGATTCTAGAATATTTGGACCACAAACTATTTGTGATAATGAGTCTATATGGGTTAGATTTTATAAGGTTTCAGGAATATAATTGTTATCATATGCCATATGAAACGGATAGGACGTGCTAGTATGGATTTTTGGGGAGGAATATGGTATTAGGTGTGTTTGATATAATGTGTCAGGGAATTAAAAGTATGAGTTATTGGTATGTGTGCAGGCCTGTCCCATGAGAAGTTGGTATGTCATATTCAAAGTACACTAATAGATAGCTATGGAGTTACATCTACGCAAATATCAAATGAGTAATGTCTATGAGATAGGCTGAAGTTGAAGGAGTCTGTGCAAATTTAGGACAACTATAGTTACAACAGTTGTTAAGTTGCGAAAGAGGGTATCATACTTAAGAGGAAAATTAGTACGATACGGAGGTTTGTCCAGAATTGGTGGGTGGAAATTCCTGGATATAGAGTTGCGTGTGTACTAAGCGGCCTAGGTAATAGTAGGAGAGTATCATGATTAGAATTAGTTGAGATTGTATGTGAGAATAGCAGGAATATGTATTAGTGCTGTGGTTAGGAAATGTACCAATGATCCTTAAATATGAGAACAGTTCGATATTGAAACCATAAAAAGAAATTGCAGTTATATTTGGAGAATATTGGGTGTGCACTATCTCGACAATGCAGAGCAACCAAGAACTATACAACCTTCTATATGCAATAGATTTCTAACATGACCTTAGGAGTAGGACAGTTTAAATCTAGCAGGACAGGAGACGGGGGGAGGTCTGCGTGCAGGTTTAACATGCAATACCTCGACCTATACTGTTGGCAGAAGCTAAAATGCAGCAGCCTGCAGTGACCCGAGTTGCCTAATTGTTAAAGGCATATCAATATGTGTGTGGAGGGCAAATGTGTATCAGAATAGCAGGTGCCATGTACAGGTAACATACTATGTACTATTCCAATATGTATGTGTGTATCCTGTGTGCCAAAGGGGAAAATAGGTATCAGTCAGGTTGGATGTACGCATAAGGATGAACATTACTGTTTAAGTATTTTATTTTTAGGTTCCTAGTACGAAATCATGCTTGAAATTTTATGCCAATAAAGAGTTTAGATTTAGGGGATTATATGGTGTAAATTGTGTCATGACTGGGTGTATGTGTTGAACCGTGTAAGATATACAACAATTGTGTATATTTGGGTTCGTATCAAGGAAACCATGTACCTAGGGTGTACCAACATATTGTCAAGATATAGCTAAGTGTCTATGTATAAGCCTAGTACAGGAAGATGGCATCAGTGAAGGGTTTTCTTGGGTAACAGTAGATTGCAGGTGATAAAAAACCATGGGTGAAGACATGGCAAATCTGTGAGTACATATGGAAGTCTGTGTGTGTGTTCAGTGTACAGGCTCTGTGCAACTTGCAAATTGGACAGTTCCAGGATCGCTCGCACTAGAGTTGTTATCCATGGGTAATAGTACACCCTATATCCTTATGTAGATATTAGTTGGGTAAATGGGTGTGGGTAGTTTAGAAGAGCAATATGGGGTTCTAATTTCATATTAGTGGGACTTACGTGCAACAGTAGCTGCAGTATGCAGTTTAAAACAAAGCAACAGTAGTAGGATTTTACTTGTGTACATAGGCAGTCTCTACAGGAAATCAGGGTGTAAGGGTAAACTGCAACAACATTTGGACTAGACTGCATTATAGCAGCATGTAAACTACATAGTGTGTTGCATAGTTTAGTGAGTGTGTGTGAGTACCTGTCATGTATGTATGTATTTATATCTGTGCTAGGGTCAAGAAGGGTAGTAGGATACGATTCATGAAGGTCATGTGTGTCTCCTTAGGATAAATCCTATGTATAGATTAGTGTCCTACAGTGCTTTACACATATGTGTATATATGCAAGTCTGAGTAGCACATGAATATGTGCATGAGTGTTGTTTAGATAACAGCATGTAGCTAGGTGTATTTGTGTGTGTCTGCACCCTAGGCTAGAGAGTATTCAATTGGAAAGGATGAGTTAGTTCATATGTATCACAGTGTATCCTATGTAACACATGTATATATGGGAATCCTGTAACATGTTTCTACTGTACAGCAGCAGAATTTGCCATAAGCAGCATATGTCTAGTTTGAGGTACAGATATGTAGGTATCCCAGTATAGGGTATTTGAGTGTGTGTGTGTGTATATAGATAGTGTCTGAATAAGCGAGTATGTGAATATGTACACGGGTGATACAAGGATATTAGTATAGGAAAATGACAAGGCTAGGTGGGTACCAATATAAATTATGATAAGAGTCAATATGATATATGGGTATGTGTATGGGGCAAGGGTAGGTATCCGGGTGTCAAGGATGGAAAAGTAAATCGGTCAAGGGATAGGAATGTGAAACCAAAGGCATAATAGGTAATAGGTTGGTTTGTTTTGATTGTAAAATCCTTTATTTAACATTGTGAATTTATAAAATAGGTTATTTAACTTGGACATGGTATCGGACCCGTATCCGCAGCTCAGGACATCAGGCAAGTATACCTTGCTTTTCTTTACAGCTTTATTTATATGCTCATTTCCTTCATTATCCAGTTGCTGATATGTGTTTCTTCATTGTTATAAACTCCTTGTTCACAGTTAGCTTTGTAGCCATATCAGACATGTTTTTCACTTGTACTTGATTGAGTTGTATCATAGGATGACTGCGTTATAAACTGAACTGCTATTTCCTTGTTTCGATTATCATAACTTGCGAGTCCACACACGGGGCGAGGGTTGACCGTTTGCACCTGCGAGTCCACACTCGGGGCGATGGTGATTTTTTTTGAGCTGACCTGCGAGTCCACACTCGGAACGAGTGTTAGCGACTAGTTTCAAACCTGTGAGTCCACACTCGGGGCGAGGGTTTGGTATCTATTGATCTCTTGTTTACACGTTCCTTCTAGCAGTTCAATTATGCGTAATTATTCATATTTTCGTGTATCGTGTGTGCTTGGTCTTTTTCATGCTTATATCCTGTTTTCTTTTCATGCATGATAAACTGTTAGAAAGGCTTGTATATTATGTATCTTGCTAGTCCTCTGAGGACCTGATGTAAAACCCCTGGATTTTTGAATTATTATTATTATTATTTAATTGCCTTAAATATGATTTTATGGAATTTATGTGTAGTTTTAAATTAAATTTTTATTTAAATATGACCTTAGCCATTGTTGAGTTTTGGAGCACAAGATGGCTAAAATTTGTAGCACAGAAGATGTAGCAGTGTGCCATGACTAGTGTATTAGCCATACCATGAGAGGCCTAGACATAGTGATGTTCGAACTAGAAAAACCAGACCAAGTTGTGCAATGACTCGTTTAAATAATTTAATTAGTTATTATTTAATATATTGATTGTTAGATGACCCGGCTGGACCAAATCAGCCCAAATTGGACCCAAACCAATTCCAAGCTTATGTAGGCATGTAGTTGACCAAAGATGGCCATGTAGGTGTATTCATGTATGTACAAATATTTCTTAAACTATTTTAGAACTTGATGTATATTTTTCTAATTATTTTATTGTTGTACAAATATTTGTATTTTTATTAAATAGGTGTTTGTCAATAATTGTACAATTTTTTGGACACGAATAAAGGGTGTAGTTTAAGTTCACTAAACTGGGTAATTTTTATTATTTTATTATTAGTAACGTGATTTTTGTGATTTAATAATCATAATTATTATTAGATATTTTCATTATTTAATTTTATGGCCAATTGAATTTTATATGCATATGTACATATATTTAAATAGACTAAATATATGGATAGATAATATTAGGATTTTTTTTTAGATTTATTTGGGTATATTTAGATGTATACATATATATATATATATTTTTTTTTATATGTATACATATATATATATATATATATATATATATATATATATATATATACATATATATATATATGTATATATAAAAATATATATATATATATACATATATATATATATATATATATATATATATATATATATATATATAAGGATATATATGTATATAGTTATTGAGAAAAAAAATATAAAAACCGAGCTGCTACAGTACCGTCTTCCCCCCGCAACCCGAACTCGCGCGCACCAGGGAACGGATGCAGGTGATTCAAATTGAATCTTTTCCTCATCAGATTTCCTCAAATATTTTGTAACCCAATGTAAATTAAATTCTCTTCCAATCTAACTAAATCCTACTCGAATTCGAATTAAATTCGGAATTTAAACCCGAGTATAAAAATAGGAACCCGTTCGATAGGAACACTTTCAAAACCCTAAGGAAATCTATACGTGCTCTTCGTGCTTCGACCCAGAGCAGATCCTGACCTGTGCGAACGACTCCAGGCCGCTATCGACCGCCGGAGCGCCGCCGACAACCGCGCAGTCGCCGTAGAACCGCGTAGGAACAGGGATTCCCTTCTCTGAGTCGAACGTGAGGTATGCATCTTCCCAAACCAAATTCTTCATCTCTGTTTGATCAATTTCTGATCTATAAATTTCTTTAGGAAGTCTACATAACCACCTAGCAATCCCAATAATTACTTTAGGATAAATCGTGTAGTAATCAATATTGATCCTGACCCAAAGATTCGAAAAATCTATCTTATAAACAGTTTGTAACACAGCCAACCACCCCACTTTGATGATTGATTCCCATCAGTCCGTTAACCTTTTAGTAAAACCATTTGAACAAACCTATAGACAACCTGTAACACTCGAAAATCCTTTTTATAGTTACTGTTTTGATTAAGTATATGCGAAGTTATTCGTTTTCAAATAACCCCGTCGCAAACCGAAGGCATCGAAAGATGCGTATCGACTTTTTGGACGTGTGGACCTTGACGGAATTTGAATTGGTCGCATGTGCGCGACGAATTTGACCCGTATCCGTCGAAGAATGTCGTATCGGCCTATTTCAAAATTTCTCAATTACTTTGTGCACACTCGTCAAACCAAAACGAAACTTGTGCCATTGGACTCGAAATATTTTTCTGGTCCTGCATGCCAAGTTTGGTCCGATTCTGAAAAGGTTGATCGGAACGCCAAAATTGGCGGGCCCGCGACCCGATCCATCGGACGATTTTGTGCACGGCTCATCGGAATCCAAAATTGGACATACCGTTGGGTTCGTCTCGTCAAAACAAATCTGTAGACATATAGCTTGTTGACTTTAGAGACCGTAGGTTCTGGCACGTATTTCGGTACAAAGTGAGTCCAACGGCGGACATCATTTTGATCCGAAATTACGATTTTGCCCCTGTTCCGGAATTGGACTTTCGGACAGACATTTTCTAGGTATATCTTTTACATCGAGAACATTTTTGATGTTTATTTCAGCATCCGGGAACGTTTGCGGAGGTTCCACCCTTGTAGCTTCTTCTCACTTGTCGATTTTATCTACTAGGCGTCGTCAAAACACCTTCCATTCACCAGGCAAGTATACCTTGCTATATTTACTGTCATATTATTTATTTTCAGCATTTATTTACTTTGTTTCATATTTTGTCTTATTTGTTATACACTGTGCGTCCAAGTCACACTTGGGTGCAAGCAACTTTATTAGTCGTTTCTTTGTTTTATTTTTATTTGTTACATGTCGACTTAGTTATAGTGGACTACCTTCTATTGTGGGATATTCTTATATCTTCGTTGGCCATGACACCTACACTACACAGTTTGAGACATATTGCTAGGGGCACGGCTTGCATATTGACTGGCCATCTTTATGTAAGAAGTCGTGTGACGGATAGATGATCGTAACTGCTATGACTAGGGTATAGAGACTCAAGCAGTTATAAAACTGGACGAGTTATGGATGTGACTTGGTCAGTGTGGGGAACATTAGGGGAGGACAGTCGCTAGTGCGTATGGAAAACCAAACAGGTAAACTATAGTTTTCGAAAGAAACTATGGCGATATATATTTGCAGATACCCTCTGACGTTTTGGACGTTACGGCCGGATACGTATGACTGGATGCCAGTTGCGTACTTATAGCCTAAAATTCCACCCATGCGCATAAAAGTTGTCCTCTAAATTGCACAATAGATGGTTAGAATTCCCTTGGCATATCGGTGTCTAGGAGAGTCTTGTATATTATTATTATTCTGACAGTTCATATTAGCATGTTCTTCATGTATCTTGTTACGTCCCTCTGAGGACCTGGTGATCTCTCCAGGTATAGACGACGAGCAGTATCCTGAGGAGTATGGTTCTGGACTAGAGTCTCCATTTGCAGCTGAGGAGGTCTCGCCTTCGGAGCCTATTTGACTCTATTCTTAGTTAATGGACTTATGTAGTTGATACTCTTTTTCATATTCATTTCAGTTGATTTCTTTTCAGTAGCTCGGTAGTGGATTTGTTTCCGCCCGACAGATATTTCTCTTTATTTTGAGTTGAGACATTTGGTTTGTTATTTCTCTTATTTATCACTATGGATGAGATATAGATACTGCCTGTGACCATGTTATATTGTTATGAGCTGGAGCTCTTTTATTACAGCTTATGTATGTACACGTAGATTCCATATATTGGAGTAGTCTGCGTATGCATACAGCTGGCATGTACATATTTCCTAGTCCTACGTATATTGGGACTGGGGTGTTACACCTGATGATCTCTTCAGGTTTAGCCGAGTGTTGAGCCAGGTGCACACGAGCAAGTTTGAGCCAGCATCAGACTACGGTACCATTGCAGACGAGGGTACCTTGATGATTCGCAATTTTGACTCAGTTATTTCAATTTTATGTTCTATTTTATTCCGTCTATTGGTAGTGGATTTGTGTCCACCGGACGTGACATTGAATTCTGGATAAACTTGAAATTCTATTTTATATTATTCAGTCTCATTTGAGTTAGTCGATCGTATCATATTTCTGTGGATGAGATCTAGATTGCCATGTTAGTTCTATAGACTCTGTGACATGTGTATATTAGACAGCATTCTATCGCCGACACTGCGGTGTAGGCTGGGCTTGGACACGCCTTGTATCAGAAAAGCGGGTGTGAGTCGTGACATTAATATTCGGGTTGTTCTCCCCCGCCTAATACTTTCTAACTAATCATTACAATTACTGTATTTTATTACCATTATCTCATCAATAGGTAATTTATCTTTCTAAGATGCTAGGGTGCATCTTGCATATGTCCGTTTGAACGGTTCTTAGAAATTAATTGTTTCAAATTAGCGTTTAGACATGGAACTCCCAAGTAGGATAATATACTCATATATTTCCACAGAACAAGATTATAGAGAATTTAATTTAAATTGCGCCTACGTGACGCATGTCCTATGTCATACATATTCTAAATCCTTTCTAAATTTTCGGGAATCACCAAATTCCTCTAAAGGTCGAGAATTTGGCTATCTCTTGAAATTGTCAAAAATTTCGATAGAGTCTCCTCTGTATTTGTTGACTCCAAAAAATTTGCAGGAGACATAATACGTAATAATAGAAATCTGGGTTCGCCGACCCCTTCAGTGGAGGAACTCTCAACACGGGAACCACGCAATTAATATCTATATTCAAATTGATAAAACTTTCTTACCTTTGTAAGCAAGCAACAATTTAATTTCGACGATTTGCTTATTTAAATGCTAATCAATTAAGAGATAAAATTGTTAGTAACATAATGATACTCAAAATTAATTTATTTTGTATCACTATACAATACCATTATTGGTTTAGTGTCAACTACTACAAAATTAAATATAGGGTTTTCCGTATCACATTTTGGCTTCTTGAGGCAATTTTCCTTGAAAAACCTAACAAGTGAACTACCCTAATGTTTTGGTATTTATGTACAATAGTTCTAATTACAATTTTGTTACAAAATGAGTCGTTTAGGCAAAATTACATTTTTGGACAGAATTGTAATATTATATAATTTTGATAGTATGACAAATTCTCTTGATTTATAATTAATTAGAATCAAGCCTTAATTAGTTCACATACATATTCATAATCGATAGAACCTCCAATGTATAAAATTTTCATGGATTTGATTAATGTATAAATATATTTTATATAGAGGCAATTATGTTGAATGTGATCGAACTGGGGATTCCCAGGACCCTTTCTTTGGTGTGCGTATTGATCGATAGAAAGTTAAACAGATCTAATACGTGTTCTAACCCTTCATAGGCGGAAACTAGGGTTCACGGATTATACCTACGACGGAAAGGAGACAAGTAATTCCTGGCAATCTCGAGCGGACGATCCCAAGATCTTCTGCACGTATTCCTTCCTCGAGTTGGACGTCGTGTGGACGACGATCTCCCAACCTTTTCTTCTCCTTGGCAGCCCTCTCTTTCTCTCCTTACGTGAATCACAAATTTAGAGAAAATTTCAGATTTCTGATCGGTAATCATGGCGGCCAGAGAATGGAGGATATATATAGGCTACGGCAGGGACCATGAGGAGAAATTAGGGTTAGGCCTCCTAACGGATCTGGATATCCCGTGTTCAGCCCGAACACACAATCCAGGCCCATTAACAATAGCTCAGTCCACTAATGAGCTATTGTTGTACTACCTCCCTAATCCCAAATTATGTTTGTGGGCGCCTTTTATTATATGCTCGTTTGGCTCCCCATGTTAAGATATCGTATGTCCGTCGATCAAATTAAGTTACTGACAACTATATTGATTCGACATCTTTTATCCTTAAGTAGTACCGCTTAACTTTATTTGTCATGTCGAATATAATCCACCTGCAAGGTTTACATGACAATCCTTATGAGCTCCTTAAGGGGACATCATCAACCCGATGTATCGGGACATGGATTCCATTTATAATCAACAGCTCATCATACATACAATGTTATTACCCAATTCATAGAGGTTGTTGATCCATAATAAATCTCACTCTTTTATGAGTCAAAATAATGCACACTGCATATACATGTCCGTTATTATATCCGGGTTAAGAGCACAAGCATCTATAATAACTGAGGTATTTGTTCTCTTATGTAGTCAGTACAAAGAGAACAACCTCAAGTGGTCCTGTTCAATACACACAAAGTGTATTAGTTTAAACCTATAGTCAAGATAGACTAATACCAGATTACACTACAACCTTTCCAATAGATTGTCCAAGTCCATCTAGGTTGTGAACTATTTATATACTCCATAGGGAACTGATAATATGATCTTCTGTGTGACACCACACACCATATTATCTACAATATAGAATATCAGACATTTGCATTAACACTTGCAACAAATACAATATGCGAACATTTGCCCATATGATTCTCATTCAAAATTTAAGGAAATAAGGTTACTAAAAAAGTGATGCTTTTAGTATATAACCCTAACAATCTCCCACTTATACTCAAAGCATTGCTTTTCAGTATACTATTACAAATCTCCCACTTATACTTAAAGCCATGCTGCTACACATCTGACTCCCATTCCCTCAACATGACTATCAAAAGCCTTAGCTGGTAAGCTCTTTGTAAAGGGATCAGCTAGGTTGTCGGCTGATGCTATCTTGATCACAGCAACTTTTTCTTTCTTTACAAAATCTTGTATCAGGTGGTACTTGCGCTCAATGTGTTTGCCAGTCTTATGGGCTCGTGGTTCCTTCAAGTTTGCAACTGCACCACTATTATCACAATAAAGTGTAATAGACTTAGGCAAACTAGATACCACATCCAAGTCCAACAGAAAGTTTCTGAGCCAAACCGCTTCTTTGGCTGCCTCAGAGGCTGCCACATACTCGACTTCCATGGTGGAATCAGCAATACATTTTTGCTTGATACTCCTCCACACAATGGCTCCATCTCCCAAAGTAAACACATAACCTGAGGTAGATTTCCTGGAATCCCTATCTGACTAAAAATCTTAGTCTGTATACCCCAAGGGAACTAAACTATCTGCCTGGTAAACTAGCATATACTCTTTAGTCCTTTTCAGGTACTTCAAAATATGCTTTACGGCAGTCCAGTGCTCTTGTCCTGGGTTAGACTGATATCTGCTGACCATGCCTACGGCAAAGCAGATGTCTGGTCTCGTACATAGAATTGCATACATTAAGCTTCCTACTGCTGAAGCATAAGGAACTGCCTTCATGTTCTCTATCTCTTTAGGTGTCCTCGGACACTGCTCCTTTGATAGAGCAATTCTATGTCTAAAAGGTAAAAAACCTTTCTTAGAATTTTGCATACTAAAACGAGTTAGTACAGTATCGATATAGGAAGCTTGGGATAAGCCCAACATCCTTTTCTTGCGATCTCGTAGAACTTTGATCCCAAGGATGTGACCTACTTCTCCCAAGTCCTTCATATCAAACTGTTTGGATAACCATACCCTTACATCAGATAACATATTTACATTGTTTCCAATGAACAAGATGTCATCCACATAAAGTACTAGGAACACCACCACATTTTCGTCACACTTTCTGTATACACATGATTCATCCTGACATTGATCAAATCCATAGGATTTTATCTCCTGATCAAAACATATGTTCCAAGATCTGGAAGCTTGCTTAAGTCCATAAATGGACTTCTTGAGCTTACAAACAAGATGCTCTTGGCCCTTTTCAATGAACCCGTCTGGTTGCTTCATATAGATGTCTTCCTCAAGACTTCCATTAAGGAAAGCTGTCTTGACATCCATTTGCCAAATCTCATAATCGAGATGAGCTGCAATAGATAAAAGAATCCGGATAGACTTAAGCATGGCTACAGGAGAAAATGTTTCCTCATAATCGATACCCTCTCTTTGAGTAAAACTTTTTGCTACAAGCCAAGCTTTAAAGGTTTCAACCTTACCGTCTGATCCTCATTTTCTCTTATAGACCCACTTGCATCCATTGGCTTTTACACCAACGGGTGGTTCTACAAGCTTCCAGACCTGATTAGAATCCATAGATTCTATTTCAGATATCATTGCTTTTTGCCAAGACTCTGTATTTTTATCTTGGAGTGCTTCATTGTAGGTACAGGGATCATAATCTTGTTCCTCAGGGACGAAGTCTGACGACTCTCCCAAGAACATATATCTATCAGGTTGTATCACAACCCTCCCACTACGACGAGGCACTATCGGTTGTGGTGTAACATTTGTACCACGTTGTGCAGTTATTTGTGGTTCATCCTCTTGTACTGTTGGTACTGAAGTACTTGGTGTCTCACGTCTCAGTTCTTCTAGAACAACTCTACTTGTGGGTTTATGGTTCATCACATAGTCTTCCTCTAATAATCGGGCATTGGTGCTAACAATGACCTTCTGATCCTTAGGACTATAAAATAAACCTCCTTTCGTTCCTCTTGGATAGCCTACAAACAAGCGTACTTCTGTACAAGATTCTAACTTATCTGCTTTCCCATTCAGCACATGTGCTGGACTATCCCAAATGCGAACATGTTTCAGACTAGGCTTACGCCCAATCCACAGCTCTGTGGGAGTAAGAGGTACTGACTTAGAAGGAACCAAGTTCAAAATATAAGCTGCAGTCTCTAAGGCATATCCCCAAAATGAATCTGGCAAATCCGAATAACTCATCATTGATCTAACCATCTCCATAAGAGTTCTATTCCTTCTTTCGGCTACACCATTCTGCTGGGGCATTCCAGGTGCAGTTAATTGGGATGCAATCCCAGCCTCTGATAAATAATCTCTAAACTCTCCAAAGAGGTACTCGCCACCACGATCTGATCGTAATGACTTGATACATTTTCCATGACGTTTCTCCGTTTCAGCCTTGTACTCTTTGAATTTCTCAAAGCACTCAGACTTACGACGCATCAAATAAATATATCCATACCTTGAATAATCGTTAATAAATATGACAAAATATTCAAAGCCACCTCTAGCTTGGATAGTCATGGGTCCACATAAATCAGAATGAACCAATTCCAACACATCTTTGGCCCTATACCCCTTTGCCGTAAAAGGCCTTCTGGTTATTTTACCTTCCAAGCAGGATTCACAGACTGGTAGTGCCTCCACTTCCAATGAACTCAAAGGTCCATCTTCAACAAGTCTTTGAATCCTTCTTAGGTTAATATGCCCCAATCGCAAGTGCCAAAGATATGTTTGGTTCATACAAGAAGGTTCTTTTCTCTTATTTAAGTTAGATGACATATTATTCATTTCTATAAGTTGCATTGTGGGCGAAATAGGATTAATGACATACAAATTATCAACCAATGCACCAGAACAGATAAAATGTTTATTCTTTCTAATAACAATATTGTCATTAAAATAAATTGAATATCCATCCTTAACTAACATAGAAACAGAAACTAAATTCCTTCTAAGTGAAGGTGCATAAAGACAATCTCTCAATGTCAAAGACTTATTTCTACTAAAAGATAAAGTAACATCTCCTAATGCAACGACCGATACTTTTGTAGCATCACCCATGAACAAGCATATCTCTCCATCACTGAGCCGTCTGGTTTTCTGGAACCCCTGCAATGTATTACAGATATGATTAGTGGCTCCTGTATCTACACACCAGGTGCCGGTAGATAACACCGCTAAACATGTTTCAACTACTAGTAAATGAGATATACCTTCTTTGTTCCCTTGTTTGAGAAGTGGACAATCAGTCTTCCAATGTCCTGGCCTTTTGCACTTGAAACATTTGCCTTTCGGCTTTTTCACCGCGCCTTGAGGTCCCATGCCCTTCTTTGCTGAGTTTGCCTGTTTCTGAATGTCATTCTTCTTCTTACCGCCTTTTGGCTTAGAAGTAGAAGCCTTTTCAGAAACAAAAATATGACCACTCTGCCTAAAAAGAGATTCAGCATCCTGTAGCTCTTTTGCAAGTTCTGCCAAACTATACAACCTTTTGTTCATATTGTAATTAAGGCAGAAATTGTCAAAACTTTTAGACAGAGTCCCGAGAATGATATCGACCTGGGATTCCCTATCGATTTCAGCTCCAAGGATCTCCATCTCATTCAGATGATCCATCATCTTGAGTACATGATCCCTTACTGGTGTACCCTCAGCCATTTTTGTATTCATCAAACATTTCATAGCAAACTGCCTAGCTGCTCTACTCTGATGTCTAAAGAGTTCTTTGAGGTTATACATCCTGTCATAAGCAGTGGCCATGGCCTGATGCTGATGTTGCAGTACATTTGACATAGATGCCAGAATGTAACACCGCGCCATCTCATCTACCTTTTTCCACTTCTTATAAGCCTCTTTGACCTCTTCATCAGAGTTAGCATCAGGCTTAGGTGGGCATTCCTCAACAAGTACATATTTGTACTCCTTAGCAGTCAGAACAATATCCAAATTACGTTTCCAGTCAATATAATTAGGTCCAGTAAGTTTGTTTTCTTTAAGAATCACCATAAGTGGACTGAAAGAACCCATTTTTAAAATCCTGAGAATCACATAAATAAAATTATGTAGGACAAATAAAAACTTTTTGAATTAACTAAATATTGATTCCCTCAAAACAATAATAAGAAATTCACCAACACCTTGAACACCATGAATTTAGCATGCCACAATAGTGTGGACGTATACAAATTTAACTTTGTTCAAGTAGGTTTTTCTTATTAATTTTACTATCATGTCAACATAACTTTATGACAAATAAAATTAATATGCTGGTCTTGCTCTGGTCATACAAATAATAGCAGTGACTCCGATGGGGAGGATACCATTATTTGTATCTAAGTGTATACCATTAGTTAATACTAAGTCCATTACCTTGTAATGAGTTCCTTCAGATGGAAAAGTGAACACATACTAGGTAACTTTCTACAATTATCCCTAAGAAAGTTTGTACTGGTGATCCATAATTATACTCATCCGATATGGAGGAAAGCACTATAGCCAACACGCAAGTATAATTACATCACCTACAAACCAGTAATGGAGACCATAGGATTTAAACTAAATAAATATCCTCTCCCACTTAGTTATTTAACAATGAGGATTTTTCTACTAGTTGATATTATGTCCATGTTGTCCATTATTAATGTAGGCTTGGTTTTTTTTTAAAAACAACCACACAATAATAAACATGCATAATCAGAAAAAATAAAATGACAAAAATAAGAGAAAATATCCAACTATTATGGTCATCTTTGCTGCTCCGTCCTCAACTATCCGAATCCAAAATCTGGCGCTGTGTAGATCTATTCGGGATTCGACCTGCCCGGTCAGGTCGCGGGGTTCGGAGTAGCGACCCGATTTTTTTATTAGGTTTTGGCTATCGATTCCTTCATCGAAAATCATCTGTCTGCCTCTGGACTGCTTAAAACCAGCATCTCGTCCGGCATAAGAAACAGCCACCACCGCCATCACGATTGATCAAAAATAATTAAAATTACATCAATCCTATGCCTCCCGAAGGAGTTCACACATAATCTAGATTGAAAAATTAAAATAATAAGCACGATCAACCCTCGTGATTTTAATTACATCCACAGCAACAACAACATCCACGACATGTCCGTGGTTTAAACAACACAATCAACAACATGCATTGGACCATAATAGTTGGATCTAAGATGCCTACAAAACCGAGTTAGAACAGATCTACATCTACCGACTATTACACAGCGTAGGTTTTATTGGACAACATGGACGTATCAATCAATACGTAGATCCAAAGTGGCTCTGGTACCAATTGATGGAACTGGAGATTCCCAGGACCCTTCCTTTGGTGTACGTATTGATCGATAGAAAGTTAAACAGATCTAATACGTGTTCTAAACCTTCATAGGCGGAAACTAGGGTTCACGAATTATACCTGCGGCGGAAAGGAGAAAAGTAATTCCTGGCAATCTCGAGCGGACGACCCAAAGATCTTCTACACGTATTCCTTCCTCGAGTTGGACGTCGTGTGGGCGACGATCTCCCAACCTTTTCTTCTCCTTGGCAGCCCTCTCTTTCTCTCCTTACGTGAATCACGAATTTAGAGAAAGTTTCAGATTTCTGATCGGTAATCATGGCGGCCAGAGAATAGAGGATATATATAGGCTACGACAGGGACCATGAGAAGAAATTAGGGTTAGACCTCCTAACGGATCTGGATATCCCGTGTTCAGCCTGAACACACAATCCAGGCCCATTAACAATAGCTCGGTCCACTAATGAGCTATTGTTGCACTACCTCCCTAATCCCAAATTATGTTTGTGGGCTCCTTTTATTATATGCTCGTTTGGCTCCCCATGTTAAGATATCGTATGTCCGTCAATCAAATTAAGTTACTGACAACTATATTGATTCGACATCTTTTATCCTTAAGTAGTACCGCTCAACTTTATTTGTCATATCGGATATAATCCACCTGCAGGGTTTACATGACAATCCTTATGAGCTCCTTAAGGGGACATCATCAACCCGATGTATCGGGACATGGATTCTATTTATAATCAACAGCTCATCATACATACAATGTTATTACCCAATTCATAGAGGTTGTTGATCCATAATGAATCTCACTCTTTTATGAGTCAAAATAATGCACAATGCATATACATGTCCGTTATTATATTCGGGTTAAGAGCACAAGCATCCATAATAACTGAGGTGTTTGTTCTCTTATGTAGTCAGTATAAAGAAAACAACCTCAAGTGGTCATGTTCAATACACACAAAGTGTACTAGTGTAAACCTATAGTCAAGATAGACTAATACCAGATTACACTACAACCTTTCCAATAGATTGTCCAAGTCCATCTCGGTTGTGAACTATTTATATACTCCATAGGGAACTGATAATATGATCTTCTGTGTGACACCACACACCATATTATCTACAATATAGAATATCAGACATTTGCATTAACACTTGCAACAAATACAATATGCAAATATTTGCCCATATGATTCTCATTCAAAATTTAAGGAAATAAGGTTACTAAAAAACTGATGCTTTTAGTATATAACCCTAACAGAATGTATATATATAGATTGATAGGTAGTATCCTTATCATTTTGAGAACACACATAAATACAAACTCATATTCATAGGAGTGGGTTATGCAAATATATTCATGCTTGTCCTTTTTCAATAATCATGTATAAGTGTGTACATTCCGTGTCCCATGTGTCGTGTCTATTGACATAGTTGTCCTTCTTCAAATGTGTCCTTTTATATTGTGTCCGCATGTTGTGTCCAACTTGTACATTCACTCGAAGTGTCTATATTGTTTATTTATTCAAAGTGTGATGTGTCTACATATCGTGTCCAAATTGTATATTCATTCGTAGTGTGTTGTGTCCATATGGTATATTTATTCAAAGTGTAATGTGTCCACATATTGTATCCATATTGTATATTCATTTGAAGGTGTTGTGTCCCCTTGTTGTGTCCAAGTTGTATTGTGTCCTACACATTTATTCAAGTGTCCGTTTGTATTGTGTCCTATATATTCGTTCAAGTATCCATTTGCGTTTTGTCCTACATATTCATTCAAGTGTCCATATATTCAATTATGCATATGGAACAAATTTGTCCCTAAAAGAATTCTTTCAATATCCTACTACTTATAACCATATTTGGTTCTCATAAAATTGAATTTGCAAAAAATTTACCTAAATTCCAGAAATGAAAACAAACATACAAATTCAATAAAATTAAGAATTTAATTTGAACAATTTTTAAGATGAGGAGAGAGGGAGGACTCGACTTGATTTGAAAGATGTCCTAGGTCTTGTGTATACTCTCCCAATTTCTTCCTAACATAACCCAATACAAAGATTTATCAATTTATATATATATAAATCCCAACTTTCTTTTGACCTAGAATTGAAATTGGAAGGAAAGGGGAAGGAAATGAAGGACTTTACCTAGGTTTTTGGGTTGTGAAAGAGGAGGAGGAGAAGGAGGAGGTGCTGGAGGTGGTTATGCCACATACCCTCTTATTTTGACACATCACCAATTTGAGTTGGTAAATTCAAATTTTGAATTTGCAAAAATTTTCCAAGGGTTTTAATGAAAAATTATTTGATTAGCATTACCATTATTTATTAATTGTTATTAAGAGATAATTAGAGCATAACATATGTCTACGGATCTGGTTTGACGATACGAACCCAATCGTATGTCCAAAATCGGATTCCGGTGGACCATGCACAAATTCGTCCGTTGGATCGGATCGCGGGCCCGCCAAAATAGCATTCCGGTCAACCTTCTCAGAATCGGACCAAACTTGGCTCACATGACCAGAAAAACGTCATGGTCCCAATGGCGCAAGTTTCGTCTCGAGTTGACGAACGTGAACAAAGTAATTGACTAGTTTACAAATTGGTCGATACGGCGTTCTTCGACCGATAAGCCTCGAATTCGTCGTGCATACGCAACCAATTCGAGTTCCGTCGAAGCCCACACATCCGTAACATCCGTATGCGTCTTTCGATGCTTACGGGTTGCGACCAAGTCGCCCGGTTTGACGGGGCACACCCCGTATCGAGAAAATTTCTAATTTTAAAAACTGGTTTTGCCAAGTTTTTTCTTGATTTTTGAACAAATTTTTAACTAGGTTTTACTGCGAAATAAAACCAACTAGTTGAAGGGAAATGATCTTGGTTAGGTTTTCTTTGATCTGGAAGAAGAGGCTCGTATTTTCGTTCATTGGTTTGAAAGAAAACGGCTTTGGAAAATGGGATGTTAGGATAGTTTGTAAATTGCTAATGACAGTTTTTCTCGTCAAGTTTGGTTCGATTTGTCGAATACTACCAACCTAAAAATGGTGTAACAATTAATAATAATCTAAAAATCTAACCATATCTTTTATCTGTCATAATAATTGTATGCTAGTGTTCTAAGAATCACAAATGTTGGATCCCATTGAATGATGTACAATAGTAGCAGTAATCACATTTTGACATAAAATATATGCAGTGCCGTATCTTAGAAACAATTTACGTAACAATCTGTCATATCAACCCATGATCATCGAACCATTTCTTTAACCTATATAAAAATAATATATGACACCTATATAATACTATAATACAATATATGACACGATACGATACAAGATGTCAAAGGTTTCTCACATTTCATGTTTGTGGGGAGCACTTTGTAGACTTAGCATTTTCCAATAATATAAACTCTAACTCTCAACCCTCGCTACCATATTGTGAAGAATAAACTCTATAATATACATCTCCCATATGCAGTGCCAACTGTCATTGTATTTTTTTTCTTCGTATAAGAGCATTGATAAAATTATTTCATTATATAAACCCTCAATTATTTGTTTGAAACTTTTAAAGTATTTTGTTGACGATCTAGTCGATGTTCTATTGAGGATCAAAGATGATGACGACCAACTTGCAGTTCCTCTCACAATGGACAACATCAAGGCTGTGATCTTTGTAAGTACTCTGAATTAAGAACCCAAGATGCACAATTATATAAACTATAACTTTAGGTACGCGAATACACTGTAATGCCTGTGGTTCGTATTACGTATTTTGGAATACGTGTACGTATTTTATCCTGTATTTGTATGATTCCTGGCTTAGCTTTTCTTCATGGCTTGGTTTATTCTTAGTTCGAATTGGTTTGGTTCGGTTTGGGATTGCTATTGGTTCATTATGAACCAAGGGTGAACCCCCTACCTACACCACCACTACCATTTATTAACCATTCTCTCCTTTCTCTCTCTTCATTACTCTTCTTCTTTCCTCCATTACTTCTTCACCTACCAGGAGAGTGAGAAAGAGAGGTCTAGGCAAGTGCAACTTGCTTCATGGAGGAACTCTAATTTTATTGCTTTATTCTCTTCCTTACAGCATTTTAACTTACTTTAATACTTGACATTTCCACTTTCCATGGCTAGATTCTTGTAGATCTAAGTTTACTTTATTTTCGGAACTCTTGAGTTTTGATCCACTTAATCTTGTTATTTCTAAGTTTTGATGGTTCCATGTTGTAGAGCATTTCATTCTGCCCCGTTTTGACCTATGGAAGTTCGGATTTGGGCTCCGGATGATGGAGTTTTGGAGCTTGAGAACTTGGCTCTTATGGTGTTCTTCTTCTCGGAATTTTTGGAGAAGAAAAACTGTGCTTGACTTGACCGCATGAATATTTTATGCGGCAAGTGTTCTCTTCAGCCGCATGACTGGAAGTACTTGAGCCGCATGAGGGTCGAACTCATCTAGCCGCATAAGTCTACTTCCTCTCTTGGCCGCATAGGCTGAGTCTCATTCCAGCCGCATAAGATTCATTCTCTTCTAATCGTATGAACCCGGGTCTGTGCTAACCGCAGGGACTCACTTCCGTTAGCCGCATGAGCACCCCTCACCCCAACCGCATAAGGGCCGCTTCCCGCTAGCCACATGAGACTTCACTTGACCCGACCGCATGTACCCTGGCTCGTCCCAGCCGCATGAGAACCCCCTTCCCTTGAGAGTCGCATAGGCATTGATCCTCGATGGCCGCATACTGCAGTCTTCTTCTTGCCGCATGAGGACTCGAGCCCTCTCAACCGTATGACTCTGAATTTTCCAGCCGCATAAGTCTTCCGCCATTAGCCGCATGAGTACCCTCCCCTTCCTCCAGCCGCATGGGTTGCCCCTTTTGTCTGCTGTATGGATTCGTCTTTCGTTGGGCCGCATGACTCCTCCCAACGCCTTGTCTTGTTATTTTATTTATTATTGCTATTATTTATTTAGTATTATTAACTCATGCCTTGTAACCCTCGGTGTAATTGGGTCTCCAGATTGAAAGCTTGTACTGTGATGCCTTGTACATGTACCTGAACACGAAAGTGACCCATCGTGGTGCACTCCTGATAAGTGAACATGACATGACCTGATAGTGGCCCGTCGTGGCGCACTCCTGACAAGAACTCTTGACCTGATAACCTGACATAATATATCTTGATAAGCCGTTGCGACGGCTACCTGACATGACATGACTTGTATAATTAACCCGGACACCGTGGGCGATTGTGCTTGTACAAATAATCCAGTCCTGTCTTGCATCATGTCTAGGAGGGGACTCCTGAGTACCACGGTCAGGAGTACCTACTGAAATGGACTAAGGCTAATAACTAGATTAATACATTAGTCGTGAAGAGATCTCCCAGCTACAGGCAATTTCGTTACCTGGGTGCGCTTGGGATCTGTAGCCTGCCGTCGAGTAGGGCACATTTCCAGCACACTGTCATGTGTTGCACCCTTCAAGCTACCTAAGGATACATGCGTTTCCTGGACGATGTACCCACCTGAATTCAACCCCTAATTTTTGACCTGGGTAACCTGGATGGTCTGCAGGGCTTGTGGCTGTGGAATAATCTTACTGCATCTTGTTAGTAACTAGGCATGTGATAACCCTAGCTAGTTAAAGTATCAAGCCGTAATTCTTGCTTGGCCGTGAAATGATTGGATGGAGTCTAACCAGTCTAGTCTTGTCCTGATCCTGTCCAGATTACTGCATGACTTGAATGCCTGTATTTATTTTACCGATAAATGGTGAAAATTCCAAGTTCTGTTCAGACGAAGGGTTACAACCCCGGTCCTTGTTTGGTTTACGGGTTGTAACCTGGTTATCTGAATAGTTCCATGGTTATCTCGTCGTATATCATCCTGATGTATTTTCTTTAATTCCAGTTCCTACTTTATTATTATCTTCTGTGTTAATTGCTGGTTTTAGTGTAAAACCCCTAAATTTTTACTGTATTTTTATCGATTTTAGTACTGAATTAAAATTTTTGTATTGTACGTCGCGTAGTCGTATTGTACGTTGTGCGCAAACGACGTATTTCGAAATTGCTCGTCGAGTACGAATATGGACGAGCGTACATATTTTTAGAAAAATATTTTAATTTTTATAGTTCAAAATAATTTATATAATAAATACTTTGCTATAATACAAGAATTGCTAAGTTTGTTCTTTTTATTTTAAAGACCTTCAACTACTAATAATAAATAATATTTTTATTGTATACTAGAAAAATATATTTATGTAAATATTATTTATGCATACATATCTTATAATTAATTATTAGTTTATTTTTAATTAATAATGTAATTTTCGAAATTAATATTATTAGTATTTTTGGAAAGCAAATTTTGAATTTATTGTGGCGATTTAAATCTTGCTTTGAATTTATAGATTTATTTAAATGGTTAAATATTTGAAATTTGATTTATCACATTGATTTTAAACTAAAATTTAATTAGATTTAAATTGGATTTGAATTCGTATTTGGATTTGATTGATTTAAACTAATTTGTGAATTATCTATTTTGGGTTTAAAATAAATCCTAATCCTATCTAATTGGGAATTCCCACATCCTATAAATAGGCAGGTACTCCTCCAATATTTTCATCACAATTACTCCACATTTTTCACCCCATTGTGCATCGTGTCCGTGCATCCCATCTACTAAATTTTTTCCAATACAAATACATCATAAAACCGTTCCGTGTCCGACAACCCCGGTTACCGAACCTTCTGTGTCTCGCAGGACACGTGTACATACTCCAACCACCTCGTGTCGGGACACACCCCGGGCACGACGGCAGCCTACAACCCAGCAAATTCCATGCCACAAACACCGCTCATCATTGCAACCGTCATCGCCGCCCCAATCACCATACCCGATTACCTCGCCTCAGCCACATCCCTCCGGCCAGGCCAGGACAGTAACACCACCACCGTGGCAATCGTCGTGACCCCCACATCAGCCGACTCCGGCACTTCGTCTCCGCGACGACCACCTTGACAGCCTACTCCCATCGATAAATTTCCCACCAAACCTCCACAACCACCGCTGCGTCGCTGTGGCCAACCACCACAAACACGCACCTCCCCACATCCTCACCGGCCACACTTCCCGGCCACCACCGACGAAAATCTACCACCACCATCGACACCACAGAAAATAGAAGAAGGAGAAGAAGAAACCTAACCTCAGCCTCCACCAGCGTTCTTCGCCTCTTCCGACCTAAGCCGCCGTGTCCTCCATCCGCCATCAGTCACCCCGATCCGCCGCGCCGGAGCAGATCCGCCTCTCCTCCTCGACCAGCAACCGCCGATCTCCCTCATCCGCCGTGACCCGAGCCACCGGCGCCGCTTGGCCGCGCGCCAGATTCTCTCCACCGCACCATCCGTCGAGCTTCCTCCGTCAGGACCGGAATCCGCCGCCCTCTCGCCGGAGCGGCCGTATCCGCCGAGCACGCCCACGCGAGTCGCGGCCGCGCTCGCCCCGGTGATCCGCTCCGCCGATAACCCTCACGGCAGTCCCTCCTTCCTACTCCGCCGGCGACCACGCCGGAACCCACCGGAAACCCCCTTGCGCCGCCCTCTTCTCCGGTAAACCCTCTCCCCAAATGGCTTCCTCTCTCTCTCTCTCAATTGGTTAATTCAGGGAAAAGGACTGAAGGAGTTAGTATTAATATTATATATTATTATTATTATTATTATTATTATTATTATTATTATTATTATTATTATTATTATTATTATTATTATCATTACTTTATTTTATATATATATATATATTATTAGTATTAGTATTAATTACTATTTTGATATTAATAATATTTCTAGTATTATTTAATATAGCTATATTATTAGGATTTATTTGGGAACTATTTACTAATATAATATATTTGTGAAAAACACCTTACAGATTTAACCCTATATATATATATATATTTCAAAACATAGTCTAAGCCTTAAGAAAAATTCCTAGATTAATTAATATTTACAAAAAAAAGAATGTTTTGCCTAAAATATGATTTTTAAATTATTATGTATAAATTATTTTCTACTGTTTACGTAAAAATTACTCTAAAATATTTTTTAAATAATGTTGATGATTTCTAAAGTAGTAGGAGTATGTATTCTCCACAAAACTCTCACCTTGATATCCCATTGATCATTACTAATTCCATTCTTCCCAAATTCTGACTAATGACATATTCATATTTCCTCGTGACTCTCGGACCATTTGCACATCGAACATAGCAACTGGACAAACAGGACTTGATGGAACACCGACGTCACGCCAGGCGACACACCAGGCAAGACACCTTGCCTTTCCTGTTTAAATTCTTGCTCAATATCATGCATACTTTTTCTTTATGTTATTCTTTCAAAATTATATATATATGCAAATTATTATATTTTATGCAATTGGCTTAGAATTAAGGGACCACCGTATGTTTAGTGCATCTCATAAACTGTCACGTTGTGCCACGGATTGTGTGTTAGTTGTGAGTAGCATATAGATGCGGACTTGCGTACCGACTGATCATTGGTGCGTACAGGCCGTGCGTTAGGATATAACTGCTAATAGATTTGTGTAGAAGACTTGGCAGTTATTAAGGATTAAACAGTGTCGTGGATCGACTCATGTATAGTATCATTGGGGGAAGGGGACAGTTATTGGCGTAGGGGATACATTTTATTTTTACACATATTTTGGGCCGAGGGTGACTCTCATGAGCACTACCTTCTGCCCAGGTCGATAGCGTCTCGGATGAGCGCTACTTGCTGGCCACTCTCTATTACTTGCTTGCGTGAATCCGTTACAGCCCCTGCGTAGAACGTTGTCCTCTGAAGTGCATATCACCAAGAATGGTTAGGAACCTTTACTCATGCATACTTTTCTGTTGAGCTTTATTATTCAGTTTATTGGCATGATATTATGTGTCTTGTTACGTCCCTCTGAGGACCTGATTTTTTCCCAGGTGTGTGTTTCGTGATTTCTTGCAGATGCTCTAGCTAAGGCCATGACTTGCGCTCTATTCCGTCGTGATGATTACTCTTGGATTCGTCACTTGCTCTCGCTTACTAAATTCCTTCCTTGTATATTTTTCCATATTTACTTGTGGTTGGTAGTGGACTTTGTCTCCGTCCAACTATTGCGTACATGACAAACTCAAAGTTGCTTTTATATTATTATTTATCTTTGTGGATGAGATTTAGTGTCTTGGCTTTCTACATTTACAGCTTATGTATACATACGATGGTCTATATACTTCGTATGTACACAGCTGGCATGATACGTATCTAGTCCCAAGTATTTTGGGACTGGGGCGTTACATTTAGTTCCTAAGTGAAGCTTCCTTTGTGGCACTTGCTCTTTCTGGGATCTGACCCAGCTGGTTTTGTATAGCCAGATTTCGGAGCAGCTCCAGAGGATCTACCAAACTTCCAGCCCGATGGTGGCGAGTAGACGTAACCAGGGCAACGAGTGGGTTTATTTTTGATCTCCCACTTTATTGTAAAAATATTCTTTGAGGCGTTTAGCCGACGAGCACCTGTTTAGCTCGATTGCACTTACTTACTGTCTGCCTACGGGCTGTAACATGATTGACAGATCCTAGGGTTGATCATATATGACTAAACTCTTGCTAGTCCTAACATTTTGTAACGACTAGCTTCATGATCAGCTGAATATGTAATATTTGGGACGCCTTATTATTATATATTTAATGATCATACATCTTGTGACTTTTACTTACTTGTTCTTGATTGAGACACTAGGCTTGTTCATGACCATAGGAGACTGTTGGCTTGTAGTAAACCCTCATGTATCTAGACAGCCGTGACCGTATAGCGAGATAGATTCCATTTCATATACGTAGCTGGCTATGTCTGCCCCCGCTCTCCAGTATTCTGGTTCTGGGGCGTGACATGGTTTAAGTGGTGGCCCATGCAGGTCATGTAAATCAAGATATGTGAGGGTTTACCAAATAGATGTCTCAATCAGTACTCGCCCTTGATCTCTGCTCGTATCTTCTGAATCCCTGGATTCTTGTCCCGATCATATACTTGTATCGTTGACCTGTCTTGGTCCTTTCTTATTGTTTCCCATGTCGTCTTCTTCAGCGGCATCGTTCCTGGACCTGCCGGTCAGCAAGGTGGAGCACTTTTCGTGGATCAGCAGCAACCCGGGGATCAAGCCCATTATTCCGGAGTAGCCTCCAGAGTCGTGCCTTCTGACGGAGAGCCACCAGTCTAGCCAGTTCAGCCTACCGAGCCTGATGATGGCACTTTGGTAGGTCTCGTCAGGACCTTGATAGCTTCCCAAGATCGTCAAGGAGATGCCTTGCACCAGGCAGTGACGGATGCTTTGACCAGGGGCGGTCATCAGGGTAACAGCGCGGCCAACAGCTTCAAGCGCTTGAACCCTCCATTTTTCGACGGCAGTAAAGATGCTATCGCTGCAGATGCTTGGCTTCAGGACACAGAGGTGATTCTAAAAGCAGCCAGGACCCCAGAGAACGAGAAGGTAGCCGTAGTGCGCCTGCAGTTGTTAGATCTTGCCCGCAGCTGGTGGGCAGCTCAGGCCGTGGGATTAGCAGCACCCATTGCTTGGACAGTATTCAGGAAGAGATTTCAGACCAAGTATTTTGATGCTGTAGCTCGGTACGATCTACAGACCCGATTCACCAATCTGAAGCAGATGGACAGGATGGTCGACGGATATGCGGTCGAGTTTTCGAGACTCAGTCGGTTTGCTCCCACCTTGGTGGCAACCGAGTATGATAGAGCCCAGCGATTCCAGCAGGGGCTTCACCTGGAGATTCTATTGGCAGTTGAGCAGTTTGAGCATCAGACTTTTGATGCAGTCTTGAGAGCAGCTAGGAGGCATGAGTATACCTTCCAGAGGATTGTGGATAGGGCCGGAGGTCGGAAGAGATCCCACGGCCAGATGAATCAGTCTTCAGTCCCAGCCCCGACAGCCAGGGCTTTGACTATTGGAGCTCCGAGGCGGGCGGCCTCAGTAACGTCGGTTCAGCATTCAATCCTGATGTACCCTCAGCAGCAGAAGCAGAGGCAGTCTTCCACAGTGGGATGTTCTCATTGTGGAAAGCCAGGCCATGTAGTGGCAGAGTGTCGCAGGGCACAGGGATTGTGTCTGGCTTGTGGAGCAGCAGACCATAGGGTTGGATCCTGCCCGAATAGGGGTGGTTCATCATCGTCCAACCTTTCTAGCTCTTCGGTGAGAGGACCAGCTCCGGTCCAGCAGCAGCAGTATCTATTGCCGAAGCCCTTGCCGCCTCAGTCCTAGGCATTCCAGCAGCAGAACCCCCAGCAGCATGCTTAGGCCCAAGCCTTGAGTCAGAACAGGCAGCGAGGATTTCAGCAGAGGGGACCAGCACCCCGAGGGCATGGTCAGGCTATGGTAATGACCGCAGAGGAAGGATTGGCAACAGGAGAGGTAGTGGCAGGTACTATTCTCGTCAACTCCTTTCCAGCTTCAGCTTTATTTGATTCTGGTGTATCACATTCTTTTATGTCTGCACGATTCGCGACACGGATAGGATTGGAGCCCGAGTCATTATCAGTAAGGCTCAATATACTTACTGGTAACGGACTTGTGGGAGTCGATAGGGTATTTTCCTCGTGTCGGATCGTAGTTAGCGGTAAGGAGTTTCCCGCTAGATTGATAGAGTTCCCGATGGCCGATTATGATGTGGTCTTAGGAATAGATTGGTTGAGGAACCAGTATGCTAGAATAGACTGCCATATTGGTAGGGTTATTTTTAGCATTCCAGGCTCACCAGAGTTTTCCTTCTCCCGAGGCGAAGTTGAGCCTTCTCCTCCAGTGTTGCGGATGGCTGTAGCAGCAGTACAGTTGCCCCGGATAGTCGAAGAGTTTCCAGATGTCTTTCCAGAAGAGCTTCCAGGTATGCCGCCAGAACGGAAGATCGAGTTCACCATAGACTTAATTCCCGGAACAGCCCCAGTATCAGAGAGAGTCTACAGGATGTCGCCTTCAGAATTAGAGATTTTGTACAAGATGATTGAAGAACTTCGAACCAAGGGATTCATTCGTGCTAGTGGATCGCCTTGGGGAGCCCCGATGCTTCTTGTGAAAAAGAAGGATGGTACGTCTAGGTTATGTGTTGACTATCGTACCTTGAACTCAGTGACAATCAAGAACAGATACCCTCTCCCGAGGATAGATGACTTGTTTGATCAACTCAAAGGGGCATCAGTATTCTCGAAGATAGACTTGCGCCCAGGATATCATCAGATCAGAGTCAGAGAGCAGGACATCCCGAAGACAGCTTTCAGGTCTAGGTATGTGCATTGGGAGTTCCTAGTGATGCCATTTGGAGCAACCAATGCGCCGACGGTATTAATTGATCTCATGAATCGCATTTTTATGCCTTACTTGGATCAGTTTGTGATTGTGTTCTTGGATGACATCCTGGTCTACAGCAGGAGTGAGGAGGAGCATGAGCAGCATCTCCATGTGGTTCTTCAGATTCTCAGGGAGCACCAGTTGTATGCCAAGTTCAGTAAATGCAAGTTCTGGCTCGATCGCATTTCGTACTTGGGTCATATCATCACTCGAGGAGGAGTAGAAGTGGATCCCCAGAAGATTGTGGCTATTGAGTCATGGCCGGCGCCCAGCACAGTTGCAGAAGTTCGTAGTTTTCTTGGATTGGCCGGCTACTACCGGCAGTTTTTTTCAGATTTTGCTCAGATTTCGACGCCATTGACCCAGTTGACCCGCAAGGATGTACAGTTTGCTTGGACAGCAGAGTGTCAGGAATCATTTAAGAAGTTGAAGCGAGGCTTGATGACGGCTCCCATTCTCACGCTTCCAGATGGAACCGGAGGATTCTCAGTATATTATGATGCTTCAGGCAGAGGTCTAGGATGTGTTCTGATGCAGCATGGAAAGGTAATAGCTTATACGTCATGACAACTTCGTGATCATGAGAAGAATTACCCAACCTATGACTTGGAGCTGGCAGCAGTAGTGTTTGCACTTAAGTTGTGGAGGCACTACTTGTACGGAGATAGGGTGGAGATTTTCATCGACCACAAGAGTCTGAAGTATGTTTTCACCCAGAAGGATCTTAACATGCGGCAGAGAAGATGGCTGGAGCTTCTTGTGGATTATGATGTCAACTTGCAGTATCATCCCGGGAAGGCCAACGTTGTTGCAGATGCATTGAGCATGAGAGCCGGAGTTTATTTCCTAACAGCACAACCAGAGCTGTTAGCCGATCTTCAGAAGATGGGTATTGAAGTTGTTCTCCCTTCCAGTGTAGCATTGATGGCCAGCATGCAAGTTCAGTCCACTATAGTCGAGAGGATCCGGATGGCGCAATCAGCAGATTCCAAGCTTCAGCGACTCAGAGCAGAGTGTGAGGCAGGACGAAGACCAGAGTTGTGTATTCATGAAGATGGTACACTTAGGCATGGTAAGCGTTTTTGTGTACCCAGTGGAGATATCAGACAGGAAATTATGGCAGAGGCCCACAGTTCACAGTATTCCATTCATCCTGGTGGTACGAAGATGTACCATGATATCCATCAGCATTTCTGGTGGAATGGCATGAAGAGGGAGATAGCCCGGTTTGTCTCTCGTTGTTTGGTCTGCCAACAAGTTGAGGCTGAACATCAGAGGCCCGTTGGACTTCTTCAGCCCTTGTCGATTCCAGAATGGAAGTAGGAACATGTGACCATGGATTTCGTGACCGGATTGCCTAGATCCCCAGCTGGTCGAGATGCTATCTGGGTTATAGTTGATCGGCTCACGAAGGTAGCTCACTTCCTCCCGTTCAGAGTTGGTCAGTCGACAGCTCAGTTAGCAGAGATGTACCTCAGGCAGATTGTCAGGTTGCACGGAGTGCCAGTCAGTATCACCTCGGACCGAGATTCCAGATTCACGTTGCACTTTTGGCATAGCTTGCAAGAGAGTTTGGGAACTCATCTCCAGTTCAGTTCAGCATATCATCCGCAGACCGATGGTCAGTCGGAGCGTACAATCCAGACTCTTAAAGACATGTTGAGATCTTGCACACTTGACTTCGGTGGTTCATGGAAAGATCACTTGCACCTGGTGGAGTTTTCGTACAATAACATTTTCCAGGCCAGTATCCAGATGGCACCGTTCGAGGCACTGTATGGTAGAAAGTGCAGATCCCCGCTAGCCTGGGACGATGTCGGGGAGAGGCATATGCTCGGTCCAGAAATGATTGCCCAGACAGTTGAAGTGGTCAGGCGAGTCAGGGATCACCTTCGAGTTGCCCAA
The DNA here is from genome assembly GCA_029216955.1 of Iris pallida. Classification (NCBI taxonomy): domain Eukaryota; kingdom Viridiplantae; phylum Streptophyta; class Magnoliopsida; order Asparagales; family Iridaceae; genus Iris; species Iris pallida. The sequence continues at coordinate 24,083,672 of JANAVB010031417.1, read as the reverse complement.
GATCGTCAGCGTCATTGGGCCGATTCTCATCGGCGCCCTCTCGAGTTCTCAGTCGGCGACCATGTATTCCTGAGGATTTTGCCTAACCGTGGCGTCATTCGTTTCGGCGTACGGGGAAAGCTTAGTCCTAGGTATATAGGGCCGTTCGATATTCTGGAACGAGTAGGAGATGTGTCCTATCGTCTCGCTCTTCCGTCGTCGCTAAGCGAGGTGCATGACGTGTTCCATGTATCCCAATTACGACGGTATATTTCAGACCCGAGCCACATCCTAGATCATTCGGAATTGGTCGTTGGTACCAACCTTTCGTATGTGGAGAGGCCCGTGTCTATATTGGACCGAAGAGAGAAGACACTCAAGAACAAGACTATCAAGTTAGTCCGAGTTGCTTGGGGTCATCACTCTTTGGATGAGTCAACGTGGGAGCGTGAGGATGATATCCGATCGCGATATCCCGACTTGTTTGACTCGTGAGGTATAGTGTCTTCCTTATGCCTCATGCCTTCGATTCCTTGCTTGAATGAGTGATTGCCTGCCTAGTTATAGCTTGCTTGTGATTAATATAGCTTGTCCTTGTTTCTCTAGCCTCTTAATTAAATTCCGAGGACGGAATTCTTTTAAGGTGGGTAGAGTTGTAATGCCTGTGGTTCGTATTACGTATTTTGGAATACGTATACGTATTTTATCCTGTATTTGTATGATTTCTGGCTTAGCTTTTCTTCATGGCTTGGTTTATTCTTGGTTCGGGTTGGTTTGGTTCGGTTTGGAATTGCTATTGGTTCATTATGAACCAAGGGTGAACCCCCTACCTATCACCACCACTACCATTTATTAACCATTCTCTTCTTTCTCTCTTTTCATTACTCTTCTTCTTTCCTCCATTACTTCTTCACCTACCAGAAGAGTGAGAGAGAGAGGTCTAGGCAAGTGCAACTTGCTTCATGGAGGAACTCCAATTTTATTGCTTCATTCTCTTTCTTACAGCATTTTAACTTACTTCAATACTTGACATTTCCACTTTCCATGGCTAGATTCTTGTAGATCTAAGTTTACTTTATTTTCGGAACTCTTGAGTTTTGATCTACTTAATCTTGTTATTCTAAGTTTTGATGGTTCCATGTTGTAGAGCATTTTATTCTGCCCCGTTTTGACCTATGGAAGTTCGGATTTGGGCTCCGGATGATAGAGTTATGGAGCTTGAGAACTTGGCTCTCATGGTGTTCTTTTTCTTGGAATTTTTGGAGAAGAATAACTGTGCTTGACTTGACCGCATGAATATTTCATGCGGCAAGTATTCTCCTCAGCCGCATGACTGGAAGTACTTGAGCCGCATGAGGGTCGAACTCATCTAGCTGCATAAGTCTACTTCCTCTCTTGGCCGCATAGGCTGAGTCTCATTCCAGCCGCATAAGATTCATTCTCTTCTAACGGCATGAACCCGGGTCTGTGCTAACCGCAGGGACTCACTTCCGTTAGTCGCATGAGCACCCCTCACTCCAACCGCATAAGGGCCGCTTCTCGCTAGCCGCATGGGACTTCACTTGACCCGATCGCATGTACCCTGGCTCGTCCCAGCCGTATGAGAACCCCCTTCCCTTGAGAGCCGCATAGGCATTGATCCACGATGGCCGCATACTGTAGTCTTCTTCTTGCCGCATGAGGACTCGAGCCCTCTCAACCGCATGACTCTGAATTTTCCAGCCGCATAAGTCTTCCGCCATTAGCCGCATGAGTACCCTCCCCTTCCTCAAGCCGCATGGGTTGCCCCTTTTGCCTGCTGTATGGATTCGTCTTTCGTTGGGCCGCATGACTCCTCCCAACGCCTTGTCTTGTTATTTTATTTATTATTGCTATTATTCATTTAGTATTATTAACTCATGCCTTGTAACCCTCGGTGTAATTGGGTCTCCAGATTGAATGCTTGCACTGTGATGCCTTACACATGTACCTGAACACGAAAGTGATCCATCGTGGTACACTCCTGACAAGTGAACATGACATGACCTGATAGTGGCCCGTCGTGGCGTACTCCTGACAAGAACTCTTGACCTGATAACCTGACATGATATATCTTGATAAGCCGTTGCGACGGCTACCTGACATGACATGACCTGTATAATTAACCCGAATACCGTGGGCGATTGTGCTTGTACAAATAATCCAGTCCTGTCTTGCATCATTTCTAGGAGGGGACTCCTAAGTACCACGGTCAGGAGTACCTACTGAAATGAACTAAGGCTAATGACTAGATTAATACATTAGTCATGAAGAGATCTCCCAGCTACAGGCAATCCCGTTACCTGGGCGCGCCTGGGATCTGTAGCCTGCCGTCGAGTAGGGCACATTTCCAGCACACTGTCATGTGTTGCACCCTTCAAGCTACCTAAGGATACATGCGTTTCCTGGACGATGTACCCACCTGAATTCAACTCCTAATTTTCGACCTGGGTAACCTGGATGGTCTGCAGGGCTTGTGGCTGTGGAATAATCTCACTGTATCTTGTTAGTAACTAGGCCTGTGATAACCCTAGCTAGTTAAAGTATCAAGCCGTAATTCTTGCTTGGCCGTGAAATGATTGGATGGAGCCTAACCAGTCTAGTCTTGTCCTGATCCTGTCCAGATTACTGCATGACTTGAATGCCTGTATTTATTTTACCGATAAATGGTGAGAATTCCAAGTTCTTTTCAGACGAAGGGTTACAACCCCGGTCCTTGTTTGGTTTACGGGTTGTAACCTGGTTATCTGAATAGTTCCATGGTTATCTCGTCGTATATCATCATGATGTATTTTTTTAATTCTAGTTCCTACTTTATTATTATCTTCTGTGTTAATTGCTGGTTTTAGTTCCTAAGTGAAGCTTCCTTTGTAGCACTTGCTCTTTCTGGGATATGACCCAGCTGGTTTTGTATGGCCAGATTTCGGAGCAGCTCCAGAGGATCTACCAAACTTCCAGCCCGATGGTGGCGACTAGACGTAACCAGGGCAACGAGTGGATTTATTTTTGATCTCCCACTTTATTATAAAAATATTCTTTGAGGCGTTTAGCCGACGAGCACCTGTTTAGCTCGATTGCACTTACTTACTGTCTGCCTACGGGCTGTAACATGATTGACAGATCCTAGGGTTGATCTTGTATGACTAAACTCTTGCTAGTCCTAACATTTTGTAACGACTAGCTTCATGATCAGCTGAATATGTAATATTTGGGATGCCTTATTATTGTATATTTAATGATCATACATCTTGTGAATTTTACTTACTTGTTCTTGATTGAGACACTAGGCTTGTTCATGACCATAGGAGACTGTTGGCTTGTAGTAAACCCTCATGTATCTAGACAGCCGTGACCGTATAGCGAGATGGATTCTATTTCATATACGTAGCTGGCTATGTCTGCCCCCGCTCTCCAGTACTGGTTCTGGGGCGTGACATGGTTTAAGTGGTGGCCCATGCAGGTCTTGTAAATCAAGATATGTGAGGATTTACCGAATAGATGTCTCAATCAGTACTCGCCCTTGATCTCTGCTCGTATCTTCTGAATCCCTGGATTCTTGTCCCGATCATATGCTTGTATCGTTGATCTATCTTGGTCCTTCCTTATTGTTTTCCATGTCGTCATCTTCAGCGGCATCATTCCTGGACCTGCCGGTCAGCAAGGCGGAGCACTTCCCGTGGATCAGCAGCAACCCGGAGATCAAGCCCAGCATTCCGGAGTAGCCTCCAGAGTCGTGCCTTCTGACGGAGAGCCACCAGTCCAGCCAGTTCAGCCTGTCGAGCCTGATGATGGCACTTTGGTAGGTCTCGTCAGGACCTTGATAGCTTCCCAAGATCGTCAAGGAGATGCCTTACACCAGGTAGTGACGGATGCTTTGACCAGGGGCGGTCATCAGGGTAACAGCACGGCCAACAGCTTCAAGCGCTTGAACCCTCCATTTTTCGATGGCAGTAAAGATGCTATCGCTGCAGATGCTTGGCTTCAGGACACAGAGGTGATTCTAGAAGCAGCCAGGACCCCAGAGAACGAGAAGGTAGCCGTAGTGCGCCTGCAGTTGTTAGATCTTGCCCGCAGCTGGTGGGCAGCTCAGGCCGTGGGATTAGCATCACCCATTGCTTGGGCAGTATTCAGGGAGAGATTCCAGACCAAGTAATTCTTGACACTCAAGTAATATCCACCCTGATATTCTACTCAATTTCTCTAGGGCACCATCTATATGGTATCTATCCTGCAATCTAATAATCATACCCGTCTATCCAGAACCATGTCACCAGAATCCTTGTCACACCAGTAAGTATGGCTGCGATAATCCATAGAGTCCACAACTAATGTACATACATCTAGAATCATGGTATTTAAAATTTTTGTATTGCCGCTAGCTTGGCTGCAAAAACTTTAAATTCCCACACCCGAGATATACATCCAAAATCGGACTCTATCTCATCGCCCAACCAACTGATATGGCCGTAGAAGACTCTAGATTCCATGACTGAGGCAACCTAGCCCATAATGTTATCTTGGTAGAAAATCAAGTCAATAATGAATACCAAGAATCGAATTCAACGATGAATCAAGGAAGATAGACAGATACTGTTAGAATCGAATTTCGGGATAATTATAATGAGATTCTCAAGGGTCATCCCAGGAATCTTCTCAAGTAGTCCTAACTGTGATTGAGTACCTCTCCGTTGAAACCTATCGTTCAATCCTATCGCAGGCTCGCAGCAGTACAACTAAGTCGTCGTACTACCACGATATCGCACTAATGCGACTCTCGACCTGCATGGGCCACCATAAAAAATGTGTCACGATCCGCACCCACTGTAAGGGTACGAGCGCGTAAAAACGTTCAGCCTACGCCGCAGTGTCGGCGGTAGAACGCTGTTCTTGGTCACTATCTAACCATCAACTCACGCGATGAATAATGTACTCATCATGATCAACTCCGAACGGAGGACAAGTATAAGATATTGTAACTCAATCACAGTCTAAGCACGATAAGATAACACATAAGAAATAACTAAGAGTAGAAGACAACTACTAAAATAACAACTCTCAACAATCTCAAATACTACACAAGTCTTAATCCACTACAACAAGTTTAACATAGAAAAAAATATGCTAGTCTACTAAACTAAATCTCGATCACTCCTGAGTGTCGGGGCCAAAGGTAGCCATCCTGTCTCCGGGTCCGTAATATGTAGGCAAGTGTCCTCAGGGCAATCATCTGTAAAAATTTTAACAGATCCAGTCAGGACAGGAACGAGTACAACTCATCAAGAAAATCCAAGTAATGACAGAGAACTATAAAGCAGTTATAAACAGTTTTATTGATGAATATGGCAGTTTATATTTATGTGGTAGTATAGAGAAGCAGTAAGATACAAGGAAAGTAAAGTAACTAAAACAAGAGAAGAATGATGGCAATGAAGACTGTAAAATAAATCTAGCTGAACTAAAGTAACATAATAAGTCCAGACAGCAAATGTAACAAGTGTAAAACCTATGTAAATCCAGTACGGGATGAATCTAATACAAGATGAATCCAGTACAAGATGATTCTAGGTAGTGATCAAGAATCCAGGTGAGACCAGCTATACTCTAATAGTGTGTTTTAAAATACTGAGATCGACATGTAAACGGCTGTAGGTATCAGGCACATCTCTCACTGATCAGGCGAGAGATGGCTATGCTTCCAGTAGATTCCAGTTTGGAGATTCCAGATTTGGGGTATGTCTACATGTCTTACTCAATATTTTCCCGCCCCGCAATACAAATGAATCCAGAATTCGACACGAGAATCGAGATGAGTCCAGCCAAAATATGATGATTCCAGAAATAGATTCCGAAATGATTCCAGTGATTCCAGTAATAGAGGCCAGATAAGTAAGGTATGTGTGTCGCATACATGAATCCAGAAATATCCATACGTGTTGTAACAGAGAATCACATAAAACTAAATATAACTGAAGTACAGTACTTGACAATTAAATGAAAGAACTATCAGAGAATGTACTCGCCTGCTACTCTGAGAAGAGTAGTGTAATATCAGATGTCTGCACCGGAGTCACAATGTCCTAAACAGAGGGATACAGGTTATAATGTGTTTAAAAAAATAAGGCAGATGATGTTTATGATGCATCTACATGATTTCTAGGCCAATCTAGGTCAAGTCAACTCTAAGTCAACCCTGGTCAACTGTCTAGGTCAAACTAGGTCCAAGTCAAACTTGGTCAACTCTGGGTCGACCCAAGTCAACTAAGAGTCAAAGTCCACTATATAGGGTCAATCAAGGTCAATAGTCAACATTGGTCAATTTGGTCTAAGAGTCCATGTCTAGGTATTGGTTAACTAGGATACAAGGCTAACCTCCTAATTCCTAACAATACCATAACATTTATCCTAACATCCTCTACAAGGATACATACATATATCACATATATATAACATAGCCTAACATATATGGTACACAAATATATACTCAACTATATATATAATACATCTCTAATGTATATCGCATAGCCTATTATCTAACATATAATGAAATCTAAAAGTCTATATAACATATATATATATGAATATGTAATGTTCCAACTGAACAACTACAAGAGGGGGAAACTGGTCTGATCTCATGATGCAAGGACAGACAACTGAACTTAAAGAGACAATGAATCAAAGTCATGTAGGACAGTCTCTAATATGCATGAACAAGGCCAAGTATGTGCAGTGAATCAAGTGAGGGGTTCATGCATCTAACATGTGCAAGAGGTTATTGAACAAATAGTGAAATGAGGATACAGGACACTAAGTGATGCGGTGAGCTAAATGATTAGAAGCTATACATGATATGCAATACAAATCTATTGTTCATGAGAGATGATTCAAATTAGGAGAGAACCACCACACTTGATAGTAAAAAAAAAATCCCCAAATTCTTATCTACAGGTCATCACAAACCATCCTATTTGATCCCACTCTCTGTTATGTGCACTGCCTACATACAAGTACACTGATGTGCACTTGCCTTCAGTTGGCAAGCTCACACAAGCCTCACTCCATGGTCTTCCTACTGACATACACAACTATAGGACTTCTACAAGGGACTAAACCAAATCATGATGCCTATTAGCAGTATGTTCTACTGCCACTTCCAAAACCCGAGCCTAAATCCCATCCTAGTTGTTGTAGTAGCTTTCACCAGTACCTTATATCAGTTATCACTGATACATAGGGTATCATGGAACCAAAACCCCAATATCCCTTCTACAAATGTTCAAAACTGAACATTCACCTAGGCCTTGTAAACTGGAACCCTCTCCCTTGCTAGTATGACCCTAGTATGGTAGGTTATTCTCAGTCATGCAATTGTGATCCAACAGCACACCCTAACAATCAAAATGAGTTAACACATATGAATTCCTCACTCGAAACTGTCAAAACTAGAATGAAATCAAACCATAGGCATGTTCATTCGAAACCAAATCGAAACCCCATTCACCAATTGAAAGCCTAACTCTCAATGCAAGTCCTAACCAACATCTAAGCAGTGCCTAACACAGTGCAATTGATAAAAAAACAGGGCTAACTTATCATTGAAATCAGTTTTAAAATGGGAAATTAAAATCAGAATTTAAAAGCAGGACTGTGTATCAGTCACAGGGTTTCCCTATAGTAGTTCATCAATCCAAACCTAATTGAAATCTCAAACCTAACACCAATCGATAACCCACATTGCAGTAATGAAATACACATGTATATGAATTGATATGTTGATTTGAATCATGGCAATGAGGTTTGAAATTCATTTCAGTCCAGAAATCGAAACAGTGAAACTTGTTTCAGGAAAATAATGGGAATGAAATTTAAAGCTTAAAAAACAATTTAATACCACAATTTATTGGTTGGTAAGGGTTAGTGCACAGGTGTAGGTGTCACCCAGGTTGTCTCGTGTCCACAAAAGTGGACACGACGTGTCCACAAAAGTGGACACGACGTGTCCAATCACAAAAATACATACCCAGCAGAAATGACACACAGGCAACCTCGTGCACGCGTTCAAACACGTATAGGACACGACACAAGTGTCCTAGAGTCTCGTGGTCGTGTCTAAGGGTTCGCCAGGTATACGGGGACGTGTCCAAGTGTCTGTACTGAGTCAGGGTTGTGTCGTGTCAATGCAATTAGAGCGTATCAGACGCGTTCCAGCGCGAAATCGACAGCTCGTGCGTGTCCCATGCGACCAGTGCGGGGAGGATTTCTCCTCGCACACAAAACGAGATGCTCCCAAATTTTGGGAGCATGGTGGCAGTCACTGCCCCAACACTCACACAAAATTTGGTATGTCCACGTGTCCTGTGTCGGGAGAAATAGACCCCGTGATGCAGGACACAGTGCACAGTGCACGGACATCGTGTTCGTGTCCTCGTGTGGACACGACACGACTCTAAAATCAGGAAAAAAACACAAAAATCAATAAGCAAACCCTAGATCTAGGATTCTATTCAAATACATTTGCAAAATTTGCAAATCGAATCGGTTTGGGCATTTCGTCGAACACATAGCCTATAGGTTCGATACGTGTCCGATACGGACACGAAACCAAATGCAAATGACACGAAATTTCTACAGTAGCTAGGGGACACCTATTCCTAAACCATCATGCAAGGAAATCATAATAATAATACAATTTAAGGGGCTTTACCTATAGGTGCAAATTGCATGGAAAAGCTCCAAATGAGGGGTGTTCCTCTTGATGGCCAAATGCTCCAAATGAGCCCAAAACTGAGGTTAACCTCCAAAAATATTAAATATACAAAAATTAGAAACTAATGCAAAAGACTAGGATGAAAAAGGAGATCAAATGAATAAATGAGAATTTTTTGGAAGGGGAAAAAATACCTTTCTTTTCTCCAAGTGTTGGAATGATAAAAAGTGGCAAGCCCTAATGAATAAGTGTTTATATAGGGTGGGGATCCCTATGTGGCTATTCATAAGCTCAAAAATTAGGGTTAGGGTTCACTAAATGGCCCATGGGCTTAAGTCATGATCAATTAAATAATTAAGCCATAAGTCATTTCATGAAACCACAAGCCATGACTAAAATTCACTAAACCAAATTCCCTCATTCTAAAACTATTCTCTAATGACTAAAATAGGTTAACTCAAGTTAGACTAGGGCTACCATAGCTAGGGTTAGGTTCTAGGCTAGTCCACTAGGTCTCAGCAAGTCAACGTCAACTAGAATTCACCAATTCAACAAATCACCAAATAATTCAAATAAGTCAAAATGACCAAATTACCCCAAGGCTAAAAATGATAATTAAATCATCCTAATGACATGGTTAGGCTCTAGGTCATACAGTCTCTAGGGTTTCACTAGCAACACGTCAAAATCACAAGTCACGACTTAAACTAGTTTTTAAATAGTTTAAAAATTATTAAAAATCATCAAAAATCATATCATGAATAAATATTAATAATTAATAATTATAATTACAAAATTTTAAAATTACCCTCATCTGGAAAACTGGGTGTTACATGGCGCATATACACTTTTAAGGTTTTCAACAGAAAATTGTTCAGGATAATAGCTTTCTACTTGCAAGTTACTAGATTGACAAGAAAAGTAAGCATGTACACATAGTAAAAGTGTATGCTGCCAGCGATAACACGTACAAGTTCTATTTTCTAAATCTACTATATATCGTCTACTACTTTGATGATCATATATTTCAAATTTATATGCATTGATATGCAGCATTTGAAAATGATGTATCTCTCTTTTAATATGTGCCATAGTTTTGAGCATCCTAGGACAATAGATCGTATCCAGGTTTTCAGCAATTTGTCTATGTTTTTCATGCATAGTTATGATTTTAGCTCTAATGCCATCAAGCAATGTGGTGATTGGTTTATCCCGCAAATTCTTAATCCAATTATTAAAACTCTCTGCAATGTTAGACGTGTTAATATCTAGTCTAGGACATGGTACATAAGCAGTAATCCAATGTGAAAAGTTACGATTTTTATCGTTTGTGCCAACAATCCAATTAAAAACATCAATATTAGCATATTTAATCTTTTCAAACCATTCTCTCGCATCAACATCATTATAAGAGCGGGCAAGTTTATCTAACCATACTTGATATTGTCGTGTACTAGTACATTGACTTCTCATATTCTGTTTAAAATGTTGAATGCAAAAAAAAAATGTAGAGAGCTAGAAAAGATATCATGTATTCCATGAATTAAACCTTTTTGCTTATCAGATATAAATGAGATAGCATCCCACCGATCAAAACAAGTTTCAAATGAAGATTTTAAACATTGTAAAAACCATGTCCACGATTCAGTATTCTCATTTTCAGCAATACAATAAGCAATTGGATATAATTGATAGTTAGGATCATGAGCACATGCTACAAATAAATTACCTTAAAATTTAGATGTAAGAAAAGTTGCATCAACACTAATAACGGGTAAGCATCCTTGCAAAAAACCATCTATGCATGCCTTCCAACAAATAAATATTCTTTGAAAAATATTATTTCCTACGGTTTTTAAAAAACACTTCGTTCCAGGATTTGTTTCCATAATTATAAAACCGTATTTTTCAAGACTACCGTATGCATCAATATAACTACCATTAATTTTGAATAATACAAGTTCTTTTGCCCTCTAAGCTTTTGAATACGTAACGCATACTCGAAATTCTCTAAGAATATCCTTTACAATATTACAAGCGCTATAAGAATTATTGTCTCTAATTTTACCTATTACTTTTTCACAAATCCATTTAGCAGTAGCTTGTCGATGTTGTCCTTGTGGTAACATACCTGTGCAAGAATGTTGTAATACAAATGTCTCAATTAAAAAAGTGTTGCTTTGACCAACTGCTTTAGCGTATACTCTCCAAGAACAATCTGAAGATTTGTATTTGTATACAATTCTTGTCGAATTGTTATGGTTGCTTTTAACACTAAAATTATGACGAATTGCAATATCTCGAACAAAATTTCTAAATTCATAAGAGGAAGAAAACTCTCTATGCAAAAATAATTCAGGAGTACTACATTGTGAAGGATCGTCGTCTTTCTGTAAATAATAGTCTAGATCTTCTACTAGGTCTGCACTATCATCACTACTTTTATTGTCAACATTTATTTGGTTGGAAGTACTACCTCCAGAAAGTAAATTTTGGCTATTAAAAATAGGTGCACTAGTATGAGTAATATTTGTGCTAATATTCCTCAGTGCTGCGGTAATATAAATTTTTATACATGATGCATCTACATTATTTTGAATAATAAATTTTCAAGATTCTTCACTATCTATTACTAAATAGGTATCGGTAAAAAAATAACTAATTACGAAAGAATAGTTAATAGAATAACGTTCTATAATAATATTTTTTATATTTTCAAATGAAATACTTTGATAAGTAGAAATAAGATTAGTTGTGCCACCTTCGTACGATAATCCGTTTAGAGCACCTCCGTGATAGCAGATTAATGTGAGTGTCTGATCCATGAATTTTTTTGGATATATCAATAATTAAAAAAGAGACTATAAAATTTTACTATTGTTGCTCCAGAAAGAAGTAGCCTGCAAAGTATAGCGTTGATCCTCAAGCTGGAAGTAGATTAAAATTGACGTCTTTGTTGCATCCAGAACGTAAGTAGACTGCTGCTGTAGAAGAGTGCCGGATGTGATATGGGAGATAAATTTGATGGACAGAATTTAGAAGATGAGAAAAAACTTATCTGCCTACATCCAGTATATATAGGTTTTACAAAAGAAAAGAGCCGTTGCCAAAAGAACCGTTACAAAAGAAAAAAAAAGAGCCGTTACAAAAAAAAAAAGAGCCGTTACTAGCCGTTGCCAGTCCATTTCTCTAAAGAAAAGAAAAAAGTCGTTGCCAAGGAAAAAACAAAAAAAAAACCGTTGGCAAAAGAAAAAAATAAAATAAAAAACCAAAACGGCAATTCAATTGCCGCTTGAAAGAAAAAGAATATATATATATATATATATATATATATATATATATATATATATATATATATATATATATATATATATATATATATATATATATATATATATATATATATATATATATATATATAAACGGCATTTGAATTGCCGTAACATGACGTCACCCTTAAAGGAAAAAAAATTTAAAAAGAAAACCCAAACGGCAAAGAAAAAAAAATACACACGGCATTTGAATTGCCGTATGCTGACGTCAGCTGACGTCAGCAAACGGCCTTTGATTTGCCGTTCCACCCTTAATCCTATTCCCTCGTTTTAATTTATTTTAATCAATGCCGGGTTAACGGATGACATAGCTGACATCATCAAACGGCAATTGAATTGCCGATTTGATGCTCAAAATATAATTTCCCCAAACTTGATGCTTTTTTTACAATTACTTTAAATTTTAATGCTTTTTTTGTAATTTTCTGTTAAAAAAATTTCTGTAGAGGACAAAAAATTGAAAGCTCCAATAGATTGACTGTAGGAGCAATTTTCACAAAATTTGGGCATCCACACCTTTTTTGGACTGCCGACTAGACTTGTCAATGGATAGTCGAAAATTCGAATCCGATCCGATTCCGTATACGAACTTTCGGATATTTTTCGAAATTTCGGATAACGGATTCGGATATCCGAATATTTTTCGGATATTATCCATTTTCGGATACGAATTCGGATATTAAGGTATTCGAATCCGTTAATATCCGATCCGACTTTAAATTGCAAATTTCGGATATCGAATTCGGATATCGGATTCGGATATCCAAAATTTTATATATATTATAGTATAATCTATATGTAATATATATTAATTAATAGAGAAGATTAAAGTATTTTATTCTCAACTGACTTTTACATAAATTAATTATAATATAATTTATATATAATAGTAATATATATTAATTACAATTTACAACAGAAGAAAAAAGGACTCGAATATGTAGAGAAATTGAATTTGGTTTTCGAATATTCGGATAATAACTAAATTTTTAATATTTCGGATTTCGGATATTCGAATACTAGCATTCGAATTTTTTAGCTAATCGGATCGGATATTATCCGATATCCGTTAAACTAGACGGATACGAATTCGGAGTGTCAAAAGAGATATCCGTTCGGATATCGGATCGGATTCGGATATTACAAAAAAAATTCGGATACGGATACGGATATTGTTCTGTCCGTACCGATAAGCATCCGTTGACACCCATACTGTCGACAAAGTCAGCTTACCGCTTTGCCTTCTTTTCTTTGCTATCACAAGCCACACTTTCCCTTTTGTCTTGTTTCTCCATTTTGGGATATTTAGACTTTAGATATCAATTAAGTTTTAAAATTTGTATTTGGGTCTTCATATTATATATAATTAATATTTAAATCTAAAAAGTGTCACAAAAAATAATTAGTGATACTTTTTGGTACACTTTTGGTGACACTTTTGAGAAATTAGTTAGAATTTTGAGATCCAAACACTAATTATATGTAATATGGAGATCCAAATACAAATTTTGAAACTTATTTGAGAACGGGTCCAAATATCTCTATCATTTTTGTATTGCTTCTCGTCAAGAAAGAAAGATTGGTTCTGGATGAGACAAGGCCGGCCCTGAACAAGTGCACCAAGTGCATCCGCCCCAGGCCCCATATTTTCGGGGGCCCCATAATTAAGATGCAAGTTATTACTTATTAGTCAAAAAAAAAAAAAATTAATGAGCATTAATGTTAATGACTAAATGCTATGAGAAGAGAATTCAAAAAGTAATTTGAATGGTAATAACTTACAGCTATCAAAAAATTATTTCAATGCTAACTTAAATGCTATGTTCGGCTATTATTTAAATATTTAATCAATGAGCATATTTTTGGGGGCCATGTGTCATTTAATTGCTAAGTGAATGCTGAATATATGCTAAGTCCGGTTGGCACCCCTCCATATCATTTAATTCTTTTAAATGCTATCAAAAAAATCATTTGAATTTTGAATGGTAACTATGTGTTATGCTCGGCTGCCCTCCCCCATATCATTTTTTTAATTTTTTTTAAAAAAATGAATAAGCATTAAATTGTAGTCATAATCAACTCAGAATTCAAAGAGCCATTTATCAATCAGAATCCAAAGAGTCATCCTCGTTAATATTTAAAAATTTCTTCTTCTTATGTCAAGAAAGACTTGCAAATGCCAAATGGTTAGGCTGACTGGAGGGAAATAAAGTTGTAACAATTAACAAAACTTTTTCTTTGAAAGCTTCCTTGATTCCTTCTCATTCACGGACCACCAGTAGAAAGAATTTCTATTGGTGGAGAAGGCTGAAAGTCAAGAACCATTCTTCTTTTTTAAAGCTCCTCTTGGCACAGAAGGTAAATAATATAGTTAATACTCTTCTTTAAATTTTCAGAATTCAAAGAGTTTCTTGTATTTTTTATTTTTATTTTTTTACTTTGAGAGCCATAGCAAATTCTTGATTTTATTCTTCATCAATCTACAGACTTTGAAAGCCAAAGCTAAAATCTATTGGAGGATCTATAGATTTTCGATTGGCATCTTGGCAGTTGGGAGTCAACAAAAATAGGTTCTATTGTTCTTTTTTTGAATTTTAACGGCAGTTGTTATTTGGATTTTTAGCATTTTACTTTAGTTACTATTATAAACATGTTTCATAGGAAACACGAATCAGGTAGTGAAAAAAAAAAAAAGATTAGAACAATTGGTTGAATCTCAAAAAGATTATAAATTTTTTACAGGAATATATAAAGGACCCAACTTTGATTTTTCATCCCGGACTTCTTCAATGTCAGGATCGGCCCTGATGACGTGTACCTTTTTTTTCTATTCTAAAATTAGAAAATTTTCTGTAGAGGACAAAAAGTTGAAAGCTCCAACAAATTGACCGTAGGAGCTAGTTTTCGCAAAATTTGTTACGGGCATCCACACCCCTTTTTTTTTCTTTGGCTGCCGACAAAGTCAGCTTATGGCTTTGCCTTCTTTTCTTTGCTATCACATGCCACACTTTGCCTTTTGTCTTGATTCTCCATTTTAGGATATTTAGACTTTAGATCTCTAACTAAGTTTTGGAATTTGTATTTGGATCTCTATATTATACATAATTAATATTTAGTCTCAAAAATATCACCAAAAATAATTAATGACACTTTTTGGTACACTTTTGGTAACACTTTTGAGACATTAGTGACGTTTTTGAGATCAAAACACTAATTATATATAATATGAAAATCCAAACATAAATTTCAAAACTTATGTGAGATGCGGTCTAAATATCCCTATCATTTTTGTATTGCTTCTCCGTTTTAGGATATTTAGACTTTGGATCTCTAACTAAGTTTTAGAATTTGTATTTGGATTTCCATATTATATATAATTAGTATTTAGTCTCAAAAATGTCACCAAAAATAATTAGTGACACTTTTTGGTACACTTTTGGTAACACTTCTGAGACATTAGTGACGTTTTTGAGATCCAAACACTAATTATATATAGGGATAATTTAGCAAATACCCCCATTCCAAATGTTAAAACTAGCATATACCCCCACTATTTATTTTATTTAGCAAATACCCCCACTCCTATGTAAAAGAGTGGGGGTATATCTTAAATTTTTATTATTTTATATCAAAAATGGGGGTATTTGTTAGATAAATAAAATAGTGGGGGTATATGCTAATTTCAACATTTAGGATGGGGGCATTTGCTAAATTATCCCTTATATATAATATGAAAATCCAAGCATAAATTTTAAAAGTTATGTGTGATCCGGTCTAAATATCCCTATTATTTTTGTATTGCTTCTCATCAAGAAAGAAAGATTCGTTCTAGATAAGGTGAGATGCATGGAAAAGTCCATATGGTCTAAATATCCCTATGACCTATCATCTTTGTCGTATGTTTGATCAACACGATCTCCATGACACAGGACATGTTGACTTGGGCCATGGCAGAGCTTGTAAGGAATCCTGAGGTGATGGAGAAGGTTCATACGGAGGTTAGGCAAAGTCTGAAGGGGAAGGCAAAGATACACAAGGACGACGACATCGGTGAGCTACGGTACTTAAAGCTCGTGATCAAGGAAACTCTAAGGCCTTGTTTGGTTCGCAGAATCATCGGGTTGGAAAAAAAATGATTATTTTTCTATGTTTGGATGTCAAAAAAATTGAAGAGGAAAGTAAGGTGATTTCCAATAGAAGAAAAATTAGGCAGAAATGTGATTCCATCCATCCAAGTAAGGAATCACTTTTCCACTTTAGTCACTTTCCTTTCCAAATTTTTTGGCATTTCCAAACATTAGAAAGAAAAATCAATTATAAGAATTGTAATTTTCCAAAGGAAAAAAAATGACAAGGAACTGATTTCCTTTCCCTTCCATTCTGCGAACCAAACGAGGCCTAAGGCTACATCCACCGCTTCCGCTGCTGCTGCCTCGAGCAGTTCACGATACCGGCAGGGGCCAGAGTAATGATCAACGCGTGGACCTCGGGGAGGGACCCCGGAGTCAGGGACGACGCCGAGGCCCTCCGGCCGGTGAGGTTCTACGGAAGCTCGGTCGACTTAAAGGGGGCGGACCACGTACGGATACTTGCCCTTTGGTTCCGGCAGAAGAATATGCCGGGGATCACGTTTGGGCTCGCTACAGTCGAGCTCGTGCTGGACATGACCGATACGTTTGGGGTTACTGCGAGGAAAACGCAGAGTGCACGGTGATAACTTAGGCTTGTTTGTGTGCTGAAATGGAAAGTGAAAGAAAAATATTTTAGCGCTCCAACGGTGATAACTTAGGCTTGTTTGTGTGCCGGATTTTACTATTTGAATTTGGATTTGGAAATCCTCCAAATCCAAATCATTGATTCCAAGATTCAAATCCAACTCCAACCAAACATAGAATTTGAATTTATGATTAATAATTAAATTATAGTCATGATCAATAATTAAGCTATTAATTAATTATGATTAATTATAGTTATTATTATTTATAAAATTAATAATTAACGATTAGTAATTAATAATTGACGATTAGTTATTATTAATTATAAAATTAATAATTAATGATTAGTTAATTTTTAAATAAATAACGATTAATAATTAAAGATTAATAATAAATAATTAACGATTAATAATGAATAACTATAAATTATAATTAACGATTAATAATTAATAATTAACAATTGATAATTTTTTATTAACGATTAATAATTATAAATTATAATTATTGATTAATAATTAATAATTAACGATTAATTAACTATAAATTAAATATTTTAAAAATAGTAATTATAAATTAATATTATTATGATTAGTAAATTATTAATTAAATTATTATAAAATATGATTCTAATTGTGATTAAAATATTATTAATTAAGATTATATAAAATAGTTATTAACAAATTATTAATTAATATTATAATAATACTAATAAATTATTAATATGATTATAACAAAATTAACTAATTAACTAATTTTTTAATTAATAATACTAAACATAGGATATGATTATTAATTAATATTATAATAATACTAATAAATTATTAATTAATATTATAATAATAATATAATAATACTAGTAAATTATGATTATTAATAATTAACAAATTATTAATTAATATTATAATAATACTAATAAATTATTAATTATGATTATAACAAAATTAACTAATTAACTAATTTTTTAAATTATTAATACTATTTTTGATTAATTAATAATACTAATAAAATAGTTAGTTTTTTTTATTAATTAACTAATTTTTAACGAAATTATTAAAGAATAAATATTTTTAACGAAATTATTAAAGATGAACTAATTTTTAATTTACTAATTTTTAACAAAATTATTAAATAATAAATATTTTAAAGAAATTATTAAAGAATAATTATTTTTTTCCTCCAAAATCCAACCAAATCCAAATTTTGGATTTTGTCATACTTTCCATATCCAAATCCATCTCCAACCAAACATAGGATTCCATGGATTTGTCTCCAAATCCATAAAAATTCAAATCCCACCTTCAAATAGGGTTTACCAAACACACACTTAGGAATCTAGATTGGTGGAAATTGAAAGTACTACACTTAGGAATCTAGATTGGTGACAAGTGGAGATACCAGCATCGGACTATCACCCAATTTACCTACGTATCCAGATTCGTAATTTTCCAGTTCAAGAAATGCACATATGGATTTCTTGTTTTTCACAATATATACTCTTCTTCTCTCCTTTGATTCTTGGTTGGTGCTGATGAAAGTATACAACTACA
This sequence comes from Iris pallida, assembly GCA_029216955.1. Taxonomy (NCBI): domain Eukaryota; kingdom Viridiplantae; phylum Streptophyta; class Magnoliopsida; order Asparagales; family Iridaceae; genus Iris; species Iris pallida. The sequence continues at coordinate 24,065,377 of JANAVB010031417.1, read as the reverse complement.
GTATAACATTTTGTTTTTCCAAGAATATTTATAATTAATATAGAAAATAGAAAGAATATTTAGATAATTAATAGTAAATAATTAGAATTTTAAATATAAATTCTTACTTAGTTAGCAATTAATTTTGAAGTGATAAATTTTTAATTAGTAAGTGAAAAATAATTTCTATTAAGTGAAAATAATTATTATATTAGATTGATTAAAAAGTAATTATATTTATAAATAATTACATCATTGAAAATCAAAATCCAAAACCAAATCCAACCAAACACCTTTATTTCATACTACTCCCAACTTTTCCTACACTTTTTATCCACTTTCTATCTTTCAAATTCAATTTTTTCTACACTTACGGTTTACTATACAGACCATAACGGTATCTTTATTTGTTGTAAACTTTGCCGATCATCTAAAAATTTTTTGGTTAACATTAGTCGTTCTAATAATTGCTAAGAATCTCGACAGCTAGATCTAGAGATCGATATTGGACCGATCGGGTCGTCCAAGTTCATAAAGTACGGGTTCGAACCGGACATAGGCCAGCTTATTTGGCCTAAACTTTTCAATTGGATATAATAAGACTTAAACTCTAAATTGATATAAAATATAGAATTTAAACTCTAATTAGCCCGTTTTGTAGCTGCTCTAGGACGGGTCTCCTATATAAATAGAGCACCAACAACTCTTGAGTAGAGTTCCACTGCAGTGCCCTTATCAATGTTCAGCACCATTTCAGTGCTTTTTGTTTTAGCGCTCCAACGCTTGTTCCGAGTTCTTTGCATCAGCACTTTTGCGTGTGATCTTCTAAATGGGAGGTGATATTAAAAGGAGCATTCGACTAACTATGATAATCAGGACTTAGTGGTCAAGAATTTAATTGTGTTTACCAAATTTAGCATTATTCCTCCTTAAGGATTTAATTGTTTTACCAAATTTTGTTTGGATTTCTCTAATGAGAGTTAAGTTGGATAATATTTCAGGGCAATTTTTCAATGGAAAAATCAATTCAAACGTGAAATAGCATCAACAAATGTTATAAAATAACAAAATTCATATTTTGATACAATGGGACGTGGTCCCCAAATGTTTGAATTGACTAAATCAAATGTTGAGATGCTATTTTATTAATTCTAACCGGATATAATAGATGATGGTGTTTACCTAACTAACATGACTCACATTCGATAAGACTCATTGCTTAAACTAGTAACAAATTTCATTAAGTTTCGGTAGGAAGTGTGTTCTAGTCGAGAGTCCAAATCTATAGATATGTCTTATCGAGAGATGTTGCGGAAGCATAAGAAATTTCTAGATTATACAGATCGACTAACTCATGCCATGTGCCAATCATCTTCCATGTTACAAGGTCCTGAAAGATGGAGTGATTAGAAAATAAAGTTACCGAGGATCTCAAAAACTTAATGATTTTACTTATATAATAAATATTTTTTTTGGGGGGCATTTATAGGACATAATATTAGAAATGCTTCCATCATCCAAAGTGCCAGTAGGAAATGGAGACGATAAAGTGAAACTAATTTAGCAAAAAACATGATTTTCCAATCATATGATCAGTTAAACCTGATCCAATAACCCATGAGCGGAAAGTCGACAAAAAAGAAAGGCATGTAAATACATTGTCGACTTGCGCTAAAGTAGCATGTGAGGACAAAAACATTTGAGATACTTTGATCGGTTGTGTTACCTGAAATTGCTGAAACAATTGATACTTTACAAACTCTTCGCTGAAGATAGTGACGTCAATCGAGAAGAAAGGAGTAGAAAGAATTTCACTAAGGGGCTGTTTGATTCCTCGTAATTGGGTGGATTTGGAGAAAAATATGCAATTCCAGCTGAAAGTCACATGAGTTCAGCTGTTTAGCTGAACGATTCGAAGTGAGAAATTTTGCTTGACATGACACTTATGCAGTTCTTGTCCCCCCACTTTTTATTCACTTTCACCACTCCATCTTTTTTGAGGGAACTCGGATGGAGTGCAGGGAGTTGGTGGTCGAAGAAGGAGTGGGGAAGAGGCAGGGAGGTGGTGGTGATAGAGGATGATGGTGGTGTGATAGCGGTGGCGGCCGGGGACTGGTGACGGTGTTGCTGTGGCGGTGGCAGTAGGGACTGGTGGCGGTGGCGGTGTGTCGTGGAGGAGACAGGGGTGGTAGATTAAGAAAATTCGGAGAAGAGGGAGAGAGAGGAAGAAGAGTCCAGAGAGCGAAAGAAGAGTATAGAGAGATTATATGTAGAGGGGAAGAAGAAGAGTCCATATGCAGATGCTGCTCTTGTTTCTTTAATTATGAAAATTGTTTTTTTAATTAACATTCAATAATTATATGACTAACTAAAATCATCAATAATTAATAGATAAATTTTATATTAGAATTTTTAGTTTAACATTTATAACAATTATGTGTTAAAAAACATATATTTGGGGGGTAAGCCTATCAGGATTACCACATGGCCAATCAATATCCACGTTCAACAACAACCCAAACAACCGAACTCATTTTCTCTCCACTTTCAACAACCATCCAAATACCAAATCCATTTTTCTTTCACTTGCAGGAGACAAAAAGTACTACATCTAAACACTTTTTGGAAAGTGCCAAGTATCTTGCAACTCATCATGATGTAGGTGTCACTTTCACACTTCTAAATAGGGGTGAGCATTATTCGGTTTTGGACCGAAAATCGAACCGAACCGAATAAGGGATTCGGTTCGGTTTTAAAAAAATTCGTTTCGATTTCGGTTTTGAAAATACTAAATTTTCTTATCCGGTTTCGGTCCAAAACCGAAAACCGAATAAGAAAATTTAGTTTTATATATATATATATTTTATATATATATATATATATATATATATATATATATATATATATATGTGTGTGTGTGTGTGTGTGTGTGTGTGTGTGTGCGTGTGTGTGTGTGTCTAGGTATATTTAGTTATTATATATATTAACAACAAAAAGACAAAAAAAAAATCCAAAAACCGAATTAAACCGAATATTCGGTTATTGACCAATTCGTTTCGGTTTTGCTTATTCGGTTTCGGTCCAATTCGGTTTTTGCTTATTCGGTTCAGTTGGAACCGAATAAACCGAATGCTCACCCCTACTTCCAAAGAGTTACATCTATCCAAACAGCCCCTAAGGGGCTGTTTAGTTCACGGAAGTAGAATGAAGTAAAAAAATATGAGAGTGAAGAGTTTACGTACGCATTATGTATGCACATTATGCGTGTGCCTATTTTATGAGTTCCTTCGTTTGGATTGTTGTTGAAGTGGAATTCGAAAGTGTAACTTTTTGTAGTTCTTACGTTTGGTTTGTAGTGAAGTGGTAACTGAAAGTGATATGATTTCTCACTTTTGAATATGGTCAGGTTACCCAAAACCAGTAATTTTTTTTGTACGGATTAAAAATAATAATTAATAATATCATTATTAATTAGTAACTATGATTAATATAATCATTTATTAATAAATATTATTATTCATTAATTTTTCTATTCTCTCTCTCACATTCTCTTTCCCAAATCACCCCCATTGAGCTTTGTTATGCCTACAATCAAATGCTTACATTTTTTTTTACAACCGTCACGTGTCAAACTTCGATTGGAGGAGAAGAAAAAGTGGTGGTGGAGTAGGATGGAGCCCATGTAGCAGGGGGTGAGAGGGAAGGTGGGACTCGGTGGGACCCATGTGTAAGGGGTGGAAGAGAGAGTTTATAAGAAAGTTGTAAACATTTGCTTGTAGACTTAGCATTTTCCTCTCCCCATTCCCTCCTCCGCCCTTGCCACCTCACGGTTCGCACCCCTGCAGCGGTTGTAGCTCACCGCGGTCCCTTGCTCTGCCCTCGTCGAAGCCCACGCCCACTACTAAAATCTGCCAAATCAGCGACGCCAAAAGACGTCGCTAAATCGGAAAAATACGTCGCTAATATCAATTAGCGACGTATTTAGCGACGTTTGTACGTAGTCGCGATTAACCTAGTCGCTAAACATGAAAACGTCGCAATACGTCGCTATTGCGACGATACTTAGCGACGCTAGCTCGTCGCTAAGTCAGCGACCACCAGCGACGGAAAACGTCATCATTTACCGACGTAACCTAGCGACGTTGAGCGACTTGACATGCATCGATGCTGACCTGGCTTGAGAGCCAAATGGTGATGTTTTGCGACGTTTTGACGTCGCTATATTACCGACATATAGCGACGTTTAGCGACGTCCTACGTAGTGACGTTTAGTGACGATCAGCGACGGTATTCATTAATGTTAGCGACGTGCCTTATATTTACTTAGCGACGTTTCCTTCGTCGCTGGACGTCGCTGACTGTCGCTAAACGTCGCTAATATTAAAAAAAAAAAAAATTACAGCATTTACAGCATTTGCAGAATTTGCAGCATTTGCAGCATTTGCAGAATTTGCAGCATCCCCTATACCATTTGTTACAACAACGACGGTGTATCACGAACACAGTATCAAACAACACATATACACAATCACGAACACGTTTGAAACACAATCTCATCAATCAACACAGATTTATGAAAATTTGTAACAATAATGTCAAACATAATGGTCCACATAAGAATAATGTATGTATAACCACATAAAAGATCCAACAATGGGCCATCACACAACAATATATATGTCGACTACGGCTGATCAGGAGGAGCATCACTGCTCCTGGAAAGAAGGTAAGCATACTGCTCCGGTGTAAGAACCACCAATGACGATGAAGGAGGAGGCAATGCAACCGCTGGAGAAGGAGGCAGTGTAACCGCTGGAGATGGGTGCGTCCGCATCTCCTCTAGGGCTCGCAGTCTGGCACTGTATTGCTCCATGCAAGCCGCTATCCTAGTAATGGTGTCGTGAATGGACTCCTGTGTCCCCTGTACTTGCTGCACGGTGCGCTCGAGCTCGTCAAAGCGTGAGGTGACCGATGCAGCGTCCTCTTGTGTCTGAGGCCCTTGCTGTTCAGCAATCCTCCTCAGCATATCATCGCGCAGCTCAACAATCTGGCGGACAATGGTCTCCTCGACTCGGGACGACTCGGCCTGTGACGGCTGTGAATGCGCACTGGAAGAGGGAGCCTTGGATGCCTGCGTCGCAACAAATGCGCCGTAGGACCCCGTACCGTAGTACGTACCCCTCTGAAGACCACCAAGAGCGGTCTTCCAGAGCTCGTCCTCCGACTGAGGCGGAGAGGGTTGCGATGTACCAACCCCTCCCTCTGCCTGTGCACTAGCACTCGCACGCTCATCACGTAGCCTAACATACTCTTCCTAGAAATCATTGTGCATCTCTATACATCAGTACTTACCTAAATTAGCCTAATAAACGTCTAAAATATTTAATTATTATTAAGTATATGGTTATCTGTATATTCTTCAAGTTGTGTTAAAAATTAACGAAATCTAAATTAGTACTTACATAGCTCTGAGTAGTCCGGTCGTCGATGAGCTTCCCGTCCTTCCGATGGGTGGCCAGGAAGACGGTCACCATGTTTGCGTCCTCACCCCTCTTCACCTGCGTGTTTATTATATTTTATTCTTTAGTAAAATAGAAAATTATATACTCCTACTATCAATAAAATCTTATATTTTACAATAAATTACATACCAGACGACGGAAATGCTCCGTCATAGGAATCGATCCACCACACCACTTTCCGGCCATCGTCCTAGCCGCCTTCGCCTTCTCCGACCGCTCTTTGTACCCGGGCTCCTCAAATCGAGCCCTCATCGTGGTCCACTGGTCAGGTGTGATCCAATCAGCAATCGGCTTTCCGGAGCGGTGACGAGCTTTCTGATCGTCAATTGCATCACGGATCAACTTGGCAGCGACGGCAGAAAACTGCCTCTCAATCTGCTCGGCCCGGTGTGGTGGATAAAAATAAGTCCTCTACAAGAATTACAAATTAAAATAATAAGTTCTAAAAAATGCTTAAAATTATATTAATCATACTAAATTAACTATCTTTAGTTACCTTGAAGTGGGCAAACCAGAATGCCTTCCTCTCTTCCGAGGCATCCGAGTAGTTGATCCACGGACCCCCATAGTTGGACCTTAGAAAGGTGCCCAACGCTTTCTGTATCGACGAGGGACGATATCTGTATACAACGATAACCGACGTATTAATAAATATATATAGATATACAGACATGCATAAAATATCGATTTAACTTACTTCGTAGGACCGTCGGCCCAAATCTCCATCCTCGTCTCGTCCTGAGGTGCGCATGGAGGGTCGCTCTGTTATGGATCCGCCCGGGCGGTGTCACGCCCCGATTCCGTAGAATCGATAGTCGTCCCCCGGGCGTGATGTCGTACGAACCTAAGTTGCGATCGCACAAGGCATAGTCATAAGGTTATCCGAAACACAACATCAAATTAGAGTACGCAGAGAAATTGAATTACACATTTGAAATAGAAATAGACTTTTTTATTGATAATAAAAACTTTACATGGACTTCATTACATTCATTGCCGCGCGGGCTACAACATGACTCGACTTACAAAATGAACGCCGATGAGATAGTCGTTCCATACATTACATCTCTTTTTACAAGCAAAAACTATTACGCTTTCCACCTGGTATTGAGGGTAGCCGAGCCGTCATCTATTCTTTTGGACTGAGTGTGGGTCTTCTTCAAAAGGAATCCAGAAACAAGCCTTTACACGGACGAAGCTTCAAAAGTGTCCACGCCGCCTTGAGATTTAAGTGGCACGCCCTTCGTGGTTCGGAGTACCTGCGTGGAGAGCAAGGATCAGTACATTATACTTTGTACTGGTGCGTGGCTATTTAAGTTCCAAGCTCTCATTTGGTTGAAGAGTTTATATGACTTAGAGTATGAATGTTTCTAACCATCCTAATGAATTCCAAACAAGCATATGACAAGCATAATAAAATTTACGTTGAAACTTACCCGCGGCGGACCGCGCCACGCCTTATGAAACTTACCATGTTCCTCCCTGTCAATTGTTATCATTTTCATACCAAGTGCAATATTTCGTGTGGTTGGTCACTGGCTCCCAGAGCCATCGTGGACTCCTCTAGCTTTTGTTAGACGGGGTCCTTTCAGCGTGAGTAGCGAGCCCCGCTGCAAGTCCTCGCCTAACCCGTGCCCAGCACAGCTAATTATTTGTTTCCCTTTGCCCGCAACGGTTCCGTGGCCTCGGGTTGCCGTACGGGGAAACGCTCACCTTGTCGACAAGTTGTCCATGACCGTGCAAAGACATGTTTTTAGTTGTTAAGACATAGCCTACCTTTTCCTTGAGAACTTGCTCATTTATTCGTGTTCGTGCACTTGCATTTATCTTTTCATTCGCAACAACACTATCGACATTGCCTAAGAAGGGGGTCGAGAAGAGAAGGGTCAGCCACTCACCTTGAGTTTACTTCGGCGAGAGAACTTGTTGGTTGCGCTAGACGTCGCCTACGCGATTACCTGAAATCGCACAAGCAACCGATTAGAACACTGCATTATTTAAGGAGTTCGATAGGAAATACGAGTTCGAAATGCAAGCCATAAAAACCATCGAAAATATTCACGAAAACGCATTCAGAAAACAAAGCCAAAACCAACGCAAGCGGCGTGAAAAGCAGAGCAACGGGAGGTCTCTCCCGACTCAGCCGTAGAGTCAATCCTCGAGGCGCAACCCGCTGAATATGAGACTTGGTTTCGAAAAAGACATTCCATAACGAGGAATGGATCTTAATTCAACTGTTCCCGTTCGATCGACTCGGTCGATCCCGACCTATCGGTCCCGACCGAATCGATAGCGACAGTGTTCCTTTCTCGCGTACCCCGTGGACAAGTACGGGGCACGATGTAGGGACGGGGCACTATAGGCGGGACGGACGGGAGTAGGGACTACCTCCTCCACCTGCTCCCCACCCGCCATGCTGCTGTCAGCGGTAGGAAGGCTAGGGGAAGTAGTATGATCAGCAAGCCTGGAACTGCTCGTCGCAGGTGCACTGCCACCCGGACCTGAGACCGTATGGTACAATAGAGTGCTCGGGTCAGACGATGGTCCAGAGCCATCCTCTGGTAACGGAGCTCTCTGCCCACCTAAGAACACAGATCGTCCTAGCCTATCTCCGCGTCGTCCTGAGGTGCCTCCGCGTCGTCCTGCCATGCTGATAATAACATTGGAGTTCATAATTTAAGACTACAGAAATATGAATACATCGAAATCACAGTTTATGATTGAAAATATAAACAAATACAATGACAGTTTAGAAATATCTGCATACATTGGAATTCATAATTTAAGTTTTCAAAAATGATCATAGTTCATAATTTAAGATTACAGAAATATAAATACATCAAAATTACAGTTTCTCAATCATCCTCTGAAAATTCATCTTCTTCGTTTGCCTCCTCCTCCTCCTCATCCTCTTCCTCTTCCTCCTCATCGTCACTAGCATCTCCTTCGTGTTCCCCTTCAGATACTTGTACCTCTTCTACACAAGTAGATATTGAATGGGGAACTTCTACTGAGTCGACATCAACTGTATTAGGTACAAGAGGCAGCTCGTCCTCCTGATAAGCCACTTCGTCGACGTCGTAGGTATTTCTGGCTTTAGTCTTGCATACTGCCCACCAGTCGTACCTCGTTGTTTCCCGTCTAGGATATGTTGTAAAATATACGAGTTGAGCTTGACTTGCTAGGATAAATGGTTCGTATCCTTGGTATCGACGACGGTAGTTAATATCCACAAGACCATGCTTGTCAATTTTCCATCCTTGATCTTGTATGGGATCGAACCAATCAACTTTGAACAACACGATCTTGGCAGGCTCTATGCCATAGTTGTACGTCAATTCCACGATCTCCCGTAAGACGCCATAGAATTCATTGCCTGGAGTGACATCTTTGTAGTTTGTAGATTTGATACACAAGCAACTGTTTTTTGTGGAATCAAGATCCAGAAAGCTATCTCTGATGAGAGCATTTGTTGACTTGAACTTAAACCCATTCACGCAATAACTTGGCCATACTTTGACGGCATAAATTGGTCCCTTGGCAAGAGTTCTAATATATTCATTCTCAAGAATGACGTTCGGACGATCGACCTAAACACGAAAAGATACAAAATTAAGTTTAATGTTAAATTATTTCTTGTACAGTTATGAATGGAGGAAGATTCTAACTAGCTTCTTACGTAAATATGCAGTCAACCAAGACGGAAAATGAAGTCTCATTTCTTCTTCTACTTCTTCATCTGCAATGTATGGTCTACTTCACCTCACCTCATCATTAAATTTGCTGAAAACCAATGAATATCGGGATATACTCGTTAAATTATAATAACGTAATCAACAAATAGATGACTTGAACGTTGAAGATTTTCACTTACCACTCTAGCTTTTCCACTTCATCCTCCTCGCAGTTGAGTAATATATATAACTGGGCAGCCTTTAGTTCCTCATCATTCAAATATCTCTTTTCAGTTTTCCTGAAGGCTTTCCAAGAGCATTGAAGACTTTCAATAATGCATCATTATATTCTATATCTCCATCGTCGTTCCTCGGAGCTCTTGTTCTATTTGTAGCAATATGAGGCTTGAAATACATTGAATAAAAGTTTGTAATCTTCTCAAGGACATAGGCTTCACAAATAGATCCCTCGACCCGTGCCTTATTTTTCACCTTCCTTTTCAGGTGGTTTTGATGGCGCTCGAACGGGTACATCCATCGATAACCGACGCGCCCACCAATACGTGCCTCATATGAAAGATGAATTGGCAAATGCTCCATAGAGTCGAAGAATCCAGGAGGGAACACCCTCTCAAGCTTACACAATGTTACTGCAATGTCCTTCTCTTGCTTTTCAAGCCGATCGACGAGCAACTTAGTAGAACAAAGATCTCTGAAGAATATGCTAAGCTCTATCAGTGGATTCCAAACGACATGAGGTAAGAATTCCCAAAATACAATCGGGATTAACCTCTCCATAAAAATGTGACAGTCGTGGCTCTTCATACCCTGTAGTTTGTTCTCCTTCGGGTCAACACATCTTCTCAAATTCGATACGTACCCGTCTGAAAATTTTAGGCCCTGGATCCACCTACAAAGTTTACCTTTGTCCTCCTTGTCCAGTGAGAAAATGGCCCTGGGCTGCTTATACTTTCCACTGCCTTCCTTTATCAAATGCAACTCTGGACGTCTGCATATTTCTTCTAAGTCCAACCTGGCCTTGGGATTGTCTTTCGTCTTCCCCTTTACGTCCATCACAGTATTTATTATATTGTCAAATACATTCTTCTCGATATGCATGACATCCAGGTTATGTCTGAGCAGATGGTCACTCAAATATGGTAGGTCCCAGAATATACTCCTCTTCGTCCAGTTGTGAGCGCGGCCAAATCCATCACACTTGTACCCCGCTGTAGGCTCTTCAATAGCACTTGACAATTCTTTAACTTCTTCCCATATCGTGTCTCCGGACCACCGTGGCGGTGGACTGGACTTCTCTACCATGCCAGTACGAAAAGCATTCCTGTTCCTCCGGTACGGATGATCCTTTGGCAAGAACTGTCGATGACAATCAAAGAAGCACGATTTTCCTCCATGTTTCAAACGGAAAGCCTTAGTGCGATCCATGCAATACGGACATGCGAGACGACCATGGGTGCTCCAACCCGATAACATTCCATAGGTCGGGAAATCATTGATGGTCCACATTAGTGCGGCCCTTATCTGAAAGTTCTGCTTTCTAGAAACATCATATGTGGTTGCACCTACTTCCCACAACTGATTCAGCTCATCTGCCAAGGGCTGTAAGTACACATCGATGTTCCTCTTCGGGTTCTTCGGACCTGGAATAATAACAGTTAGGAACATGTAAGGAGTCTTCATACACATCCAAGGCGGCAAGTTGTACGGAGTAACAATCACTGGCCAACAAGAATATTGTGAGCCCGAAAGTCCAAATGGGGTAAAACCGTCGGAGGAAAGCCCCAATCTGACATTACGCGACTTCGAAGCAAAATTGGGATACACTCGATCAAAGTGCTTCCATGCTTCCCCGTCGGATGGATGATCCAGTACTCCATCTATTTGTTCCCGCTTGTGCCAACTCATATTATCAGCTGTCTCCTTTGCCATAAACAACCTCTGCAATCGCGGCGTCAAAGGCAAATAGTGCATCGAATCTGTTGGCTTGCGTGCACCAGTAGTCCTTGTTGTACTAGTTGCCTTGAAGCGATCGGCACCACAAAATCTGCAGGCGTCTTCATCCTTGTCGTCCATATAGTACAACATGCATCCGTTGCGACATGCATCAATTTTTTCATACCCCATCCAGAGCGATCTCACCATTCTCTTGGATCGGTAGAAGTCTTTAGGTAACTTGCCACCCTCCGGCAATATATCTTTAATTAATTCCAGGATTCGGTTGTAGCATTCTTGAGACATGTTAAAATCTGATTTTATGCTCAACAATATTGTAACCACCTCCAACGGTGAATGGTCATCACAACCAGGATATAAAGGAGTCCTTGCATTCTCCAGCAACTCCATGAACTTTGCAGCATTGACATTCGGTGCCTCCTCAGCTGCATATTGATTGTTCGGATCGAAACTAGGCCCCGCAGCATCGAAAACCATGTTCGTCCACCCTTGGTCGTAATCAGCATGCTCGTGGACATCTACGTAAGGCTCCACATAAGGCTCCGGCTCGGAGGCTAAAGACACAAGTTCTCCGTGTGCGGTCCACTGATAATAATTTGGCATGAAACCACTCGAATACAAATGATATGTCACATCCACTTCCGAATGATATTTCAAGTTGCGACATCTCATACATTGACACTTAATTTTTGTACGGTCCATGTACTGAGGGAACGCCTTGGCAAACTGCAGGAACTGTTGCACACCCTGTATAAATTCATCCCGCACACCGCACATGTCATCAGGATGACGATTGTACATCCATAAACGGTTCTGCAGATAGTAATTCATATCTATTTTAAGATAATTCTGCAAAGATTGACACAGATAATAATTCATCAGGATGACGATTGTATATCCACAAACGGTTCTGCATAATTGCCAAGTGTGGGGACGAATGGCTCAGAACACAACCCAAAATGCATTCTTGCATACATTAGGTTGAATCATTTATGTTCTGTACATATGGTGTAGTATATGTTCTTATCTAATCTAGTATCTGAAGGATGTAACAGAATCAAGATGAACCCACATAATGTAATACTAAGACATTATCTACTACTAAAAGATGTAGTGATAGGTTGTCGTATCATCATTGCCAAGGGATGGGGGTCGGAGGACATTCAACTTTATCTACGGTTACATAGTTTCTGTCTCGCCAGTCGAATGGCTGCAGGGACTATGTCCTGATCACGATGTCGTACCGTAGATTAATGCAAATTTCTTATAGCAAATGTCATACATAGATTTCTGTTTCGCCAGTCGAATGGCAAATAATTATACAAATCAAACTAGTCAAAGGGTACTGAACAGAAAGTCTAATTAAGACTTTCAACTAAGCAGTCAAAGGGTACTGAACAGAAAGTCTAATTAAGACTTTCAACTAAGCAGCGCTGTAGGATTTAAAATATGGTATTCAGGATTAGTATCCATCCTTCGTGACATAGCTGAATCTGCCAAAACCTGACCAACATATCCTACACTAATCATTCCATATTTCAGTAATGTCAGTGAGCTAAATCATACTCAACTGTCGAGAATACTTAGGAGAAAACTCATTCACAGGATTAGTATCCATCCTTCGTGACATAGCTAAAATTTTATAGAGCTCGATAATAATTATTAGTCAATTTATTCATCATTTCAAAACCCTGAAAATGCCCAAAAAAACTCCCAGTATCAGTAAATAGGACTCGAACCCTAAATTAGAATTCGAATCCAAGCAAAACATCAAATTGACAGTTGATATGCCCAAAAAACTCCCAGTATTAGTATATAGGTGTTACACTGTGAGTCTCGTGTCCACACAGTGGGACACGACGTGTCCAAACCAACAAAATAGGTGTCACACGAACTAGAAGCGAGTCCACGCTCTCGTGTCCCCCGCAGCGAGTCCACTGTGAGTCTCGTGTCCTCGACAGCGAGTCCACGCTCTCGTGGACACGAACTAGAAGCGAGAGAGAGAGAGCTAGAAGACGAGGAGAAACTGGGAAGCGGGGGGGGGGAGAGTTACCTGAGGAGGAGCTACCTGAGGAAGGAGGAGGAGGAGGAGGAGAAGGAGGAGGGAGATCCCCGGAGGAGCGCCGCGGAGGAGGAGGCCGGAGGAGGGAAATCGCCGGAGGAGCGTCGCGGAGGAGGAGCGCACGAAAAATTGGGAGGAAAAATTTGTGAATGATCGGAAAGGAAACCCTCACTGGCTATATGAAACGATTAGCGACGTTCTTTTAGGACGTCGCCAAACGTCGCTGATATTTATGAAACGACGACGCTGCTTAAAATGCGTCGCTACACGTCGCTATATCAGCGACGTGTACCGACGAACGTGCGACGCAGATTCCCATTTAACAAATTGCAGCCGTTAGACGTCGCCATTAGTCGCTGTTAGCGACAAACAGCGACATCTTGGATAAACGTCGCTAAAATCCCCAAAAATAGCGACGTTCTACCTTGGAGTCGCTAAATACGTCGCTGATATGACTTATTTTGGTAGTGGCCGCCTTCGCCTTCAGATTCGGCGCCAGCGGAGCTCGAAGCTCACCTGGCCGCCCTAGCCGCCGGCTCGCGCTTGCCTGAAGCTCGCCGCGGGCTCGTCTTTGCCCGGAGCTCGACGCTCGAAGCCAACAAAGCTCTACGCCGGCGGAGCTCCAAGCTCGAAGCTCCACAACAGCAGTGCCCGGAGCCCCAATCTCGACGAGGACGGTGGTGTCCAGAGCCCTAAGCTGGATGACAACGACAATGCCCGGAGCTTGAAGCTCGATGACGACGCTAGGCTCGGCTTGACGGTGGTGCCCAGATCTGAAAGCCCACTTCTGCTAAATTTTTGAAGAAGTGAAAAAGTCTAAAAAGAGCGGATGAGTTTTGGGGATAGGAGCTGTTCCTGTCAAATCCGAGGAGTTCCGCCTCCACGAACCAAACAACAGAAATGTGGTCGCCGCTACCCACTTCCGAATTTTAGTTAGTTCCATTGGGGAGTTCAGTAAACCAAACAGGTCCTAAAAACGATACTTCCTGATTCATGAAAACAAGACCAAGAAAGAAGACCTCCTTAAATGGGTCCCTTAGTACATTAATATAATATTAAAAAAAGAAGGGGGCAAAAGTTTTTTTTTTTTTTTTGACATTTTGTTTTTTAGATTCGAATATATGTAATGAAGCCAAATATGGAGTGATATGGAATGTCCGGAGAATTGACGATGGAAGGTCGGAATTGATATCACATTAGAAGAGGAGAATAGAAAGAAGAATTTGATGAGAGGAATGAATACTACCAACCTAAACATGGTGTAACAATTAACAATAATCTTACAACCTAAACATCGTGTTACTCATGTATAAACTAAAGAGTAATGCTATATGTACCTCTAAAAATACTATTCCTCCATGTGCCTCCGCCATATAACACTTTTTTATTGACCTAAACAAATAGGGGGAGAGTTGGAGGAAGACATGAGCGAATAGAAGAGGGACACGTGATGGAGAGACATGGAAGAATAAAATTTTGGAGGTACATAAAGTATTTTTCTAAACTAAATTGTCTCACTTAGACTAGAATTCTTTTAGTAATTCATTGTTTGATTATCAATACAATAGAATAAAATGTTATGCTGTAATTTTATAGTTGTACATCAGCAACGAGAATCAAAGGAGAGAAGAAGAGTAAATATACTGAAAACCAAGAAATACATATTTATACCTGCCACGTACCATTGCTAACAAAAGAAAATAAAAGTAGCTACTTTCTAAGTCTACTACTTTTAATTTCCTTTATTTTTTTCACTTTCCATTTCAGCAACCAAACACAGGTTACAACATTGCAGCACACAAACAAGCCCAATTAGTTATACTTGCATGGTTTATATATGGTCACCATGCGCGCACCAGCTTTACGTGCAGAAGCAAATCGTGCGCTTTCCTCGCAGTGACCCCAAACGTATCGGTCATGTCCAGATCTCCCGGTTCCATTCGACCGGGGAGCTCCCAGTTGAAGTGATAAAGGAGCGTCGCCAGCACGAGCTCGACTGTAGCGAGCCCAAACGTGATCCCTGGGCATATTCTTCTGCCGGAACCAAAGGGCAAGTATCCGTGGTCCGCTCCCTTGAAGTCGACCGAGCTTCTGTCGAACCTCTCCGGCCGGAAGGCCTCGGCGTCGTCCCAGACCCCGGGGTCCCTCCCCAAGGCCCAAGCGTTGATCATGACTCTGGCTCCCGACGGTATCGTGAACCCGCCCATCTCGCAGGTCTCGCCACAAGCTCGAGGCAGTAGCAGCGGAAGCGGTGGATGTAGCCTTAGAGTTTCCTTGATCACGAGCTTTAAGTACTGCAGCTCACCGATGTCGTCGTCCTCGTGTATCTTTGCCTTCCCCTTCAGAATTTGCCTAACCTCCGTCTGAACCTTCTCCATCGCCTCGGGATTCCTTACAAGCTCCGCCATAGCCCAAGTCAAGGTGGTTGATGTGGTCTCGGTCCCTCCACTAAACATGTCCTGTGTCATGGAGATCGAGTTGATCAAACATACGACACAGTGTTAAACAAAAAACTGGTTCTCATTTCTGTCAATTGGTACAAAAACAAACATAGTTTCTTAGTACATGGAAAGAGCTTCATGAGAAAGAATGTCTAGCTAGCTGAAGATTAGTCTTACTTGAAGTCACGCTAGCTGTGGCGAATCCTATTGCTGACGTGGGTCCCGTTTCGAGAGAAACTTGTATGATCTTATTCCTAAGCTATGAACTTGAGCATCAGTTAGTTCAGAGTACTTACAAAGATCACAGCTTTGATGTTGTCCACTGTGAGAGGAACTTCAAGTTGGTCGTCATCATCTTTGATCCTCAATAGAACATCGACTAGATCTTCAACTCCCGATCCATCATCTCCTCCAGCACAAGAGTTATCCCTCCTCCTCTTCGCTGTCCTCTCCTTGTGCTCTTCGATTATCTCGTCCATCATCTCGCTAAATCTGAGACGACTCCTCTCGAGCCTGCGCTTCACCCCAACAATCACATCTATAAACCCGAAGGAGGGAAACAAGTCGGTTACTGTGAAACCTGATCCTAAATTGACCGCGTCCTCCAACGCAGACACGAACTTCTTCCGGTACGCGTCGTCGACTCTACAAGACGATATCGCTCTGCAAGAGATGGAGTTGGTCAGCGATACCAGCATGGCAGTGAGGTTGACGGGGGTTCCATATTCTGCTGCTAGAGAGATTCGTTCGACGATGTCGAAAGTCTCTTCCTCTCTGATGTGAGAGAACGATCTCACGCGACGGGCGCTTAGGACTTCCAAGGTGCAGAGCTTCCTGAGCTGCCTCCAGTAGTCGCCGTGGGGGGCGAAGGCTATGTCCTTGCCGTCGTAGAGAAGGACCTTGGAAGCAGTTAGCTCGGGACGGGAAGCGAAGTTGAGGTCACGGGTCTTGGTCACCTCCCTTGCGGCTTCTGGCGAGGAGACGATGATGTGGTCGACCTCTCCGAGCTTCAGGTGCATCACTGGGCCACATTTCACGGCCAGATCGCGTAGTTTGTGATGGATAGGCGCAGCCCCTAGGATCAGATGGTGCATGTTGCCTATGATGGGCAGCTTCCATGGCCCTGGAGGTAGTACTACTCTTGGTGTTCTCTTGTTTCGTTTGGTGGTGACAATAAGAAGAAGAAGAAGCAAGAGGAAGAAGCTAACCAAGAAGGCCAAGAAGGAAGAGGAGGATTGCTGCTCCATGGTTGACCACAATGATTGTTAGCCTTCATGAGGCTACTTATAAAGTTTTTCTCGTCGTCAGAGAAAGGTGAAATTTGTTAAGACACCCTCCAACTCTTCGAAACATGGTAGCCTCCCGATGAAGAAGCTTTTTTTTATTTTTTATTTTTTTTTGAAATCCCACTCACACACAAATCCTTAAAAATTTTTTTTTTTTTTTTGCTACTTATAAATTTTTTTTTTATTCTTTTTTTATTATTATTTTTTTATTTTTTATTCTTACAAATCCCTCTACCTCAAGGTGTAATGTAGATCGGTCTAGAGCTGCGCAACTCGGTTGGCTGCTTGACTCCCCTCAATTCAACAATACATTAAATTCATGTGCCATGTTATCATGTTGTGTCATACATAGCAACTACTACGAGTGTCATACATAAATTTGGTTGCTTCCTAAATTCAACAATAGATTAAATTCACATCCTTAACTCTACTAACCTAACTATCGGACTACTACTACAAACGTCCCCTTCCATCCCATAACACTGCTCTGCTCCAGGAAAGGAAATAAGTAAGCATTAATTAATGCCAACAACATCATAGAATTCGCTACAAGCATAATATATTAAAGTATGAGTTATTTGTATTTACCCCCCCCAATTGTTAATCATATCTCTACTTTCCCCCAAATTTATTTTAATTAGTATTACCCTCCCAATCTTCGGATAAAGTGCAAAGAAACCCTCCTTAGATTTGCGTTTTCGCATTTGAAGCCCCTTGTTTAAAAAAAATCATATTTTTATTTTTGTTCAGTTTGTACCCCTATCGTTAACAGCCGTTAAAATACGTCTAAAAATACGATTTTACCCTTCCCCCCACGCTCTCCCCCCTCTTTCTCCGGTGGCGGGGGCTTGTCAAGCAGGGCCGACCAGAGGAGAGGGGAGGGTAGCCTGCCAGCAGAGGGAGGAGGGGGCGGGTCGAGCTAGGGGTGAGCATTCGGTTAATTCGGTTCAAATCGAACCGAAAACTGAATTGAACCGAAAATCGAATAAGCAAAACCGAAACCGAACCGAATTGGCCCATAACTGAATCAAACTGAACCGAATTAAATCGGTTCGATTTTCGGTTTATTCAATTTTTTGGTTTATTTGCACTTTTTTGGTAATATATATAGTACTTAAATATACCTAAATTTATTTAGTATATATCTCTAGTGTGTGTGTGTGTGTGTGTGTGTGTGTGTGTGTATATATATATATATTTTTTTTTTCTAGTGTGTGTGTATATATATATATATATATATATATATATATATATATATATATATATATATATATATATAAACTAAAATTTCTTATTCGATTTTAGGTTTTGGACCGAAACCGAATAAGAAAATTTAGTATTTTCAAAACCGAAATCGAACCGAATCTTTTTTAAACCGAATCGAATCTCGGTTCGGTTCGTTTTTTTCTTATTCGGTCCCCCTTGACCCCCCCCCCCCCCCCCCCCCCCACCCCCGTTTTTCCCTACGCTGGCCGGCCCCCTCAACCCGCCCCCTCCTCCCTCCGCTGGCCGGCCCCCCTGGGCCCCCCAATCCCCCTCCTCCCACCGATGGGCGGCCATGCTCGACCTAGGGGTGAGCATTATTCGATTTTGGACTGAAAATCGAACCGAATCGAATAAGAGATTCGGTTCAATTTTAAAAAAAAATCGGTTCGGTTTTGGTTTTGAAAATACTAATTTTTTTATTCGATTTCGGTTTCGGTCCAAAACCGAAAACCGAATATATATATATATATATATATATATATATATATATATATATATATATATATATATATATATATATATATATATATATATATATATGTATATTTAAGTACTATATATATTAACAAAAATGTGTAAATAAAACAAAAAAATGAATAAATTAAAAATCGAAACGATTTAATTCGGTTCGATTTGATTCGGTTATGGGCCAATTCTGTTCGGTTTCAGTTTTACTTATTCGATTTTCGGTTCAATTCGGTTTTCGGTTCGGTTTGAACTGAATTAACCGAATGCTCACCCCTAGCTCGACCCGCCCCTTCCTCCCTCCGCCGGCCGCCCATCCTCCCCTCTCCTCTGGTCTGCCCCGCTTGATAAGCCCCCACCACCGGAGAGAGAGGGGGGAGGGGTAAAATCTTATTTTTAGACGTATTTTAACGACTTTTAACGGTAGGGGTGCAAACTGAACAAAAATTAAAATGTGAAATTTTTTTTTTAAACAAAAGGTCTTCAAATGCAAAAACAAAAATCTAAAGAGGGTTTGTTTGCACTTTACCATAGGATTGGGGGGTTACACTAATTAAAATAAAATTGGGGGGGAATTAGAAATATGATTAGCAATTGGGGGGGGGGGGTAAATACAAATAACTCTTAAAATATTTGTTAACATGCATATCCATGTCTCGCCAAGTCTCTTGGCGGCTACAAGCAATATCGCGCTAGCTGAGCTGGCGAGTGCTCCAGCGTGGAGGCCTCGCCAATTGACGGCCTCGTCAATTGAGTTGGCGCAGGGGTGGTCTACGTAAGGTCGAAGGCCTCCCCCTCCCCAAAATTTAAAAAAAGTTTATTACTATATAGAACTTTTTTAGAAGCTTACAATATATATTAGTTTGACCCTGTAATATGTACAAAAAATAAATTATCTTAAATGGTAATGTTTTGGACTTTCAATATGGAGGTTACAACTTCAAACCTCACCTCTCACACATCATTAAATATTCTATATATTTTAGAAATCTTTTATTTATAATATTTTTCTTCCACTTTTGTAATAATTTAAAAATATTGTCTTTATTTTTTTGCTCATTCTTGTTTGAGTTTTAGTATATTTTTTGCTATTGAAGTCCAATTAACATGACAACTTTAAGGATTTCTATATGTAGTAGCACGGTCCCTTATAATTTTAATCCTGGTTCCGCCCCTGAGTTGGCACGCGGTTGGCCAGTGTTGCGTTGCCTCCCTTTAACCCTCTGCCAGCGTGGTGGCCACGCCAAGTGACTTGGTGGTCCAATCCACCTCGCCAAGTCACTTGGCTAGTCTTACTCCCGTTTAGAATTTTTTCAAATTTCTCTCCTTTTTTGTATAATTTTTTTTATACTTCTTTATCCTAGATAAAAATTTCTATTATTCTAAAATTATTATTATATTATTACTATATATTATTTTATACATGCATGTAAGACTGTTTAGGAAGACCAAAAACAGCTCTCTTAATTATCTAGATATCATTATTAACTTTAATAAACATTTTAGTTCGTAAATATATGTAAGGGTATATTTGGAAAGAAAAATTTCACGGTGAAGTTGGACTTTTTTCTGTTATAAAAAATAGTATAACTATATGCTACACCTATATTAGAGTAATTTTAGTGTTTATGTGAATGATTTAACTGGCTACATATGAGCTTTGAAATAATTACATTAATTTGTGTTAAATGTCTAATTAACTATTATGCTTTGAATGACTACTTTATATTTAGGCAAGTATTATATTATTTTGAATGACTACCATATATGCTAGTAGTTTTTTTTTATATTAACTACAAATTAATTTTATGTAATTACTTCCATGTATATGATTTCCTTATTGTAACCAGATATTGCATATGCATGGTGGGGGTTGTCTATAAGTACACTAGAAATACAATAATAATACTTCTTAGTATATTGCGTGAACTAATTAAAAGCTGGTACACGTAGAACATACAAGAAAAGAAAAAAAGAACTTACATGAATCAAACCACGCAAACTTTTTATCTGGAGCATATCTGTTATATATATATATATATATATATATATATATATATATATATATATATATATATATATATATATATATATGATGAGGGATTCGTATCTTCGAATTTTTGTATTTCAAGTATCCTCATGCTACCCATTGTTGGATGTTGTTTAAGTCATCTAATCTTAATCATTGATTTGAATGGTTCAAATCAATGGGTAAGATTAACATAGAAATGCTTGGGGATACAAAAAAATAAGGGGATGCAGATCCCTTATATATATATATATATATATATATATATATATATATATATATATAGAGAGAGAGAGAGAGAGAGAGAGAAATTTTGAGTGGCACCCCACTTTTTTTACCATATTTACGGTGTACCCCACACAATTACAATAATATAAGATACTCCCCACTTTTGACGAAAATCGTCCCCAACTCACGGTCAACCCCTTTGACCAATTTTTTTGACCAAAATACCCCCGTCTTCTTCTCCGTGTCTCCCCATTTTTCGTGGCTGCCCCCCTCACCGCCGCCGGCGTGCCTCCGCTCCCCCCTCCTCTCTCCGCTCCCCCTCCTCTCTCCTCTCCATCACCATCACCACCATAATCACCATCATCACCAGCACCATCACCATCCGGGCATTCCTATAGGTTCTACAGGCAAAAAAAGGAGGAGGCTAGAGGAAGAGGAGGAGGAAGAAGAAGAAGAAGAGGAGGAAATGGAAGGTGATAACGTAGTGGTGGGCCAGATAGCGCCGACGATGGTCCCTCGGCACATCAAGAAGAGGTCCCTCAAGAACAAAGCTCTCTCCGACGGCTTCAGCGAGAAGGACCTCAAGCGGATCCGGCGAGCGGCGAGCAAAAAATTACATTACAAAAAGGACCTCATGCGGATTCTAGGGCATCATAAACATAGATGATTCATTGATTCTAATTTCCACAATAAAGCTAATTTTTCTTCTTCTTTCTTCAAAAAGGACCTCAGTCAAAAAATTACATTACATAACAGGCACCATCTCCGTGGTCTCCAACGCCGGCGAGCAAACAATTTCCATAGACTCCTGTCTCCGAAACCTCAGCTGCCTCTCTATGAACTCCTCCACCGTCCTCTGAAACTCCACGTCATCCTCTCCGCTCTCCTTCGCCTTCGCCGCCGCTCGCCGGTCTCCGCACCCCCTCTTCTCTATGAACAAAGCTCTCTGAAACTCCACATTATCAATGTCCAGATTTTTTTTTGCGTTGATGTGTTCACAAACTTGACCGAGAAGTCATATTGACAAACCTATAGGAATGCTCGGATGGTGATGGTGGTGATGGTGCTGGTGATGGTGGTGATGATGGTGGTGATGGTGATGGGGAGGAGAGAAGAGGGAGGGTGCGGAGAGAGGAGGGCGGCGGGGAGCGGAGGCACGCCGACGGCGGGGAGGGGTGCAGCCACAAAAAATGGGGAGACACGGAAAAAAGACGGGGGTATTTTGGTAAAAAAAAAAATTGGTCAAAGGGGTTGACCGTGAGTTGGAGACGGTTTCCGTCAAAAGTGGAGGGTATCTTACATTGTTGTAATTGTGTGGGGTGCACCGTAAATATGGTAAAAAAAGTGGGGTGCCACTCAAAATTTTTCATATATATATATATATATATATATATATATATATATATATATATACGCCAGTGGCGCGGTGGCGCACCAGTAAGACCGCTGGCACTCGGGGGTGAGGGCGTGGGTCTGAGCCCCCACTCCCACGGGGGCGGCTGGGTGGCGTTGTCCACCGTAGACTTCTATCCTTTGTTTTGGGGGTATTCGCCACATCTTTCATATGAACTCGTAATATTCATCTAAGCTGTGGATGCTATTTCCACATCTCACGAATAGTGCGAATCGAGGCATGATCTACACCAAGAAACTTTAGGTTAGTATCCTTCTAACTAAGATTAAATAAATAGGTTAGACAACGTAGGAAATAATATTCATTTGTGTAGTGTTACTAGTTTCTTCTATACATACCTGTACTACCTTCCTTAAGGTAATTTTCAAGGATTACTAGGGTGTGATTGGAACTCAGGATTTCACCTATAAATTTATAACCTATATTCTACTTTATACCTTTTATTAACCTAGATCTATACCTGTCCTAGATTTTCTATTCTTTGCGGGCCTGTATGGGCCACCTGTCACGCCCCACAAGCCAGAATACTGGAGAGCGGGGGACAGACACAACCAGCTACGTACATTGAAGTATAATCTACCTCTATATACGGTCACGGCTGTCTAGATGCATGAGGGTCATCTACAAGCCAACAGTCTCTTATGGTCATGAACAAGCCTAGTGTCTCAATCTCAACAAGCAAGTAATTGTTACAAGGAGTAAGATCATCAGACATACAAGGTAAGGCGTCCCAAACATTACATATTCAGATGATCATGACTAGTCATACAAAATACGAAGACTAACAAGAGTTTAAGTCATACATGATCAACCCTAGGATTTGTCAATCATGTAACAGCTCGTAGGCAGACAAAAATTAAAGTTTCACTTATTCGAGCTAACACTTACTCGGCGGCTAAACGCCTCAAAAGAATAATTTACAATAAAGTGGGAGAGCAAAATAAGAAACCCACTCGTTGCCAGGATTACTGTAAGCCCCTGAATTTCCGAAATTTATTTTTGAATTTTCTAAATAAATTATTTTCGATAATTCATTTTGATTTAATTAATTTTGATCATTAAATGCTCTTTACCGTGACTTTGATTTCTATAGCATCAGGGATGCCAGTCTCTGAAAACTTTCTTCTTTAAGTTTGTAGTAGACAAGGTCATCTTTATATTGATATATCGTGCCCCACTCAAACTTGTTCCCTTGTGCTCTTTTTGCTTCGTACAACTTTCGGGTCAATTTAGACAAATTTATCGTCTGTCGTAATTCGTGACTTAACTTCCAACTTAATTTTTGGGCCCGACTTCGGTCCAATTCAGTCGACCCAATATATGGCCCTGACCTGTTTTGAGTCTACTATGCACGTGCCACTTGCGTGCCACCAAATTGATCTCCCTTGTGCTCCCATTTCATCCATAATTTTAATTGGTTTAAATTTATTATTTTAATTAAATTTTGACCCCAAGCTTGTCCAAACTTGACCCAACAACCAACCCAAATTGGTGTGACCCTACCATGTCTACCTATACACCCCACTGATATTTTTTCCTTCTTTCTCTACTCAAAAATATCTCTCTTTATATATAAATATCTCTATTTCTCTCTCCTATATATATTTTTTTCTCTCTCCTATATATATATATATTTTTTCTTTATATATAAATATCTCTATTTCTCTCAAAAATATCTCTCTATATATATTCTTTATATATAAATATCTATATTTCTCTCTCCTATATATATATATATATATATATATACATATTATATATATATATATATATATATATATATATATATATATATATATATATATATATATATATATATATATATATAATCCCTCTCTCTCTCTCTCACCCTATCACCTCACACACACACAAAACACCCCCCATGTGGCCGACCTACCCCCTCTCTCTCTATTTTCTCTTTCTCTCTCTTTCAATTAATATCTTTCATTCTCTCTCTCTCTCATATATATATAATATATACACAAACACATATATACTAATCTCTCTCTCTCTTCTTAGTCACACACACACCAACTCCTCCATCACCATAAGCCAACCCCCCCTCCTTTCTTCTTCTTTTTCACTTCCATCATCATCAAACCACGTCCACCACCGAACCCGACCTCGTCGCACCACCGCCGGCGATGGCCGTGCGCGTGCGCCAGCCACCACCGTCTCGTCGCCACGCCGTCGCGCCATCGCAGGTGGCAGCAGTAGCAGCACAGCAGCTGCACCAGCAGCAGTAGCAGCACAGCAGCTGCACCAGCAACAGTAGCAGCGACAGCAGCCGTACGGCGGAGCCGGCGGCCACCACGTGCCGCCGTAGCCGGCCCCTGGCTCCGGGCAACCCCAGCGAACACCCCCCTGGGCAGCGCCCTCCTCCCCGGCACGATACATAGTCGACTCATGCGTTTTGCACGGAATCCCATCGACGTGCGCGCGAACGAAATTCAGAATGTGCGCCTCGTCGCAGCAACTTCGTGCGCATTTTTTGAGAAATTCGACTATTGGATCGACGAACTCTTTGCTCTGTCACAATCTTGGTATATCCCTCTACCTCTTCCTCAAGTTTCGTCCGTTAATTTTATCGTATGATACATCAAAACCGGCCACCAAGTTGACCGTTTAAATTGTACTATTTTTGGACAGTTTTGCGGAGCCCACTTCGTCAGCTCGTAACTCCGTCGTCGCAGCTCCGTTTGGCATGCCACCAGTTTTTGAGTGTAGCTGATATAACCCTCTTCATGTCCCTTAAGTTTTGTTTTATTGTGAGCATGTTTGGTTGGTCGAATTCGATGCCAAAGTTGACCGTCCAAATTCTTAATTTTGCACTTGTAAAATTCCATTTTTGAATCCGGGACTCCGGATTCAATTTCTGACACCACCAGTAGACTCATGGCATCATTCTGGCACGTTTTCATATAAATTTTGCTAGATTTGGAGGACGTGGGCCCTGGCACGCATTTCGGTGCAACGTGGGCCCCACGGTCCGGGTCAACAGGACTTTTTGAGACCGGTTCATCGAAATCCAATTCTGGATATACCGTTGAGTCCGTATCGTCATCCTGGACTCGTTGACATATAATTTACTGAGTTTTGTGGACATTGGCTCCGACACGCATTTTCGTGCAAATCAGATTCCAATATCCGGGTCAACGGGCCATTTTGAGATCGGCTCATCGGAATCTAATTTCGGATTTACCGTTAAGTTCGTATCGTCATTCTGGATTCGTGGACATATATTTTGCTAGGTTTTGAGGACTTTTATTATGGCACATTTTTTGGTACAAAGTGGGTCCGACACGGACACCATTTTGACCTAAAATTTACCTTTTTGTCCCTGTGTCCAAATTGGACTTATGGATAGGCTATCCTAGCTAATTTAACCATTCTGGACATATTGGTGATGGTTGTTTCACCATCCGACAACATATGTAGGTTTTTACCCTATTATTATAACCTTTCTCCTTTGTTGTATTTTGAGATCCATCGATTCCAGTGATTTCACAATCACTGAAATTGATATGTTGACCCTGTAGATGTTTATAGAGACTAGTCTTGACCCTGTTTGACCATGGTTGACTGCTTTGACTGAACGTCGAAGTAGAGTCAACATTTGACCTAGGTTTGACGAGATTTGACTAGAGTTGACCAGTTGACTAAAAGTCAACTATAAGTCAACCATTGACCTAGTTTGACCTAGTGTGACTCAGTGTGACCTAGTTTGGCTTAGTTGGACTGAGATTGACCTAAATTACATAGCTTATACTATATAATCATGCCTAACACTGTTGAACCCTAATTAGCTTATATATATATCTCATCTTTAGGTCTGTGATTTCACTCTGAGCCAGATTACACTGTTGACATATTCTACCAGATCTCAGGCGAGTATATTCTCTGATAATATTTCTGTTTTATGATATCGTCTATGTTTCTTGTATATAGTGTAGATATTCTTGTTCTCTTGACACATAGTTCACACGGATTGTTATTTGTCTGGATCTCGGCATGAGATATTATTTCTTGCTTTCCTTGCTATATATTGTGCAGGTCTTGCCTTGTTCCTTGTGCATTATGTAGACACGATTCTCAGGGAGACTTGCTACCTTCTCGAAGAATCTTGTGTCATGACGTATCATGGTTGGAGACACTATACTAGTCAGGGGCGGGGAGTATTAGTGTAGATATATGGTCAATTCCTATTGTGCACCCATTGTGTACCTATTGATTGTGAGTGTTGATCATACACTCCACGCATGATTAGCCAGGCCTGTTACTATTGTGCAAGTTCCCAAGCCGGCCACATGTCGTAGCTAGTATTCACTCACGTAGATGGTATGATTCTCGACTCTTGTATATGATATGATCGGTTTTTTTTGCCATTGCTCTAGCTATAGTTTACAACTTTAACCTTGCCATGCTACTTTCATGTACTTTCCACTTTACCTTGTATATTTCTTCTATTTACTGCTACATTTTCAATATCGTCTAACTAGAATTCCACTGAAAACTAAGTCTTGGTTTACTGGACAACAACTCAATCCTAGGATGGGCTGATATCCATATCAGTAAACTGAGATGATGAATAGCATTCATCAAATTGAGATAGTCATCCCTATGAAGGACTAATGTATCAATCCTAAACAAAATCTCAGGTCCAGCTCTATGAAGGGCTGAACTACAGTTCAGTTTAGACTAAACTGTCTACTATAACTTGACAGTTAATGCCTCTAAGTACCAGTCTCAAATTTGGACTGATGCAAATCGAATTTATGTCAGGATTATCCCAATGCATCAACCCATAATTACCTGACTAAAAATAGAGTTACTTAATCCCTACTGCTACTGAAATAAACCAAAACTTAAACTAAAGACACTTCAGTCCATCTACTGTTTATATGTAAACTATTATGATCTGCATCCTTATGTAATCGAATAATTACCTGAGAAATTATATCAACAGCTCCTGATCTCTGTGAAATGGCACGAGCTACTCCTCACTACACGATCCAGCATCCTTTGCAGCAATAGGTCGAATACTTAACAATTTAAACCAACAGAAAAGGATTCAGTCCTAGTTTATGCTCACAAATATCTGGATCCAAAGAAATGAGGACTGGACACAAATCAAGGGACACAAACATTAACCCAAAATTAACTAGGCATCAGAAGAATTTGAACAAAACTGAGTATTGAACAGAAGTTTACCTCGAAGAAATCCATTCCAGAATCTGGAGATTCGATCGACAACATCGGACACAGTCCGATCTACTCTCCCAGAGCGAAACAGAGTACACAGTCGATCAATCCAACTTTCGATCGAGCACCAGGGCAATAGCTGGAGTAGATTAATCCTACGATAAAGAAACTCAACTCAGTCCAAGGGATCCAGATCTAGTCGAAAGCGCGGACAGGGGCAGTGATCAGAGAAATTTGCCAGGGAAGACATAGATCCATTATTGAGAAGATTACCTTACCAGCGACGTGGAGACGAACGTTACCGAGACTGGAGCTCGCGGTGGAGGAACTCGTCGTCGGTCGGGGTCGCACGGTGCCGACAACACTGCTGTGGAGTGGGCTCAGATCTGGTCAGATCTGACCTGCCGGCGAAGTTGCTGGGGATCCACCGGGGATGGTGGTGCAGTCGCCGGATTGAACACAGTAGCGGATATACTGCAGCGGGGGGTAGCGCTCACCGGAGCTAGGGTTCGAGAGGAGACGCACGACGGCAACGGCTCGGTGGAGCACCGAATCGGAAGGCTCCGGAGAGGGCGGCTACGAGAACCTGGTGATGGCGGTGGCGGTACTCGGTGACTCGGCGTCGCTAGAAATGGTCGCCGTCGTTGTCGCCGGAGCTCCACCTAGGCTACAGCTCCTCCAAAAGTTGGCCGAGAAGAATTGGAAAAAGGGCCCGGGAAAACGAATACTGAGGAGTCTCTCTCCTTAGTACATATACAAAAAAACGTAAATATGAAATAAGCACCCTCCACTAAAGTCCTTTAAGCACAAAGCCCCCTGCCCTTTTCATTATTGCAAGATTTTGAAGAAAATTAGTTAGAACCTTTTAAAATTGAGTGGGGGCCACTAAGTTGGTTATAACCAACTTTCAAATTTAAATTCTGCTCCTAAATAATTCCCTCCAAAAATATTTATAAACTATATATGGATATAATAAAATGAATGAAACATTACTATTAAATTTTTTTTTTTAAAATTTACTAAAACTGGAAAAATGGAGTTATACAAACTGATGGTGAATCTGAGCCATTTGAAAATGACCCTTGGGCACAACAAATGGACACTCAATGGGAACTTCATTTTGAACAGCGACAGCCACCTACAGAAGATAAAATTATCCAGATTGACGTTGGAGATAAAACTACGTCTAAGCCGATATTCATCAGTAAAAACCATTCTGAAGATGAAAAAGAAGAGTTGATAAAGCTGATTAAATAATATATTGATATATTTGCATGAAGTTATGAGGATATGTCGGGTCTAGATCCTAAAGTAGCTACTCATAAACTCAATATTCTTCCTAATGCCAAACCTGTAAAACAACAGCAGTGGCGTTTTCGACCAGATATGATGGATGTAATTGAAGAAGAAGTCAAAAAGCTGATCACATGTGGCTTTGTTCACGAAGAACAACACCCAGACTGGGTTGCCAACATTGTTCCTGTTATGAAGAAGAATGGAAAAGTCTGAGTTTGCATAGATTTTCGAGATCTTAATGCAGCTTGTCCAAAAGACGAATTTCTACTTCCGATTACCGATGTCATAATAGACAATGCATGTGGTTTTGAACGCATGTCTTTCATGGACGGATTTTCAGGATACAACTAAATTAAGATGCTTCCAGGAGATAAAAAGCATACCGCTTTCCGTACACCCCTTGGAGTTTACTGCTATATGGTTATACCGTTTGGTCTGAAAAATGTCGGTGTTACGTATCAACGAGCCATGAGCAATATCTTTCAAGAACATCTGCGGAAAACAGTTGAATGTTATGTGGATGATATTGCTGTCAAAAGTCGATTAAAAGATAATCACGTTCAACACTTAAAGACTGTATTTGAGTTGATGCGTCGACATCAATTAAAGATGAACCCTACTAAGTCTTTCTTAGGGGTTTCCAGTGGCAAGTTTTTAGGATTTGTCATTACTTCTCAAGGTATCCATGTTGATCCTGATAAAGTCAAAGTAATTCTTGAAATGCGTCCTCCACGTAATCTAAAAGAACTCCGTGGCTTTCAAGGTCGCATTGCTTATATCAGAAGATTTATATCCAATCTTTCTGGGAGATGTCAACCTTTCTCTCGTCTATTAAAGAAAGGTGTATCATTTGTTTGGGATGAAGCATGTCAAAAAGAATTCAATGACATCAAGCAATACCTTACAAATCCACCTGTTCTGGTACTTCCAGTAGTAGGAAGACTATTTTTGCTGTATGTTCGAGCTTTAGATCATTCTCTTGGCGCTCTTCTTGCACAGAAAAAAGATAAGGGTCATGAACATGTAATTTATTATCTTAGCCGAATGATGGTTGGAGCTGAACATAGGTATACTCCTGTGGAGAAAGAATGTCTGGCCTTGGTTTTTGCCATTCAAAAGACATGACATTATGTAACGGGACAAACTATTCATGTCATATCCAGAATAAATCCTATTCGGGTATTGATGAGAAAACCAAGTATCCTTAACTCCCGGTTAGCCACCTGGGCAATGTTGCTTACTCCTTATGATATGGTCTATGTACCTCAAAAATCAGTTAAGGGTCAAGCATTAGCTGATTTCTTAGCAGCTCACTCTATACCTGAAACCTCTAAGCTATATGAGGACATTCCAGATGAAGTCGTGGATTGCAACATGACTTTGAGGGATGACATTTTGCAACTATACTTTGATGGAGCATCGCGGGTTGGACCTAAAGGCAATATTATCTCCGGAGTAGGCATCATCTTGGTCTCTCCTGATAAAATGGTTATATACCGTGCTTATTCTCTTAATGAACCATGTTCCAATAATGTGGTAGAATATAATTCTCTGCTAATTGGTCTTCAAGTAGCAAAACAATTGGATATTGAATTCCTGGAAGCTTATGAAGACTCTCAACTGATTGTTAATCAGGTCAGAGGGACATATGAAGTCAGAAATTGTGACCTCATTCCCTATCATCAAGTGGTAATTGAATTGGTTCTTTCATTCAAAGGATTCTTTATTGAATTTGTACCATGTTCTAAAAATTTGGAAGCTGATGCTCTCGCTAGTCTAGCTGCAGACTTAGCAGTTCCAATTAGAAGACAAAACACCATTACTTTGTTGGATAGAGATTTATTCTGTGTCAAGAATAATTTGTATATCGAACAGAGTTATACTACAGAATCAAATTCTCAACAAAGGGATTGGAGAAATCCATTTATTGATTATACGGTCCATAGGATTTTACCTGAAGATCTAAAAGAAGCTGTATCAATCAAAAGACGATCATTTCGATTCTACTACGATTCTTCTTTGCATATGTTGTATCGTCGTTCTTATGACGGACTTTTATTGCATTGTCTTTCAGAAAGTGAAGCCAAACAAACACTACGTGAAGCTCAGGATGGAGTTTGTGGTGCGCATCAACCAGGTCCAAAACTACAGGACCGCATTCGAAGAATGGGTTATTATTGGCCTTCTATGATAGCAGACGCTGTAGATTATGCCAGACGGTGTAAAGCATGTCAGATTTATGCTGACTTTATTTACCAACCTTCTGAATTCTTACATCCTACAGCAGCTTTTTGGCCTTTCGAAGCTTGGGGCATGGATATTATTGGTCCAATTAATCCTTCTTATGTCAAGGGACATCGGTTTATGTTGGCTATAACCGATTACTTTTCTAAATGGGCGGAAGCAGTTCCTCTTGTGGAAGTGAAAATGTCTAATGTGGTTAGCTTCATCAAACATCATGTCATTTATCATTTTGGAGTTTTCCGAAGGATAATCCATGATAATGGACCATAATTTGCCAATCAGGCATTTTATCGATTTTGCGATAAGAATCGAATCCAGAACATAGCTTCTACGGCTTATAATCCAGCTGCTAATGGTTTGGCCGAAGCTTTCAACAAGACAATTATTAAACTTCTCAAAAATTTTGTCTCTTCTAATAAACGTGATTGGAATGAGAAACTTGGAGAATGTTTATGGGCTTACCGAACGACAGTCCGAACTCCTACTGGTTTTACACCGTTCTTACTGGTTTACGGATGGGAGGCTGTTCTTCCACTGTAAATCCAGATCCCGTCTCTTAGAATAGCCATTGCTAATGAGCTAACCTCAGAGAATAATGATCGCTTACGACTCCAAGAACTTGAAGGATTGGACGAGAAGCATCTTCAAGCACAACAGCACATTGAGCTATATGAAGCCCGCATATCTCGAGCTTTCAATCGTAAAGTTAAAGAGAGGGTATTCAAAGTCGGTGAGCTAGTTCTAGCTGTCCGAAGACCTATGGTTATGACTCATAAGAGCAAAGGCAAATTCCAAGCTAAATGGGAAGGTCCTTATGTAGTCGAGACAGTATTCTCCAATGGTGCCTATAGGTTGTCTAAACCTAATGGAGATTTGCTCATGATGTCAATTAATGGCAAATTCTTGAAGAAATATTATGTCTGAATTTCTTCTTTATTCTCCAGCTACCAAGGTTTGGTTAAGCTGATTATTTTTTCTCCTAAAAGAGAATTTTGATCTTCTGTCTTACCAGCTGATTTTAGAAAGAAAAAAAGATTTATTATTTATCATGTTTTTATGACCTCTGAATAAATATTAAGTTTATCTATCATGTCTATATGGCCTCTGAATAGATATTAATCTATTTTCTTTGAGTTGTTACGATCTGTCACGTTCATATTACCTCTGATAGTATTATATACTCTAAAAAGAAAACAAAATTCATTATCTATCATGTCCACATTACCTCTAGATAGATATAATATACTTTGTTGAGTTTAGAAGACTTATCATGTTTATATTACCCCTGATAAGTGTTTTCTATCTCATACCTATTATTTAAATTTAAAATAAATGATAGAGTCATAAAACAAATATTTTATTCACTTCTTGAAATATTACAGAATGGAAAAGACAGAAGAATACAAAACTCTTTATTGATGATATAAAAAGAAGAATACAAAAAATCTTTATTTCCTAAGATGGAGCAGATACATCTTCAAGCAGTTTCTGTAGCTCTGTCAAACGCTTCTCACGAGAGCTCAATACGGTTGTAGTAGCTCTAGATCGTCAAGCTTCTGGAGTACAGAGATGAGAGAGTTCGGCAAAAGTAGCTATCATCTTATCCTTGGCTTCATCAAGGGTTTTGATGGTAGCTTCAGCACCAAAGACTTCCTCCTCCATTATTGAGCTCTGCGCCAGATGTTGGTCTCGAGCTGTAATCATCTGCTCTCTCTCCGCCTTCAAGCGAGCCAATTCTGCCTCAACTTCACGAATTCTATCATTCTGTTGATGAATTCTCATGTTTGAAGTTTCATAGGCTTTTCTGTGTGTCTCCAGTAGTGGTTTAATTTTAGCTAAAAGAGCTCTCTCTCTGACGACTTTGAGGCTGTATTCCTGGAGAAGTTCCTTAAAAACAGTCTCCCGAGTGATGTATTCTGCAGATAAAGCATCATACTCGGTTTGGATGAGACTTTCAAGGGTTTTACTTGACAGCCTTATATATTCTTTAACAGGCTGTTCAAGTCCTTCTACCACCTTCTCCAGCGCTGCTGCTCTCTCGACGTCATTGAACATAGCAACGTTCCCAATGGTGGGAGCAATCGCAGCCTTCAAGCTTTCATAATTTAGGCCCTTCTTCAGGACCATCTTGATCAGAGCTGCCAGGGTTTTATAGAAAGCTTCTGTATGAATCTCAACTAGAAGATTCATTTCTGTATTAGAGCTTAGTGTGGCAGCGAGCTCTATTAAATCCCTCTTTTGAAGACTGGAAGCAGATGTTGTTGTTGCCTTGGTAGCAGGCTGAGATGAAGTCATAGTTGTCATTGCTACCAAGGCTAACTGATCTCCAGAAGTTCCAGAGACAATATCTTCAGCATGTGTATGAATTATTTCTCCAGCAGTTCCTGGAGCTGAAACTACTTGAGTTTCGGTGGCGGTGATTGTTGCGGGAGGAATGATGAATGTGTCGGGTTCAGACACTATCTTCTCAAGAACTTGTGTCGGATCAGTAGCAACAACTGAGGATGTTATTACTACGTCTCCGATTTCGGTTGATGGGTTGATAATATCTTCATTACCTACGTTGGCTGCAGGATCCTCAAGTTCTGGGAGTATTTCAGTTGTAGTTGGTTCTTATACAACTATTTCTTCATCTGCAGCTGGTACTTCCACAGCCGGTTCTTCTTCTCTTTCTTCAGCAAGAGAAGGCAATTCTTGCTGAGCCTCTACTGCAGGCTCTTGTTGTACCTCCATAGATGGGGAACATTCTTCTTGAGCAGTATCTTCTTTGGAAGAAGAACTCTCTCCTTCAGACTCTGTTTCTTCTTCATGGATAGTCTCTTGAGAAGGAGGAGGGGCAATAGGCTTTACTGCAGCGATGACACCTACAAAGATTAAGCAAAATAAGTTAATATACAAAATCATAATACATAATTTTGTATAGATTTTGTAATTTATATTTACCTGAAGTAGGTGCAGGACGTGCCAAGAGTGAGTCATAATCCTGATCCCAGTCATCATCATCTAAATCAAGAGCCGGTTCATCCGAGGGGATGGGTTCCGGATCATTAACAAAAGTCGTGGCGGTGTCTTCAACAGCTTTCGCCTTTTGTGGCGAAGTCAGATGTAGTGAAGTGCTGAGGCGTCCGGAAGACAGGACTCCTACCACTTCTGTTGATGCTGCGGGCTGGGATGCTGAAGACCCTTCTCCAGGTTGAGCTAAAGAAGATGTAATATTTTGAGGCTCCTCAACAGGAGTTTTGCTCTCTCGAGTAGCGGCTCTCTGTCTGGAAGGCCCTTTAACAGTGACTTTCTTCTTCTTCTTCTCGAGGGTAACAGCTGCACTTGATTTCCGCTTTCGGGTCTTAGAGATGATAATTGGCCCTACAGCTGGTTCCCCAACTCACATAGGGATCACTTCCAGATACTCGTCTGGAACAGCAACATCATCGGTTATGTCCGAAGGTACCCTAACTGGTTCTTCGATGTTTCCTTCTTTGGCCCATCGAAGACTCCCCTTCATGTTGTAGTCATTCGCGAAGGAGCAAATGGATGCATAAAAATGAGCATACGTATAAAGCATTCGTAGCTCAGTTGTACTTGTAGCAGTTGATACCCAGAATCTAGCACCGGTACATACAGTGCTAAAGTACCTCCATGCCCTTGCAGCATCAACTAATTTTTCATAATGGTGGAAGCTGGTGGAGGGATTACCAACGTGAAGTTGGTCATATCCAAACTGACGAGCGAACCGACTGGGTAAATACGGTTCAAACGCACAGTTGTCTTCATTCCTATACATCAGATATGAGGGTCTGATGCACATTAGCCATTTAAAAATTGGCGCAGGTAATGAAGTCCTCCCTTTACCTATATCTTCAAATTATATGCCGAAACAGTCAGATGGGACAAGTGGCCTTGTGCAGAAAAAGTTCCACCCGTAGGAATAGTTGAGTGTTGCCCGGGTGTCCGCCACTGAAGTTGCAGTCCACGTGGCTTTATTAAACTTCTGGAGGAATATCTCCGTATCATTTTCATGGCCTGGTGGCAATAGACTGCAGTTGTGATGCAACAACCAGCCCATCAAATAAGTGTAGGGCATCTCCACCCTAGGGAAATCTTTTCGGTGAGGAGCATTGTTGATTAGTTCATCACCAAATGCTCGCAAACCTGCATTTATCCGGCATACCATTGCCGATAACAGGTTGATTCTGACTTTGAATACCAAATGTACTGCTGGCCATAGTACGTTTCGGTGAATCCTGTCGGCTGTGCCAATCTCTGGTACGACCCATCTTTACAGCCACAGGGAAAGGAAGCCTGCTAGCAAAGCTTCTTTTGAGAGCTTTCGACTGCCATGTCTCAAAAAGCTCAATGCTTCGGTCCCAGCAGGGAATTCTCCAGCCTTGGTGGCCAAATATTTATCCGGAGACTTATAGGTGACCATCCAAGTGTTTATTGAATCAGGAGGGATGATTGAACAAGGGTTGATAGGTTGAGCCTTGTTATCTTAAAATTTCTCTTTGTCATCCTTGGATATCCTATTCTTATGATAGAATAGATATGTTGTCCATTTATTGATGTATGCCAAATGCGATCCACTTTTATATATAGTGGTGCAAGTCAGATAGTGGCACATCAATTCTTGGTATACCTCAACTAACTGAGGATTTTTCTCCCTGATCTTCGCTAGTTCCCGGTTGGAGGGAACGTACTCTTCATATGGATCTTCACCCATTGGCAGCCTGGAGATGAATTGCATCTCATGCAGTGCAAAACCAATTTCACCTATCGGAGTTGCAAAAGTCCCTGTTGAACTGATATACAACTCCATTAAAGCCAAGAACAGGTTATTGTTCATTGGTATGCCCTGACTCGTGGAGGCTACTGCTTCATATAATCTAATGGCTTGCAGTTCTGTTGTTAAGTTCTTCATGATCCAAGCACTAAGTTGAATCCAGTTCTGATTATGAGGGGTCATCCACCCTGGCAGCCTAGGATTGGCCTGGGGATATAATACTGAGGCCTTCATAAGCTTGTTTACGAACATTGGGATCTGCACTGGTTGAATCAAAGCTGAATCTTCGCTTGGTGTGAATCCAGGCAGTAGACCGACGAAAGGAATGATACCACCACTGGGAGTACTGGTATGGTAGCCCATTTGGTTGGCCCCGTCTCTCCTGAAAATAATTCTGCCTGGTCTACCAAGACTGCTAGGAGTCAGGTTCCATAGCATCTATCTTGGATGGGTGGCGTGAACAAATAAAGATAGGGGATAATCCCTTGCCATGTCTGGGAGATACATCGCCCTCTCTTCAAACTTAAACACCCAAGCCTCCTTCTTGGGATTTGTTTGTGATTGAAAATCAATAGCATCCCCAAACATGAAGGCAGGCTTCAAATTTTACTGGCCATCTAGCGATACTAGCAATTCTCCATTCATCAATGACAGCAGCATTCTGTCTTCCTGAGCAGCTATCATTTGTTGTCTCTCTTCAGGGTACTGCTTGTAACTTTGTGGGAATTCAACATGTGACAGATTTTTCCAAATAGTTTGAGCCCACAATACCAACTGGTGAGTCGAATACCTCTGCGTGAGGATAAATTTGCAAGTCCACTGCCAAAAGAAAAAGAAGAATCAAGTTAGTAAAAATCTAATTTGAATTTTACGCAGATGATTTATTCACACAGATCTTTATACAAGTGAATTTTACGAATAAAAATTAAGACTCTGTATTAGAGGACTTGACTATACAAACTTTACGCTTACGCGTAGAAGTTAAGTTGATTAAAAAAATTTAAGTGCAAAAGTTCTCGGTTTTTAGGATAGACTTTTACGCAAAATCTTATCACTTGTGTATTTACGCTGGCACATATGAATGTGGGTGTATTTTTCATATTTTTATGCTGGCATATATAGATGTAGGCATATTTTAATATTTTACGCAGGCACGTATAGACGTGAGCGTATGTTGTTTTTACGCTGGCACATATAGATGTGGGCGTCGTATTGACGTGAGCGTATTTTGTTGTTTACATTTTACGCTGATACGTATAGACGCGAGCGTATGTTGTTTTTACGTTGGCACAAATGGATGTGGGCGTATTTTAATATTTTACGCTGGCACGTATAGACGTGAGCGTATGTTGTTTTTACGCTGGCACGTATAAACGTGGGCGTATTTTGGTTATTCTTATTTTACGCTGACACGTATAAACGTGGGCGTGAAGTTTAGGGTTCGGTTCTTCTTCTTCTCCGACGAACCCATGGCCAAATTTGGTAGGGTTCTACCCATCATGGCCGAAGCCACATCGGGGTTGGTTCTTCGGGTTGCCTCCGAAGATGCGACGGCGGCTTCCGTACGCTCACTCCTCGACGAAGCAGCGACGGGCTTCTTGCCCTTGGCGCCGGCGGTGGTCTTACTCTTGGGGGCCATTGAGTTGAACTGAGATTTTGAAGAAGAGAATAAAGAAGATAGAGATTACGAGAATGAGTAAAGTTCTCTCTCTACTCGCAAAGCTCTATTTATAGAAAATTTTAAAATCGGTTCAAATTCCCAAAATTTACGCTGACTGTTGGATATCCCGAACTTTACGCTGACTGTTGGGTATCCCGAACTCTACGCGGATGACCGTTGGGTATGCCGAATTCTACACGGATGACTGTTGGATATCCCTGATTTTACGCTTATGTTCAAAGTATTTCAAATTTTAGAAAAATTTGAAAACTTTGAAGGGGGTCTTGTAGAAGCATAAAATAAACTTCATAGACCAAGTCAAAGAAGTTAAGAACTTTACGCAAAGTCAGACTCTACGCAAGGCTCATTAAAGAACTCTACTAAGTCAGATTCAAATTCTACGCAAGCTCTTTTACGCAAGAGCTATCCTCAAACTTTACGCGAGGGCGACAGGCTGTCAGAATGCATTTAATGCGCGTGATATTGATCTGACAGTATGATTTTCTGACAGAACATTGCACAGAAGCCGATAAGATTTTTTTCACTAAACCCAATACTTGTCGTTTAGCGTACAGATAGGCTACTTTACGCTCAAGAGATCATTTCCTTTACGCATGAAAGCTATTTTGAGTCTTTACGCTCAAGGCTTTTGTGTGCATAGAGTTTATTTGAGCTAATTATACGCTCAAGGCTACTTTTCAGCCACTTTATGCAGGAAGTCTATTTTGAGTTATTTTACGCCCAGTCTGCTACTTTACGCAGGAAGTCTATTTTGGGTTATTTTTACGCCAAATCTTTTCTGGCTATGTGAGAACGTGGTCTGCATACGTGGCTTTCATGCCACACTTATTGAGGAACTTGTGTACGTGCTCTCCCCATAGTGTTGAAGTTGTAGGACACGTGTCACCATGCGTAGAGATCACAACTCTATATGGAACACGTGTCATCACACGTAAAGGTTAATTTTCAATCGTGGGTGACAGTTACTTGCGTAAAGACCCAATTATGTTGCTTTTTACGCACAGAGGGTCTAGTCTATAAATAGACTTATTTTTGACACAAGAAAACATCAAGAGAGATACAGAGGAGAAGATTCTGAGAAAACTCATACTTTCAGAGTGATATTCCCAGAAGCATTTCTTCAACTTTTTCTCAAGAACAGGCTGAAGCAAAGCAGGAAAGCATTCGACTGTGCCATCAGTGTCGTTGTGTCGATACCTTTCAGGTGACTTAGTTATTTCGATTGTTCATCTTCTTCAAGCAGTTTTCTTCATCATCATCGTGTGGTCCAAGGAACAAAGTGATCGCTCTCAGATCAGACTTCCATAGCAATACTTCCTAGAAACAACTTGTACTTTTGTACTTTTTCTTGTTTTCTTTCAAAAGTCAATTTTAGGCATTTTGTTAAGTGAAACAAAACCCACTTGGGTACTCTGGTGCTCTGGATGGTCACCGTCGAGTAGATGGTACGGATGATCCTCTGGGCTCCTTGTAAAACCCCTAAATTTCTACTATTTTTTTTATAAATAAATTTGATACTGATTTTTTTATTTTGTATATTGTACGTCGTGTAGTTGCATTCTACGTCACGCACATTAATTTTGTTTTTCGTAATTGCTCGACGAGTGCGAATATGTGCAAGCGTACATATTTTTGAAAAATATTTTTTTCTATTTTTCTATAGTTTCAAAATAATATATCTAATAATTATTTTTAGCTAGCGTACCGAAATTTCTAAGTTTACGATTTTATTTATGAAAGCCTTTTCGTTTATAACAGTTACTAATAATAAATAATATGCTTCATATATATTTTTTTATTATTTATTAGTGTATTTTAAATAATAATATTATTTTCAAAATTATTATTATTTGTATTTTTGGAAAACATATTTTAAAATTATTGTGGCAATTTAAATCTTGAATTAATTTTATGGATATATTTAAATAGCTAAAATAATATCTATGTTTGAAAATTGATTTATCCTATTTGATTTTAAACTAAAAGAATTTAATTAAATTTAAATTGGATTGTATTTGGATTTGGATTTGATTGATTTTAAATTAAGTTGCGAATTATCTATTTTTGGGTTTAAACTATTCTAATCCTTATCCAATTGGAAATTCCCACATCCTATAAATAAGCAGGTACTCATTCTTATATTTTTATTCTCCAAATTCTACAACCAAACGTGCGTGCATCGTGTCCGTGTTCTCCGTCCAAATTCTTATTCTATTATTCTTTTACATACCACAAAAACATGTATCGCCCCAGTCCCAAAATACGTAGGACTAGGAACGTAGACATGCCAGCTGTATTCATACGAAGTATACTCCAATATATGGAAGCCTCGTATAAATACATAAGCTATAAAATACAGTAGAACCATACTAATCTCATCCACGCAAAATAAATGAATAAAAGACATCATATAAAGATAATGAATCGTCTTGATACAATATGTTGGGCGGAGACAAATCCACTACCAACAAGTAAAGGAAAAATACATAAGATAAGATATGAATTTGGCGAGCGAAGCGAAGACGATCCAAGTGCAATCATCCTCGAAGAATAGCGATGGTCACGGCTAGAGCGAGAACACCTGCGAAGGACAATAGCACACACCTGGAGAGATAACCAGGTCCTCAGAGGGACGTAACAAGACACATAATATCATGCCATATAAACTAAATAAATATTGCTCAAATAAATAAGTCAATCGAATTTATAACATGGTCCAATACGCACCTACTGAACGAGCGTACCATCTCCCCAACCAAACAAGGACATGAGATGGTAAACTAATTCACGGTAACGTATCTTCCCATGCTATGAATCCAATATGGTATCCGGACTCCAACAAGGTTCAATACCTTCTCATCGAAGTAGTAAGTCACACCTACAACCAAACAAGGACAAGATGTGACGAACTAATTCACGACAAGTTATTGTTCCAAGCCACGGTCAGATACAAGTACCCAAACCAAAAGTACTCGTACCTAACGGATAGGGTGCCTAACCAATCTAAGTGAAATGTTGTTAAGAACAATCCTTCCTACGCATGGGCCCTGGCTGAATAGGATCGACGTAGTCCCCCTTGGGCACCAGAGGTCCCATCAGTAAGAGCATGACATTCCGCAGAATCGTCAGTGGCCGCCAGTAATCATGGGTCATCAACCCCGTATCTCCAGCGGAGAGTCCGGGTCACAAAGGAAAGTGCATCGAAGCCCATACGCTAAGGAATTGTCCTCCTCGCCCAATGCCTACTATGTTGTATCCACAACACAAACCTCTATAACCGCTAAGTCAAACTAGCATGCAACCTCTATTAGCGGTTATTCCTATCGCACGGCTTGTACGTACTGGTGGCCAGCCAATCACGCACTTTCGTGTCCTACATGCGACACACAACTTCGTATTACAACGTGTCAAGGCCAATGAATGCAACACACATGGTGGTCCCTTAAATCTAGGTTTAATTTGTAAGAAAATAATACACAGCAGGAAATATAAATGAACAGTAAGTTCTAACAGTTATGCCATTTATCACAGTTTATTTTGCATAAAGAAAATAATGAACAATGCATGAAATATGAACTAAAATAAGTAAACAGCTAATGGCAAGGTGTCTTGCCTGGTAGGACGCCTGGTGTGCTACGATCATCATGGTGGCATAAACTGCGACTTTGGTGTAACAACTACGCAAGGGGACCTCTGATGGTGGCACGGACAGTTCCATTGGGTCCAGAAGGGTCAATTTAGTTAGGGTGGACATAAGGTAGGCTTGAATTGGCAAGGGATTGTGAATAGGACTAATTGCGGAAGAGGGAGATAATCGAAGAAATTTTGAACATAAATAATATATATGATTTTAGGAAATTATTTATAATACTTAATAACTAGTTCTCACAGGTCAAAATATTCATTGAAAAATACTTAAAGTCAAGAAAGAAATCTTTTCTTCTTCTTTTTGCAAAAAGCTCTAAGTTGTAAAAATACGATTTTTAGATAGAAACTATATTATTTAAAATATTGAGAAATACTAGTAAATTATTTTATAATTTTTGAAACTAAAATTTATGGTTCAAAGTATTTTAGGAAATATGTTGAAAATCATATTAGGTAAAAACAAATAAATATGGTACTATAAAATAATATAGAAATTTATTTAGAATTATTTCAATATAATGAGAACAAAATAATAATATAGGTACTGGCAGTACCATTGAAAATAATAATGATAATTAATAGCAGACTATCCTTATAGATAATATTAATGACAGTAAATAAAATTGTATTTAACTTACATACTTGTTTGTAAGTACTAATCAACAATACAACTATTCATACAAATATATAAAATAATAATAATATTAATAATAATAATAGTAATAATAATAATAGTAATAATAATAATAATAATAATAATAAGACAAAAACACTACTTACATACTTTAATAAATATTATAATAATTTACAAAAAGAGTAAAATAAAGTAATAAATAAAAAAAGAAAACGACAGTTGGGTTTCTCCTCTTTTGAGGAGAGGACAGAAACAAAGTCATGGGAATTGTTAACAGTGGTTCTCCACAGAAAAAAGTTTTAGAAAAAATTAAAGAGAGAGAGAGAGAAGCTGAAAGGAAAGAAAAAAAATTATCAGAGATGATGAAGAGAGAGGGAGAGAGCGACGAGAGAAGAGCGAGAGGGAGAGCGGGCGGCGATCGGCGGTTTTGGTCGGAGAGTAGCGGAGGAGAAAGGGGAAAAAGGGAAGGCTGCGGCGGAGGGCGGAGTCGAGGGCGATCGGGAGCTGCGCGTGCGCTGGGCGGCCGGAAGAGGGTTTTGGCGGGCGGTGAGCAGGTCAGGTCGGCGGCTAGGGCAGCGAGCCGGCGATCTTCCGATGGCGGAGGGTGAGGGTTCGAGCGGAGGTGGACGCCGGCGGAGCGGAGCGGGCGAGAGGGAACTGGCGGAGAGGGGTTTGGGTGGTTCGACGGCGGCGGTTCTCAGCCGCGGAGGAGGAGCTGCAGCGCACGGGGCGTACGGCACGGCGGGAGCTCGGCGGCTCGACGGCGCGTCCGGGCGCGGCTGATGGTCGAGGACAGGGGCGGCGGACTGCTCCGGCGCGGCGGATGCGGCGGGGTTAGGAGGATCGGGCTACGGGCGACGGACGGGAGGTTCGTGGCTGGGACACAGGTGAGGGTTTTCCCTATTTTGTTGTTGTTCTTGGTGTTGTTGTTCTCGGTGGCGGGTTGGAGTTTTTCCGGCCGGTGGCCGTGGTCCGGGTGGTGTAGGCTGTGGAGATGGTGGTTGTGATGGTGACGGTGGGGTCGGCCAAAGTTGGTCGGGGTCTCGGTGTGGCACCGGCGTTGCGGCTGGCGCGTAGAGAGTGATGACATGGAGGTGGTGTCGGGCTGCTGTGGAGGTGGTCGGGGCCTACGGTGGTGATGGACGGGGATGGCGAGGTCGAATGGTGGGTCTGGACGCGGTGGGGAAGATGCTAGTGATGGTCTATGGAGGCGGGCGTGGCGGAGAAGCCGGGGTCGGGTAGGGCTAGGTTTAGGATTAGGGTTTTTGATGAATCGTGTCGGAGTTGTCGACACGGGGAAATAAATGTATTAGTAATGGATGGAATAAGAATTTGGGACGTGGAACAAGGACACGAGGCACTGCACTTATGGTGGAAGAAATATTTGTGTGGATGAATAATGAATTGGAGGAGTACCTGCCTATTTATAGGATGTGGGAATTCCCAATAAGATAAAGTTTAGGATTTGTTTAAATCCAAAATAGATAACTCAATCTATAATTTAATTTATTTCAATAAATCCAAATCAAAATCAAAATCCAATTTCAAATACAAATCAATTTTAAATCTAATTAAATTCCCTTAGTTTAAAATCAAATCAATAAATCAAATTTCAATTATTTAACTATTTAAATAAATACATAGATTCAAATCAAGATTTAAATCTCCACAATAAATTCAAAATATGCTTTCCAAAAATACTAATAATATTAATTTCAAAAATTGTATTTTTATAAAAAAAAAACTAATAAATATTTATGAGCTATATGTATGCACAAATATTCTTTACATAAATATACTTTCTAATATACCATTTTATAGGAAAATACTTTATAATTATAACTACATAAATAAAAGGCTTTTCATAATTAAAACCATAAACTTGAAATGATAGCTAGAAATAATTATTACCTATATTATTTTGAAACCATAAAAATAGAAAAAAATATGTTTTTCTAAAAATATGTACGCTCGCACATATTCGCACTCGTCGAGCAATTTTGAAAAATAAAATTTTCGTACACGACGTACAATACGACTACGTGACGTATAATACAAAATTTTAAA
Source organism: Iris pallida (assembly GCA_029216955.1). Classification (NCBI taxonomy): domain Eukaryota; kingdom Viridiplantae; phylum Streptophyta; class Magnoliopsida; order Asparagales; family Iridaceae; genus Iris; species Iris pallida. The sequence continues at coordinate 24,021,488 of JANAVB010031417.1, read as the reverse complement.
TCAGTACCAAATTTAATAATAAAAAAATATAGTAGAAATTTAGGGGTTTTACATCCTACCCAACTTAAAAGAATTTCGTCCTCGAAATTAAGAATTAGTAGGGGGTGAGAGGACACAAGGGGATATCAATGGGGATCCAATGATGACAATGTTTTCACAAAATTTTGTCGAAAGAAATCGCGATCTAGATCGTAGAAAAACAATACGGTAGGGTCACGGGTAATGAATGAGGGTCACGATTAATAGAACGAAAAAGATTCGCTTTAATTAAGCGATTAGAGGGTCTTGATAGGGTCGAGTAGTTTGGGATAAAAAATATAGCAACATCGATGAGAATGGTCATAGCCGATGGGAAGGTTAGAGGAAGTTCTAGTATAACGCCTTCGTCCTTCTAAAATAGGTGAAGGCGAAAGCAATATCGAGTTCGAAGGAGGCGTTATCGAATACGAATACGTGATTCAAAGACGATCGAATAATTTCAAAGGAATTGTCAAGGCAGTCGTGGATGGGACTCTAGAGGACAAGCTTAACTATGTCCCCATCCACGTAGAATAATAGGCAAAAGCGAACCAAAGTGCACTCGGTTGATCAGACCATCCTGCACCGGTTCTGATTAGACAATATGTTAGTAGGAATTCTTCCAATAACATATGTCATGAACAAGCTTGATAAAGATTTGAGCTTGCAAAAACTAGGCTACATTAGCATCATTAGTCTAGATAGTAAAAATATAGGCATAAAATTAAGATTGAAAGAAAGTAGAAATTGGTTCGAACTTCTAAAGGATATAAGTCATGTCATGTGGTGGTCTTCATATAGTCATCATATAGTCTTCTTGTCCAAGTCCTTGGTTGGCTAGACGGGTTAGGTCCTCTAGATTCTAGGATCTAAATAAGCTTGCTAATATAGGTCACTAAGTCAAGGGGTTGCTAGTTCATAAGGTATTCTACCCAACTTAAAGAATTAAACTAATGGTGTTTTGGGACAACTAACTAGCAGGGTCAATCTCTAGCAAGCACGAAGGGAAGATAAGAATAGGGATGGAAGGAAGCAAGCAAGATGCAATTGATGAGTCAAACAGTAGATAAAATGAAGGAAAGAGGTCAAGTATGTGGATGAGATCCTAACTTCTAATCCTATACGCAGGCTTGCTTGGTACGGTAAAGTAACCAAGTCCGTCTATCCTAGTAGTCCTTAAATTTCGAGTACAAAAATTTTCAAAGGTGGGTAGATTTGTAACTCATCTTCCCAAAATTATTATTTTTTAAATTATATCTATATATTTTAATTTCGTGTTTAAAAGTAATTTTCGTAGAAATTTTTTAAAAGATATTTTGTGATTACTTTTGTTACCAAAAACTAGTTTTAAATTAATGGTTTGAAATAATGTTTCTAAAAAAAATGTTCTCGAATTTTTTTATTTTTTATTTGAAATATAAAATATATTTTTATTATTTTTGGTCTTCTAAAAATTGGTTTTAAAAAAAAATTGAGCGATAAAAGGTTTTTTTGTCTATTTATTTTTAAATAAAGATTTGGATTTATAAAAGTAAGTTTCATAATATTTGATGACATCGAGTATTATTTTGATATGTTAATTAGTTATTTGATTATATTTGAATTTATTTAAATTATCTTGATGGTTATCAACTATACTTTAAATTATGTTGATAATTTAAATATTGTTTAAAATACTTACGATGACTAATTGGAGCATTACGATTTGTCTAATCTAGATTTGAAATATTATTTAATTAAATGATTTATTTATTATTTGATTTAAATTATTTTGATAAATATTAGATATTATTTTAAAGTTATTATGTTGAGTTTGATTTGGATTTGGATTCATATGATTTGAATTATTTGATAATATAGAATAATACTTAAAGTTATTATGGTGATCATTTAAAGGATTGCAATCAAATTGATTTGTTTTTAAATAATTTATTTGATTTAAATTTATGGGAAGATTTATCCATTAGAAATTTTTATCCTATTGGAATCATATCTAGCATTAATTAGATCGTTTCTTATTTAAACCAATCCTATTCCTATCCAAATTAGTTGGTAATCATAATCATCCTTATTGATTTAGTTCTAATCCTATCATAATTTGCTAATTGCTAGCCATTATATATATCTATCGAATCTATGAATAAAATCATCTTTCAAACCATCCTTGTCAAAATTTCTCTCTTTTTTCGTCATAACTAAGTCCAAAATTCGTCATAAATTCAGCCTCAATTTTCAAATGTTGTAGCAACTTCGAATGACCATAACTCCCAACTCCGGACTCCGTTTGACCTCCAATTTTTTTTGTTGGAATCGTATTGAGGTATATTTTCTGAATATAAATTTTATTTTCTTAAATTCGGAACTTAATTTTCTGGAAAGTTTGTGGAGTGTCAGTTGTCCGAAATCTGACACGTTTTAGTGTTTTTGAGATTCTGGGAGAACCAGGAATCAGAATCACGAACCGTTTGAAGTTTCGGAATGCTGACGGAAAAATACACATCATATATTTTTTCCAAAAATTTTCCAGAATATTTTATTTTTGATTTTTATTTTAGAAGTTTGTTACATCGTCTGAGTTTATCTTGTGTAGCCCTGTGACTATTCTGTACCCAACAGGATTGTCGGTTTCACCAGCAAGGACCTCAGGCAAGACACCTTGCCATTTGCTGTTTATTTATTTTAGCTCATATTTTGTCACTCCCCGTTCCCGGAATACGTATTTTTATACATGTACAACTCATATATATATATTTATTTTTTTATCATGTATTATCCTGTATTTAAATTCCTTTAATTTCATGTTAATTAATTATCTGCATTTTATTTTCTGCAATTTATTCCTGCATTTTATTTTTGTATTTTATTTCCTGCTTTTAACTTCTCTGCTTTAGTCTTATCGTGGTTCGGCCATGGCTGGTTATTTTTGGGTTCATGGTGGTTCAATGAACCAAACCCCCACCTACCACCACCCTTCCTATTTAAGGCCCCATCCCCTTCTCTCTCCTCATAACTCTCCTTCACCATTTACTTCTTCTTCTTCCTCATCACTCTCTCCACCAACCAACAGCAGGCAAGTACATCTTGCTTCTTGCTTCCCACTTGGAGAACCATTTTTATGGTTCATTTGTCTTTCTCTCATGATCCTGAGAGAGTTTAGTACTTAGCATTTTTGATTTCTTTGGCTTGTTTCTTCTAGATCTAAGTTGTTGTATTCTCGGTTTTTCATGGGTTTTGATCTCCCAACCTGGCGTGTATTCTCGGTTGTCCATGGGTTCTGAACCATGGGAACTTCATTTCTGGCTTGGAACGAAGTTTTAGTCACGCACACGTCTTTACGTGTCTGCGTAAATTTTTAGTCACGTACACGTTCTTACGTGTCTGCGTGAATTTTTAGTCACGCACACGTTCTTACGTGTCTGCGTGAATTTTTAGTCACGCACACGTTCTTACGTGTCTGCGTGAATTTTCAGTCACGCACACGTCTTTACGTGTCTGCGTGAATTTTGAGTCACGCTCACGTTCTTACATGAGTGCGTGAATTTTTATTCACGCACACGTTCTTACGTACGTGTGTGAATTTTTAGTCACGTACACGTTCTTGCGTGTCAGCGTGACATTTTAGTTACGCACACGTCTTTGCGTGCGTGCGTGGATTTCTTATCATTTTCCACGCTCACTTTCCACGCTCACTTTTCACGCTCACGCTGTGCGTGCGTGAGTCACTTTTCACGCTCACGTTATGAGTGCATGAATTATCCTTCACGATCACGCTGTGCGTGCCAACGTGAACCACTTTTCACGCTCACGTTGTTTATACGCTCACTCCTGCTAGACTTACCATAGACTTGTTGGCGTGACTTGTTGGCCTTAGCATAGACTTGTTGGCGTGACTTCCTGACCTGGGTGTTTTATTTGTTCTATAATTTATTCATTTAATGGTGGCATGATAATTCTTCTATTATATCCTTACGCTTTTTTATGATCTCGATAATCTTAGCATGTTAATATTTTTAATATATATAGTTGTGTAGAACGTGCCCTGTGTCTTGATTGGTTTATGGATACCCAGTGAGACTGGAACTTAACCCTGAGAGTTATAGACTCGACCCCATTCAATACTAACTGACTTTCATGCCTTGTCACCATTGATAATAATGGTTATCTTGACTAAAATTGATCATGCGTTCCTAAGTTGGAAGTAAGAGACTGGCTAGTCATCTTATTGAATTAAATGAATGAGACACGTTCATGTAATGAACTATTGTAATCGACTGGCTGATCCCGAATATTGACGTACAGGCACATGCAGGCTTCAATTTATTTATTTATTTATTTATTTATTTATTTTACAAAAGCAGCATGTGTACTTTATGGTCAAGGCATGATTACTCCGTGGTTAGATTTGATTGTTGCATTACGCTATATAAGACCTACAACCTAGCCGCACGGGTATCGTTGTAGAGTTGTGCATATCGTACCCCGTACGAAAGTACTCATTTGAATGACCATGATCCACGGCATGGGATTTCACTCAACGTAGGGACTATTAAGATAAATAAAATAATGATTGCATGGAGAGAATGGATCCCCGAGTTCTTACATGGCAGCCCTCTTGGGACTAGTAGTACCCGACAGGCCGGCTGGTTCCCACAGATACTGTAAACCTGCCACACGGGCAGGGAGCGGTATCTGCTTATATTATTATTGTATATTGTATATTGATGACGGGCGTCCCGCTGGGACTCGTCTAATTCATGATTGGCTCAATTGATTGACTGGCTAGACTAGCCTTGCTCGTACATAGTAAGAACTGAGGAATCCCTAATTGCATAATTCCAGGATAACTTGGGACTCACAATAGCAAGCCAAAGGAGTTGATTGGCCGTTTAAGATGATTTGTTTGTGTACTGTACCTACTCTGTTGCCTAACTGAGATGATCAGAATGTCAGGACATGACGGGCCAACTTCTGTCCTTGTTTGGTTGGGAGGTTGGTTCGAAGTATCGTGATGTTGTGTGAATCCTAGTGGAAAGCAGAGATCTATTATTATATCATTTTACTTACTGGTTTAATCCTTCATATCGTGCTTTCTTGTGGTACTTGCTTTTAGAGGTCTAACCTCTCTGGTTTTGCATGGCCAGATTTAAAGCCGGTTCCCGAGGACTCAGCTTACTTCCACCTCCAAGATGGTCAATACTAGAGGAATGATCGCAGGAGGACTCGAGTGGGTTCCTTACTCCACCACTCGTTTTGTTATTTACTTTATACTTAGCCGTTTGGCACCGACATGTTAGTCGGATTGTCTTGCACTTACTTTTACATAATTGTAACAAAGTCAGACTGCAGCTGATAACAATTGTGTATATGTTACTATACCATCTGGCTATGTTTTGTAAAGCCAGATCTCAAGAACATTTTGACTAAGCGTTTGGGACGCCTTACTGCTTTATCTTACATGTTCTCTATTTTTGCTTCTTGTTTGAACGATTGAGACAATAGATGTGAAGTGACCATAGTAAGACTTTCATGTAGTATGCACCCCCTCGTCTGGTTAGACAGCATTGATCGTATTATACGGTATTCTTCTACCCGTAATACGTAGCTGGCTGAGTCATTCCTCCGCTCTCCAGTATTCTGGTTCTGGGGCGTGACAAGGTTTTAGTGGTAGCCCATGCAGGTCTGATTTCAGACTTGTGGGGCGTTTTGATTTATAGGATGTCTCAATCACACGTGTTCCCCCCTTGATCTCATGATTCGTTATTCTCAACCCTTGCTTGACATTCTGGTATCCTTTTACTTCATTGATCCTTCATGTCCGGTTGTTTGAATGTTCTCTTGTCCCTTTTCTTAGGGGCACTTCGTTCGCATCGGTCAGAGCTGGGCAGCAACAACAAGGGCAACATGGGCAACATGACCAGGTTGGTCAGCAACAAGGGCCAGTCTCACCTCAGGAGACTATCTAAGAAGAAGTGATAGTAGAACCAGCAGCTGAACCGCAGTATCCAGAAGTTCCAACACCAACCATAGTTCCACCTACCCCTGTGGAAGTGGACGCACCAGCCCTTCTGGAGATTATGAGAGGAATGATGGCTACTCAGCAACATCATATGTTGGCCCAGCAGCACATGCACACTCAGCTAAAAGAGCAGAATGTGTTGCTCAACCAAGGATTGCAGATGGCTTTGGAAAGAGGAATGAGGACTGATTCAAGAGCATCAGCCAGGTTTTGCAAGTACAACCCCTGCCGTTTTGAGGGCACGGAGGATGCCATCTCAGCAGATGCATGGCTTAAGGATATTGAGGCTATTCTGACAGCAGCTAAGGTACCGGCAGAAGAACGTATGGATCTAATGAAGTTGTTACTTCAGGATCTCGCACGTGATTGGTGGGAATCAGAGGAAGTGGGCATCAGACGTCCTGTGGCTTGGGACGATTTCACTGCAAGATTCAAGACCAAGTACTATGGAGTTGTGGCACGGTTTGAGCTACAACAGAAGTTTATCAACATCAGGCAGGCCGGCAAGACTGTAGATGCTTATGCAGCGGAGTTCTGCAGATTGAGTAGATTCGCCCCAGAGATGGTATCAACAGAGAGCCAGAGGGCCATGAGGTTTCAGCAAGGGTTTCATCTTGAACTCTTGCAATTGATAGAGGGGCACAATTACCAAACTTTTGACGAAGTATTGACGGCAACTCGAAGGCATGAGATCACCATTCAGAGGCTTGCGGCAAGGACTGGGGGTCAGAAGAGATCCCACAGTCCGATTGAAGGATGAGGGGGAGCAGCGCCCCGAACAACAATACCATCTACTGGCATTCGTATCCATGATGTGGCGATACGAGGACCAGCACCACCACCCAGGCAGCAGCAACAGCAACAGAGGAAGAACCAGCAACCCCCGGCGGGCTGTACTTATTGTGGGAAGATAGGGCACACTAGAGATGTGTGTCGAACATTGACTGGACTGTGTCTGATATGTGGAAATCCAGACCATCGGGTTACCACATGTCCCATGAATTCGAGGTCAGGAGGACCAGGGTAGCAGTTTTCGGCTCTGCCAGCACCAGGGGCAGGCCAGTATCGAGGACCAGCGATGGCAGTAAGGCCATTGGCACAGCGTCCGTTAATGTCGCAGGCTCAGATGTTTCGGCAGCAGGGGCCGCCGATGCAGCAACACCAGCATAGACCACCCCAGCATCATCAAGGAAGGGGCCAGCAACAGCATCAGGCTAGGCCGCAGTAAGGAAACCAGCAAGGAGGTCGAGGGCAAGCATTCACTCTGTCCTTGGAGGAGGCATTGGCATCGGAAGATGTTGTGGCAGGTAACATTCTCGTCGCCTCATATCCCGCAGTAGCATTGTTTAATTCAGGAGCATCACACTCATTTATATCTGCACAATTTGCGATACGACTAGGAATGGAGTTCGAGGCATTGCCAGGGAGGTTGAATATACTCACTGGTAATGGGCTCGTAGGAGTTAGTAGAGTTAGTTTAGCATATAGCGTTGTAGTTTGCAGGCATTCTTTATCCGCCCGGTTGATAGAATTTCCTGTGGGAAATTTCGACGTTATCTTAGGCATGGACTGGCTGAAAGACAGTCATGCGACAATAGATTGTCGTAGAGGGAGTGTATCTTTTGATATTCCAGGCATGAAGAGATTCACCTTAGTCAGATCAGAGGCAACTCAACAAGAACAGGGAGTAATAACGGCAATGGAAGAAGTTCAGATTCCGAAGGTAGTTGAAGAGTTTCTAGACGTATTTCCTGAAGAACTCCCAGGTCTACCACTAGTTAGAGATATTGAGTTCAGTATAGAATTGGCACCAGGAACTAAACCGATATCAGATCGAGTTTATAGAATGGCAGATTCAGAGCAGGCCAAGGTATATCAGCACATAGAGGAACTGAAGGAGAAGAAGTTCATCCAAGCTAGCGTGTCACCCTGGGCAGCACCAGTGGTACTTGTGGGGAAGAAGGATGGGTCATCCAGATTGTGCATTGACTACAGGAAGCTTAACGCGGCAACATTGAAGAACAAGTACCCATTACCCAGGATCGACGACTTATTTGATCAGTTGAGCAGAGCTAGAGTTTTCTCCAAGATAGATCTTCATTCAGGGTACCATCAGGTGTGGGTTCGGAAGGAAGATATTCCCAAGACAGCATTCAGATCGAAGTATGGGCATTATGAATTCTTAGTAATGTCGTTTGGTTTGACCAATGCTCCAGCTATATTCATGGATTTGATGAATCGCATCTTTATGCCATACTTAGACCAGTTTGTCATTGTGTTTCTTGACGACATTCTCGTATACTCTGCTAGTGAAGAGGAGCATGAAGACCACCTCAGAAAAGTGTTGCAGGTTCTGAGAGAGAACCAGTTGTATGCCAAGCTCAGCAAGTGTGAGTTTTGGTCGGATCATATTTTATTTTTGGGTCACATCATATCAGGAGCTGGAGTAGCAGTAGATCCCAAGAAGATAGAAGCAGTAGAGAGTTGGCAAGTACCCAAGTCGACCGTAGCAGATGTGCGGAGTTTCTTGGGATTGGCAGGATATTACAGAAGATTTGTGTCAGACTTTGCGAGGCTTTCAGCACCCATGACCCGCTTGACCCGGAAGGATGTACCATTCGTTTGGTCGGCAGAATGTCAGGCATCATTTGAGACTTTGAAGCAGAAGTTGATATCAGCACCTATTCTTACATTGCCAGTTGGACCCGGAGGTTTTACAGTATATTATGATGCGTCAGGTAAAGGACTTGGATGTGTCCTTATGCAACATGGGAAGGTGATAGCATATGCGTCTAGGCAGCTTCGGAACTACGAGAAGAATTACCCAACTCATGATTTGGAGTTAGCGGCCATAGTATTTGCTCTGAAGCTATGGAGGTATTACTTATATGGTGACCGAGTGGACATGTACACATACCATAAAAGTCTGAAGTACATCTTTACTCAGAAGGAACTAAACATGAGGCAGAGAAGATGGCTGGAGTTGATCAAGGATTATGACGTGGAGCTTCAGTATCACCCAGGCAAGGCTAATGTAGTAGCAGACGCTCTTAGCAGGAGAAGCGACGCATTTATGTTGACAACACAGAGGCATATCTTAGAAGACCTTTAGGAGATGGGCATTGAAGTTATACTTCCTAGTGATGTAGGAGTTCTAACTAGTCTGCAAGTTCAATCCGACTTGGTAGACAGAATCAAGGCAGCTCAGACACAGGACCCAAGGATTCAGAAGCTTAGGACAGAATGTGAGTCAGGACTCAGGAAGGAGATGAGAATTTATGAAGATGGTACACTTACGTTTGGATCACGTCTATGTGTGCCTAGTGGAGATATCAGACAGGAGATTATGGCAGAAGCTCACAGTTCTCAGTATTCTATTCATCCTGGAGGGACCAAGATGTACCAAGATATCAAGCAGCATTTCTGGTGGAACAGGATGAAGAGGGAGATAGCTAGATTTGTTTCCCGTTGCTTGGTATGTCAGCAAGTGAAGGCAGAACAGTAGAGGCCAGCTGGGTTATTACAACCGCTTCCTATCCCAGAATGAAAATGGGAGCATATTACAATGGACTTTATGACCGGTTTACCGAGATCACCAAGTGGTAAGGACGCTATTTGGGTAATAGTGGACCGACTTACGAAGGTAGCACACTTTCTTCCTTTCAGAGTAGGGAATCTACAGAAAAATTGGCAGAGTTATATATGCAACAGATAGTCAGGCAGCATAGAGTTCCTGTCAGTATTGTGTCGGATCGAGATACTCATTTTATATCACATTTCTGGAAGAGCTTACATCATAGTCTGGGTACCAAGTTAAGATTTAGCACGGCTTACCATCCGCAGACGGATGGGCAATCAGAAAGAACGATTCAGACTTTAGAAGACATGTTGCGAGCTTGCACTCTAAATTTTGGAGGGTCTTAGGAGAGCCACCTGCACTTAGTCGAGTTCTCATACAACAACAGTTATCAAGCCAGTATCCAGATGGCGCCATTCGAAGCACTATACGGTAAGAAGTGCAGGTCGCCACTTGCATGGGATGATATCGGAGAGAGGAAGATGCTAGGCCCAGAATTGATTGTTCAGATGGTTGAAGTGGTTAAGGGAATTAGAGAGCGACTTCGAGTTACACAGGACCGGTATTGTCATTGGGCGGACCAGCATCGTAGGCCGTTAGAGTTCTCTGTTGGGGACCACGTATTCTTGCGGATCTCACCTACTCGTGGGGTCATTAAATTTGGCGTTCGCGGGAAACTGAGTCCGCGGTACGTAGGCCCATTTTTTATCCTTGATCGGATAGGCGATGTTGCTTATCGTTTATCCCTCCCACCTTCATTACGAGAGGTGCATGACGTGTTTCATGTATCTCAATTACGTAGGTATGTATCGGACCCAAGCCATATCTTCGATCATTCTGAGCTGGTTGTTGGTACCAACCTGTCTTACGAGGAACAGTCTGTGTCCATTTTGGACCGAAGAGAGAAGATACTTAAGAACCGAACAATTAGTCTTGTCCGTGTTTCTTGGGGTCATCACTCCTTGGGAGAGTCAACGTGGGAACGTGAGGATGATATCCGATCACGGTATCCACACCTATTTGACTCACAAGGTATATCTCTTTCTGTATACCTTGATTGTCCTGATTTTTCATGCTTATCACCTTATGGGTAGAGCTACTTGATATCGTAGAATGAAGAATTTACATATATAGTACCTGCTTTTGATATGGTAAAAATGAACGATTGCTTGATCACTAGAATTGCTTGTACTTGGATTAGTTTAGCTCTGATATTTCTATCCTGCTTGGATTTGAAATTCCGAGAACGGAATTTTTCTAAGGTGGGTAGAGATGTCACTCTTCGTTCCCGGAATACGTATTTTTATACATGTACAACTCAAATATATTTATTTATTTTTTTATCATGTATTATCCTGTATTTAAATTCCTTTAATTTTATGTTAATTAATTATCTGCATTTTATTTCCTACAATTTATTTCTGTATTTTATTTTTGCATTTTATTTCCTGCTTTTAACTTCTCTGCTTTAGTCTTATTGTGGTTCGGCCATGGCTGGTTATTTTTGGGTTCATGGTGGTTCAATGAACCAAACCCCCACCTACCACCACCCTTTCTATTTAAGGCCCCATCCCCTTCTCTCTCCTCATAACTCTCCTTCACCATTTACTTCTTCTTCTTCCTCATCACTCTCTCCACCAACCAACAGCAGGCAAGTACATCTTGCTTCTTGCTTCCCACTTGGAGAACCATTTTTATGGTTCATTTGTCTTCCTCTCATGATCCTGAGAGAGTTTAGTACTTAGCATTTTTGATTTCTTTGGCTTGTTTCTTCTAGATCTAAGTTGTTGTATTCTCGGTTGTTCATGGGTTTTGATCTCCTAACCTGGTGTGTATTCTCGGTTGCCCATGGGTTCTGAACCATGGGAACTTCTTTTCTGGCTTGGAACGAAGTTTTAGTCATGCACACGTCTTTACGTGTCTGCGTGAATTTTTAGTCACGCACACGTTCTTACGTGTCTGTGTGAATTTTTAGTCACGCACACGTTCTTACGTGTCTGCGTAAATTTTTAGTCACACACATGTTCTTACGTATCTGCGTAAATTTTCAGTCACGCACACGTTCTTACGTATCGACGTGAATTTTCAGTCACGCACACGTCTTTACGTGTCTGCATGAATTTTGAGTCACGCTCACGTTCTTACATGAGTGCGTGAATTTTTATTCACACACACGTTCTTACGTGCGTGCGTGAATTTTTAGTCACGTACACGTTCTTGCGTGTCAGCGTGACATTTTAGTTACGCACACGTCTTTGCGTACGTGCGTGGATTTATTATTATTTTCCATGCTCACTTTCCACGCTCACTTTTCACGCTCACGCTGTGCGTACGTGAGTCACTTTTCACGCTCACGTTATGAGTGCGTGAATTATCCTTCACGATCACGCTGTGCGTGCCAACGTGAACCACTTTTCACGCTCACGCTGTTTATACGCTCACTCCTGCTAGACTTAGCATGGACTTATTGGCGTGACTTGTTGGCCTTAGCATAGACTTGTTGGCGTGACTTCCTGACCTGGGTGTTTTATTTGTTCTATAATTTATTCATTTAATGGTGGCATGATAATTCTTCTATTATATCCTTACGCTTTTTTACGATCTCGATAATCTTAGCATGTTAATATTTTTAATATATATGGTTGTGTAGAACGTGCCCTGTGTCTTGATTGGTTTATGGATACCCAGTGAGACTGGAACTTAACCCTGAGAGTTATAGACTCGACCCCATTCAATACTAATTGACTTTCATGCCTTGTCACCATTGATAATAATGGTTATCTTGACTAAAATTGATCATGCGTTCCTAAGTTGGAACTAAGAGACTGGCTAGTCGTCTTATTGAATTAAATGAATGAGACACGTTCATGTAATAAACTATTGTAATCGACTGGCTGATCCCGAATATTGACGTACAGGCACATGCAGGCTTCAATTTATTTATTTATTTATTTATTTATTTTACAAAAGCAGCATGTGTACTTTATGGTCAAGGCATGATTACTCCGTGGTTAGATTTGATTGTTGCATTACGCTATATAAGACCTACAACCTAGCCGCACGGGTATCGTTGTAGAGTTGCGCATATCGTACCCCGTACGAAAGTACTCATTTGAATGACCATGATCCACGGCATGGGATTTCACTCAACGTAGGGACTATTAAGATAAATAAAATAATGATTGCATGGAGAGAATGGATCCCCGAGTTCTTACATGGCAGCCCTCTTGGGGCTAGTAGTGCCCGACAGGCCGGCTGGTTCCCACAGATACTGTAAACCTGCCACACAGGCATGGAGCGATATCTGCTTATATTATTATTGTATATTGTATATTGATGACGGACATCCCGCTGGGACTCGTCTAATTCATGATTGGCGTAATTGATTGACTGGATAGACTAGCCTTCCTCGCACATAGTAAGAACTGAGGATTCTCTAATTGCATAATTCCAGGATAACTTGGGACTCACAATAGTAAGCCGTAGGAGTTGATTGGCCGTTCAAGATGATTTGTTTGTGTACTGTACCTACTCTGTTGCCTAACTGAGATGATCAGAATGTCAGGACATGACGGGCCAACTTCTGTCCTTGTTTGGTTGGGAGGTTGGTTCGAAGTGTCGTGATGTTGTGTGAATCCTAGTAGAAAGCAGAGATCTATTATTATATCCTTTTACTTACTGGTTTAATCCTTCATATCGTGCTTCCTTGTGGTACTTGCTATTAGATGTCTAACCTCTCTGGTTTTGCATGGCCAGATTTAGAGCCGGTTCCCGAGGACTCAGCTTACTTCCACCTCCAAGATGGTCAATACTAGAGGAATGATCGCAGGAGGACTCGAGTGGGTTCCTTACTCCATCACTCGTTTTGTTATTTACTTTATACTTAGCCGTTTGGTACCGACATGTTAGTCGAATTGTCTTGCACTTACTTTTACATAATTGTAATTAAGTCAGACTGCAGCTGATAACAATTGTGTATATGTTACTATACCATCTGGCTATATTTTGTAAAGCCAGATCTCAAGAACATTTTGACTAAGCGTTTGGGATGCCTTACTGCTTTATCTTACATGTTCTCTATTTTTGCTTCTTGTTTGAACGATTGAGACAATAGATGTGAAGTGACCATAGTAAGACTTTCATGTAGTATGCACCCCCTCATCTGGTTAGACTGCATTGATCGTATTATACGGTATTCTTCTACCCGTAATACGTAGCTGGCTGAGTCATTTCCCCGCTCTCCAGTATTCTGGTTCTGGGGCGTGACATATTCCATGCATTATTTATTATTTTCTTTATGCAAAATAAACTGTGATACAGGGCATAACCTGTTAGAATTTAATGTTCATTTATATTTTCTGCTATGTATTATTTTTCTTACACATTAAACCTAGATTTAAGGGACCATCTTGTGTGTTGCATTCATTGGCTTTGACACGTTGTAACACGAATTTGTGTGTCGCATATAGAACATGGACATGCGTGACTGGCTGGCCACCGATGCGTATAAGCCGTGCGTTAGAAAATAACGACTGGCTGGCCACCGGTGCGTATAAGCCGTGCGTTAGGAAATAACTGCTAATAGAATTGCATGCTAGAAGACTTAGCAGTTATGAGTTGGCATTGGGCGGGGAGAGCATGATTGGAAGTTGAGTACCACCCTATCTATCGTAGACTCGCTCGCTACTGAGGAACGATAGGTAGACTATATGCTATTGACTCGCTCGATACTGAGAAATAGTATATGGTGTTGTGACTCGCTACTGAGGTACTGCATTGGTATTTTCTTAACTTGACCCGGTAGTCATGCGACCATGAACTGTTCTTAAAACTGCATCCACTTAGAATTGGTTAGGCGCCCTTATCTGTTAGGTACGAGTACTTTTGGTTTTGGTACTTGTATCTGACCGTGGCTTGGAACAATAACTTGTCACGGATTAGTTCGTCACATCTTGTCATTGTTTGGTTGTAGGTGTGACTTACTACTTCGATGAGAAGATATTGAACCTTGTTGGGGTCCGGATACCATATTGGATTCATAGCATGGAAAGATACGTCACCGTGAATTAGTTTACCATCTTCTGTCCTTGTTTGGTTGGGGGGATGGTAAGCTAGTTCAATAGGTGTGTATTGGACTATGTTATAATTCAATTGACTTATTTATTTGAGCAATATTTATTCAGTTTATATGGCATGATATTATGTGTCTTGTTACGTCCCTCTAAGGACCTGGTTATCTCGCCAGGTGTGTGCTCTTATCTTTCGCAGGTGCTCTTGTTTTAGCCGTGACCATCTCCATTTCTTCGAGGATGATTGCGCTTGGATCGTCTTCGCTTCGCTCGCCAAAATTATTTCTTTTCTCATGTATTTTTCCTTTACTTATTGGTAGTAGATTTGTCTCCGCCCAACATATTGTACCAATGACAATTCTTAGTTGATTATATGATATCTTTTATTCATTTATTTGTGTGGATGAGATTAGTTATGGTTCTACTGCATTTTACAGCTTATGTATCTTACGAGGTCCCCATATATTGGAGTGTACTTCGTATGTATACAGCTGGCATGTCTACGTTCCTAGTCCTACGTGTTTTGGGACTGGGGCGTTACACTCCTCTATTAGATCTGACCAAACAAAACCAGTGGAGTCAGACCCCAAATAGCAAGTACCACAAAGGAGGCCAAACTATGAACTAAAACCAGCAATCACTAACATCAACAATTAGAGGTACAATGAGTAAGAGCAGATCGAGACTCGTACACTACCAATGCACTTATCCCGAACATAGAAAGATAATAAGTAAGCATCATGGAGCATAAAGTAATTATCATGCGACATAATGTAAGTGTAGACATGTTAAGTAAACAAAAGCTTGAGAACATGTAAAAGTAATTGAACATGTGAACTTGTGAGGTAGCCGGGTCATAATAGCATGGTGACCCGGCATAGGGATCATGTATAGCTTGTGAGATAATTGAACATGTGAGCATGTGGGATAACTGTACATGTGAGCATGTGAGATAACTGTACATGTGAGCATGTTAGAACAAAAATAGAATGACAATGATAGGATGACTTAGGAACCATTCCGGAAGCCAAGTTACAACCCGTAAACCAAACAAGGACCAGGGTTGTAACCTTTCTCCTGAATAGAACTTTGTCTCCGACCATTTATCAATAAAAGTAAAGCATAAACTATAGTGCACTGAAATAAACATGCGGACACTGCTTAGACAAAACTAGACTGGACTGGACTGACTCCATCCATCAATCACGGTCAAACAATGAGTACGGCTTGATACTTTAACTAACTAGGGTTATCACAAGCCTAGTTTCTAACAAGATGTAATAAGATTTCCAAGTCCAGTTACCCGTCTGCTGCTACCTGAGTGCCCAGCAAAAGAAAACAAGTATAGCAGACACACTGCAGTAAGATACATGTGTCCTAAAGAGGTGCCCCACTCGACGGTGGGCTGGAAGTGTGCTCCTTGTAACGCCCCAGAACCAGAACACTGGAGAGCGGGAGCGTACATAGCCAGCTACGTATATTGAAGTGCAACCCACCTCTCTATACGGTCATGGCTGTCTAGATACATGAGGGTTTAACTACAAGCCATCAGTCTCCTATGGTCATGAACAAGCCTATTGTCTCAATCTCAAGCAAGCAATAACAGTTACAAGATGTCAGAGCTCCAAATATACAATAGTAAGGCGTCCCATACATTAAATATTCGGATGATCATGAAGCTAGTCGTACAAAATGTCAAGACTAGCAAGAGTTTCAGTCATACATGATCAACCCTAGGATTTGTCAATCATGTTACAGCCCGTAGGCAGACAGTAAATAAAGGTACAATACGAGCTAAACACGTGCTCGTCGGCTAAATGCCTCAAAAGAATATTTAAACAATAAAGTGGGAGAACCAAAAAATAACCCACTCGTGGCCAGGGTTATGCCTAGTGGTCACCATATGACTGGAAGGTAGGTAGATCCTCTGGTGCTGCTCCGATATCTGGCCATACAAAACCAGCTGGGTCAGACCCCAGAAAGAGCAAGTGCCACAAAGGAGGCTTCACTTAGGAACTAAAACCAGCATATAATAAATGAATATTAAGATAATTATAAAAAAACTGATAATTACGGGGCGACAATATAGAATTGAGTACGAGAAAACCATTCAAGTAGCCAGGTCGCAACCCTTAAACCAAACAAGGACCGGGGTTGCAACCCTTCACCTGAATAGAAACCCGTCTCAAATACTGTTGGTAAAATAAAACAAGATGAGCTTGATATAGGGTACGATAAGACAATAAACGAAGAGAGGACACAGAACTGCTCCGGGAGCCAGGTTACAATCCTTAAACCAAACAAGGACCGGGGTTGTAACCCTTCGCCTGAACAGATCTGGACCCCTGATTATTATTGTTGAGGTAAGCATAAATAATCATGACGATATATGATAAGAAATCCATGAAAATATTCAGGTAACCAAGTTACGACCCTTAAACCAAACAAGGACCGGGGTTGTAACTCTTCGCCTGAACAGAACTTGGTTTCTCATCATTTATCGATAAGTAAAGCACAAGAAATCAAGTCGTGTTACAATCTTGTACAGGATCAATACGAAGCTATACTAGACTACATCCAATCAATCACGGCCAAGCAATGAGTACGGCTTGATACTTTAACTAACTAGGGTTATCACAGGCCTAGTTACTAGCAAGATGCAATGAGATTATTTCAACAGCCACAAGCCCTGCAGACCATCCAGGTTATCCAGGTCGAATGTCCGTTTAGGAAGGGTGCAACACGTGACTGTGTATTGGAAATGTGTCCTACTCGTCGGTAGGCTACAAGTCCGCTAGTGCGCCCAGATAATGGGATTGCCTGTAGCTGAAAAATCTCTTCATGACTACTGGATCTTCTAGTTATTAGCCTTAGTCAATTTCAGTATGTACCCCTGACCGTGGTATTCATGGTTCCCTATCCTAGACATGATGCAAGACATTACTGGTTTATTTGTACAAATATAATCATCCACGGTATCCAGGTCAATCATTCTTGTCATGTCAGGTTAGCTGTCTTAACAACATATCGGGGGATGTCATGTCAGGTTTACTTGTCAGGAGTGTGCCACGGCGGGCCACTATCGTATCCTGGGAATATGTGAAAAATCTACATGATTCAAGCATTCACAGAAGGTCAGGAAATATGAGCATGAATGCAACATTCTAATATAATAATAATGATAAAATAATAAAAGAGGACAAGGACTATGGAAGGAGCCAGGCAGCTAAGGGAAACAAGCTCATGCGGCTGCGGGCTCATGCGGTTAGAAAGAACGGGCGCATGCGGCTGAAGAATGCAGGGCGCATGCGAATATAGGGAGCAAGCGCATGCGGCTGGAAGGAAGCGAGCTTATGCGGCTGGAAGAACGGGTCATATGCGGCAGCGGGGAACAACTCATGCGGTTGGGAGAAAATGACTTCATGCGGTAGCGGGATGCAGGAGTTCATGCGGCTGGAAGAATGCGAGTCTACGCGGCTGCGGTCGAGCAGAGCCATGCGGCTGGGTCATACCGAGGCCTTATGCGGCAGGAAACGGGTCATATGCGGCAGCGAATGATTGAGTTCATGCGGCTGGAATTGCCATGTAGCCAGGGGATAAATTCATGCGGCTGAAGGGCAGAAGTTCATGCGACTAAGGCAAGGAGCCCATGGCCTATGCGGCTAAGACTGCCATACGGCTCAAGGAAAACTTGCCGCATAAAAATCCATACAGTCAAGTACTGTGCTTCTTCCCCACTTGTTCGAGAAGAAGAGCCATGAAAGCCATGGCTTCAAAGCTTCATAAATCCTTCATCCGAGGTCAGAATCCCGACTTCCATAGGTCAAAATGGGGCAGAATCAAATTCTCTACAACATGGAACCATCAAAACTAGATAATAGCAAGGTTAAATAGATCATAACCCAAGAAATCTAAAAATACAATAAACTTAGATCTACACAAATTGAACCATGGAAATTAGAAATGCTAAGTATTAAAGTGTGTTAGAATCTCGTGAGGAGAAGAATGGAACAATAAAAACCGAGTTCCTCCATGAAGCAAGCTGCACTTGCCTAAGCCTCTCTCTGGTAGGTGAGGAGAGTAATGGTGAAGAAGGAGAAGAAGTAAATGAAGAGAGAGAAGAAGTGGGCGGCTATTAAAGGAAAAAGAGGGTGGTAGGTGGGGGTTGGTTCACATGAAAACCAAGCCGAGCCAAACCATGCAAATCGAACCGAACCAAGCCATGAACCATGCAATAAGACGTGCAATATACGTACACGTATCCAAAATACGTAATACGAACTATGGTCATTACAACTCTACCCACCTTAAAAGAATTCCGTCCTCGGAAATTAATCAAGATGCTAGAGAAGCAAGGACAAGCTATACTAATCATAGGCAAGATATAACAAGGCAGTCTATCAAGTAATCATTCATTCAAACAAGGAATTGAGAGCATAAGGCATAAGGAAGACATTATATCTTACGAGTCAAACAGGTCGGGATATCGCGATCGGATATCATCCTCACACTCCCACGTTGATTCATCCAAAAAGTGATGACCCCAAGCAACACGGACTAAACTAATAGTCTTGTTCTTGAGTATCTTCTCTCTCCGGTCCAATATAGACACGGGCCTCTCCTCATACGAAAGGTTGGTACCAACAACCAATTCTGAATGATCCAGGATGTGGTTCGGGTCTGGGATATACCATCGTAGTTGGGATACATGGAACACATCATGCACCTCATATAACGACGGCAGAAGAGCGAAACAATAGGATATATCACCTACTCGCTCCAGAATATCGAACGGCCCTATATACCTAGGACTAAGCTTTCCTCGTACGCCGAAACGAATGACGCCACGGTTAGGCGAGATCCTCAGGAATACATGATCGCCGACAGAAAATTCAAGGGAACGCCGATGAGAATCGGCCCAATGGCGCTGGCGATCTTGGGCTACATGAAGATGATCGCTGACTCTTTTGACCACCTTAACCGTCTGAGCAATCATTTCCGGATCGAGCATCTGCCTCTCTCCAACATCATTCCATGCTAGCGGGGATCTGCACTTCCTACCATACAGTGCCTCGAACGGTGCTATCTGGATACTGACCTGGAAACTGTTGTTGTATGAGAACTCCACCAGGTGCAGATGATCTTCCCACGAACCGCCGAAGTCGAGCGTATAAGAGCTTAACATATCTTCCAAGGTTCGTATGGTACGCTCTGACTGACCATCTGTCTGCGGGTGATAAGCTGAGCTGAACTGGAGGTGAGTTCCCAAACTCTCCTGCAGACTACGCCAAAAGTGCGACATAAATCTAAAATCTCTGTCCGAGGTAATACTGACTGGTACACTATGAAGTCTAACGATATGCCTGAGGTACATCTCTGCTAGCTGAGCTGTCGACTGACCAACTTTGAATGGGAGAAAGTGAGCCACCTTCGTGAGCCTGACTATAATAACCCAAATAGCATCTCTACCGGCCGGAGACCTAGGTAATCCGGTCATAAAATCTATGGTTATATGCTCCCACTTCTATTCTAGAATCGGCAAGGGCTGAAGAAGTCCAGCTGGCCTCTGATGTTCAGCTTTGACTTGTTGGCAAACCAAACATCGAGAGACAAACCGGGCTATCTCCCTCTTCATGCCATTCTACCAAAAGTGCTGACAGATATTATGCTACATCTTTGTGCCACCGAGATGAATGGAATACTGAGAACTGTGAGCCTCTGCCATGATCTCCTGTCTGATATCTCTGTTGGGTACACAAAGACGCTTACCATGTCGAAGTGTACCATCTTCATGGATACATAACTCTGGCCACTGTCCTGCCCCACACTCTGCTCTGAGCTGCTGAAGCTTGTAATCTGCTGACTTCGCCATCCGGATCCTCTCGACTAGAGTGGACTGAACTCGTATACTGGCCATCAATGCCACACTGGTAGGAAGGACAACTTCAATACCCATCTTCTGAAGATCTGCTAACAACTCTGGCTGTGCTGTTAGGAAATAAACTCCGGCTCTCCTGCTCAATACGTCTGCAACGACGTTGGCCTTCCCTGGGTGATACTGCAGGTTGACATCATAATCCACAAGTAGCTTTAGCCACTTTCTCTGACGCATGTTAAGATCCTTATGAGTAAAAACATACTTCAGGCTCTTGTGGTCGGTGAAAATCTCCACCCTATCTCTGTACAAGTATTGCCTCCACAACTTAAGTGCAAACACTACTGCTGCCAGCTCCAAGTCATGGGTTGGGTAATTCCTCTCATGATCACAAAGTTGACGTAACGCATAAGCTATTACCTTCCCATGCTGCATCAGAACACATCCTAAACCTCTGTCCGAAGCATCATAATATACTGAGAATCCTCCGGTCCCATCTGGAAGCATGAGAATGGGTACCGTCATCAAGCCTCGTTTCAACTTCTCAAAAGAATCCTGGCACTCGGCTGTCCAAGTAAATTGTACATCCTTGCGGGTCAACTGGGTCAGTGGTGCTGAAATTTGAGCAAAGTCTGAAACAAATCGCCGGTAGTAGCCGGCTAAGCCAAAAAAACTGCAAACTTCTGCAACTGTGCTGGGTACTGGCCACATCTCAATAGCCATGATCTTCTGGGGATCCACTTCTACTCCTCCTCTGGGGATGATATGACCCAAGTACGAAATGTGATCGAGCCAAAACTCGTATTTACTGAACTTGGCGTACAACTGGTGCTTCCTGAGAATCTGGAGGACAACTCTGAGATGTTGCTCATGCTCTGCCTCACTCTTGCTATAGACCAGGATGTCGTCTATGAACACGATCACAAACTGATCCAAATAAGGCATGAAGATACGATTCATGAGGTCCATGAATACAGCCGGCGTATTGGTCGCTCCAAAGGGCATGATAAGGAACTCCCAATGCCCATATCTAGATCTGAAAGCTGTCTTCGGGATGTCCTGCTCTCTGACTCTGATCTGGTGGTATCCTGACCGCAAATCAATCTTCGAGAATACTGCCGCTCCTCTGAGTTGATCAAACAAGTCATCTATCCTCGGGAGAGGATATCTGTTCTTGATTGTCACTGAATTCAAGGTACGATAATCTACACATAATCTGGACGTACTATCCTTCTTTTTCACAAGAAGCATCGGGGCTCCCCAAGGCGATCCACTAGCATAAATGAATCCCTTGGTTCTGAGTTCTTCAATCATCTTGTACAATATCTCTAACTCTGATGGCGCCATCCTGTAGACTCTCTCCGACACTGGTGCTGTCCTGGGATCAAGTCGATAGTAAACTCGATCTCTCACTCTGGCGGCATTCCTGAAAGTTCTTCAGGGAAAATATCTAGAAATTTCATGACTATCCGGGGTAACTGTACTGTTGCTACTGCCATCCGCAATACTGGAGGAGAAGGATCAACTTTGCCTCGGAAAAAGGAAAACTCTGGCTCACCGGGAATTCTAAAAACAATCCTGCCAATATGGCAATCTATTCTAGCATACTGGTCTCTCAACCAATCTATCCCTAGTACCACATCATAATCGGCCATCAGGAACTCTATCAATCTAGCGAAGAATTCTCTACCGCTAACTACGATCCGACACGAGGAAAACACCCTATCTACTCCCATAAGTCCGTTACCAGTAAGTATTATATTGAGCCTTATTGATAATAACTCGGGCATCAGTCCTATCCGTGTCGCAAATCGTGCAGACTTAAATGAATATGATGCACCAGAATCAAATAATATTAAATCCGGAAAGGTGTTGACGAGAATAGTACTTGCCACTACCTCACCCGATGCTAATCCTTCTTCTCCCATAGTCAAAGCCAGCACTTGACCATGTCCTCTGGGTGCGGGTCCCCTCTGCTAAAAACTTCTCTGTCTGCTCTGGATCAGGGCTTGGGCTTGGGCATACTGCTGCGGTCTCTACTGCTGAAATGCCTGGCCCTGCGTCAGCAATAGCCTCGGGAATGGGTACTGCTGCTGCTGCTGGACTAGTATTGGTCCTCTAACTAAAGGGCTAGAGAAGGCTGATGAAGATGAACTCCTCCTATTCGGGCAGTTCCCAACCCTGTGGTCCGGGGTACCACAAACTAAGCACAAACCTTGTGCTCTATGATACTCTGATACCACATGCCCTGGCTTTTCGCTGTATGAATATCCCACTGCGGAAGAGAGCTTCTACTTCTGCTGTTGCTGAGGGTACATCGGAGTTGAATGTTGAACCGACGTCACTAAGGCCGCCCGCCTCGGAGCTCCAATGGTCAAAGCCCTAACTGCCGGGGCTGGTGCTGAAGACAGATTCATCTGGCCATGGGATCGCTTCCGACCTCAGGTCCTATCCACGATCCTCTGGGAGGTATACTCATGCCTCCTAGCTGCTCTCAATACCGCATCAAAAGTCTGATGCTCAAACTTTTCTACAGCCAATAAAATCTCTAAATAGAGCCCCTGCTGGAACTGCTAGGTTTTGTCGAACTCGGTCGCCACCAAGGTGGGAGCAAATCGACTAAGTCTCGAAAACTCGACCGCATATCCGTCGACCGTCCTGTCCATCTGCTTCAGATTGGTAAACCTCGTCTGTAGATCATACCAAGCTACAGCATCGAAGTACTTGGTCTGGAATCTCTCTCTGAATACTGCCCAAGCAATGGGTGACACTAATCCACCGGTCTGCACCGCCCACCAACTGCGGGCAAGATCTAATAACTGCAGGCGTACTTCGGCCACATTATCGTTCTCTGGAGTCCTGGCTGCTTCTAGAATCACCTCTGTATTCTGAAGCCATGCGTCTGCGGCGATAGCATCTTCACTGCCGTCGAAGAAGGGAGGGTTCAAGCGCTTGAAGCTGTTGGCCGCACTGTTACCCTGATGACCTCCTCTGGTCAGAGCATCTGCCACTGCTTGGTGCAAGGAATCTCCTCACCGATCTTGGAAAGCTAACAATGTCCTGATGAGACCCACCAAGGTGCCATCATCAGGCTCTACAGGCTGGACGGGCTGAACTGGTGGCTCTCCTCTAGTAGGCATGACTCGGAAGGCTACTCTTGAATGCTGGGCTTGATCTCCAGGTTGCTGCTGGTCTACGGGAGGTGCTCCGCCTTGCTGACCGATAGGTCCAGGAACAATATCGCTGAAGAAGATGACATAGGGAACAATAAGGAAGGACCAGGACAGATCAAAGATACAAGCATGTGATCAGGTCAAGATTTCAGGTATTTAGAAGATACGAGTAGAGATCAAGATCGAGTACTGATTGAGACATCTATTCGGTAAACCCTCACATATTTTAATTTACAAGACCTGTATGGGCCACCACCTAAACCATGTAACGCCCCAGAACCAGAATACTGGAGAGCGGGGGCGTACATAGCCAGCTACGTATATTGAAGTGTAACCCATCTCTCTATACGGTCACGGCTGTCTAGATATATGAGGCTTTAACTACAAGCCATCAGTCTCCTATGGTCATGAACAAGCCTATTGTCTCAATCTCAAGCAAGCAATAACAGTTACAAGATGTCAGAGCACCGAATATACAATAGTAAGGCATCCCATTGTCACTTTCCGTTTCCAGAATACGTATTTTAACACATGTACTGCTTTAATATATTTATTTAATATTTTGTCAGGTATTGTTCTGTATTTAAAATCCTTTAAATTTTACGTTAATTAATTTTCCTGCAATTTTACTTTCTGCTTTCTGTTTTGCTTTTGGGTTCGGCCTGAGTTGGTTTATTTTTCGGGTTTGGGTGGTTCAACAATTCCCCACCTACCCCCTCTTCATTTAAAGCCCCAAATCCTTTCTCTCTTTTCATTACTTCTCCTTCTCATTAACTCTTCTTCTTCATCCTCCATAACTCTCCCCCACCTACCCGGCCGCATAGGCAAGTGCCAACTTGCTTCATGATGGAACTCCAGTATTATTGTTCCATCATCTTTCTTACTTGATCTTAAGTCTCTTTACTATTTAGTATTTGCAATTTCTATGGCTCATTTCATGTAGATCTAAGTTTAATACTTTTTCGGATTTTTTAGGTTTTGATCTAGTAACTTTGTTATTTTTCAAGTTTTAATGGTTCTATGTTGTAGAGAATTTCGTTCTACCCTATTTCGACCTATAGAAGTCCAGATTTGGGCTTGGAATGAAGGATTTGGAGAGCTTGGAAGCAATGGCTTCCATGGTTCTGTTCTCGAAAGTGGAGAAGAAGAACAGTGTTGAGCCGCATGGCTTGCGCGGCCCAGCTGCATGAACTTCTTAGCCGCATGGCAGTACTTGACTGCATGGAATTTCATGCGGCAAGTCTTCCAGCCGCATGAGCTCGCTTGAACCATTGCCGCATAAGACTTGCACTCTTTTCGGCCGCATAAGGCCTTATCCTTTTTAGCCGCATGAGCCTAACTTTTGAGCCGCATGGCGTTGATTTCCCCAACCGCATGAAGTTTACCCGCAGCCGCATAAGGCTATGCTGATTCTGGCCGCATGGAACTTTTCATTCCTGGCCGCATGACTTATTAGTTTTTGGTCGCATGGATTCCCCGCCGCATGAGATAAATCATTCTCAGCCGCATATAGGCTTGTCCTATTCAGCCGCATGAGCTTTGCTTGCCGCATATCGCATATTCAGCCGCATAAATTTTGAGACCTGAGCCGCATAGGGCCCAGATCCCCATCCGCATAGACTCGATTCCTTGAGCCGCATGGACTTAGTTTCTCAGCCGCTTAACTTTACTTTTCTCAGCCGCATGGCTGGGTTGGTTTCAGCCGCTGTAAAACCCATTTCCTGTGAATTATTATAATAATAATTATTATTATTATTATTATTATTATTATTATTATTATTATTTTGAGTGTAAATGATTTCAAAAAAAAAATTAATAAACATGGATTTTTTGAGTTCAGACCCAGACCCAAGTCCGAACCCAGACCCAGGCCTGAGCCCGAACCCTTTCCTATTTAATTCTGATCTGACTTGGTTATTATTATTAAAAAAACATTTTGGAGAGCTGGTCCCGAAGGACCAGCACACTCTTCCAACTTCCCACGTTCCATAACCCCCTTATTCCTCTACACAAACTCTCCCACTCCCCCTCTTATAACTCCCCACAGCATTAAACTCACCTCTCTTTATAACTCTTCCCCTACAGAACACCCCACTCTCCCTTTTATTACTCACACCTACCCCTCCCATCTCTTCACGATCACTCTCACAGAACCCACCCAAAACTTCCTCTCTCTCTCTCTCTCCCGTACTCATATCTCTCTGTCTCTGGGAAAGGAATTCTCACATAACTCTTCCCCAAACCCCATTTTTCTCTCGGAAGCAAACCCTCCCTTCCGAGCCGACTCCGGCGAAGCCCATCTCCGGCGATCTCTCCGACAACGCGCGGCCCTCTTCTCGCGGCAGCTCTCCGGCCACCCGAGGTCGCGCCACCCTGCGCGCCTCGTGCGCGATTTCCGTCGCCCCCACGCCGGCCAAGCCGACCGCGCCCTCCCCGAGCGGCCGGCCGACCACGGCGGAACCCCGCCCGCCGTCCAGATCCGCCCCGCGCCCCCTTTGCCCTCTGCGCCGTCCAGATCCGCCCGTCGCCGACCCTGACAGCGCATTCCAACGCTGTTTCCGGCGTGTGCCCGTGCGCCGCCACCCTCCGGCCGCGCGACTCCCCTCTGGCGCGCCCTTCCAGCGCTGTCTCCGGCGAACCCCGCGCCACTCTACGGCGACCGTTCCCCTTGCTGTCCGCCGCTCCCCGCGAGCCCATCCCCCTCTTCGCAGCGTCTCCCTCTTCGGGCCAGCGTGCCCTAGCCTTGGAGTTTACGGCGTCGTATCGACGTTGCTGATTTTCAGCGCTGTGCGGGAACGTCGCTGCTGGATTATTATTATTTTTCTTTCTATTATCATCTGAGAGCTCTAGCCGAGCATCCCAAGGTATAAATTCTCTGCCCCGTTGCGTTTATTTTGGTAGTCGATGATGATAACGGTCCCCGGTTTCTCCTTCGAAAATCCGGTTAGCTACGCTGTAGTTCGGTTAGCTACGTTAGCATTTTGTGATTATTGTCTGCTGAGATTTTATGCTGTTGGTTTTGGTTGCGGAATTTCCGAGTATTTCGGGAAGGTTCTGTTGGTTGGAAAATAATTTCTGTGGTTATATTTTCGGTATAAATGGGTTATTCTTTGGTTGGGACAATTGCAGGATTTTGTTGGCACATTTCCCAGTTTTGGGTTGTCCCGAAATAGAGGAAATGCTGCCCAAATTTTTACAAAACTTTATTTATTTTGATTTCAAATTGGTTTTCGAAAAATGAATTTAAAACTGATTTTCGGGCGACGACCGTACCGGTCTGTGGGCCCTAGCGAAATGCAAACGCACCGGTCCGACCGGGCGTTGAGGTATTAGCTGGATGTGACGATGGACCGAGTCTGAGACTCCAAACTTTTGATTTAAGTTATTTTATTTAATGTTTAAGTTATTTATTATAGATAACTTTTTACTGCACATTTTATTTAGGAACTAAACATTTCCCTCTTATTTTATGTAAAAGAATTGTAAAGGACATAAGCCCATAACTCTAGGATGATTAGCTGTGCCCTGTATTGCAAAGTGTAGGTTTTTCTTTCTTTTCTGGGTGGTTGATGTTGATCTCTTTTGGGTGGTTTTGGATTGGACGTGTAACCGTGGTTAGAACGTAATCATTTTTCGTAGATAATTAATTAAGAACTTCCAAGTAAAATAAATAGATAAAATATTAGTAAGATAACTAGTTCATGATTTGTCACTGGAAGAAACTATTTTTATAGATATATTACAAAAGCACAAAGTTTTCCAAAGATAATTTGTTCTTGTTATTATTTCCCAAATAATCAAATTAACCGGTTAATCAACGCACATAGCTTGCGACGTAAACGTTAGCTGTAGCTTAATAATAACTTAAAACCTGACTAGGACTTGTTACTAGAGATTGCAACTAGCACACTTAGCTTGGTTATATAGCGGATCTAAGTCGAGTTCTCAACTGTAGGAACTCGAAGACATACCTGACGTTCCTCCTCGGTACCAACTCATCTCTCCAGTCATTTTCCTGAGGCAAGTACATTTTGTGTTAGTTTACAATTATTTAGTAATCGTTTTAATGCAAGTTTAAACCACGATGCAATACGGAACTCTCTCTGAGAGCACTGACTGTAACTACTGTAACTATTGGGGACTGGGGGAGTAGTGTAATGAGTATGACCACATCCAAAACTGTATACTGACTGTGTTAGCTTACCCCTCATATACACGGGGATAAGCCATATCGTATCAATATGATACAACTGTACAACCCAAGCCGGTCATATTCATTGCCTATTCACATCACAGAAACTGTAACTGTTTTAAAACTGTAACTGCTTAGTTGATTTTCAAAATTGTTTAAAAGTGCATGATTCTATTATTACTTAAATTGTTAAATTAGCATGAATTGTACTTTGCTCCCTCCTGACTGGAGAACCAACATTTTAGGTATCACTGATGAGGCTTTATTCCGCGATCCCAAGACGAGGATTTCGAGACTGATGAGCTGTTTTCCTAGAGTTTTCTTTTCTTCTTGATGTATGTAGAAAATGGTTTAAGTTGTATCTTTTATTTCATTGTAAAAGTTTAATAAAGTTTTAAATTTCCGAATTTTGAGTTGTGACAAATATAGTGTTGTTATTGTATGGTTACCTGCTACTGAACAGCTTACTGCCGTCGTCTCAACAACGGTGCAGGCTGGGCATGATCCGGTTCGACCCAATTAGTTGGGATCGGGTCGTGACAGCCGCATGAGCTTTGCTTGCCGCATATCGCATATTCAGCCGCATGAGCGCGTATCTTTTCAGCCGCATGAGCGCGTATCTTTCCAGCCGCATGAGCATATTTCCCAACCGCATGAGACCCTATTTTCTTGGCCGCATGAACTCTAGCCCATAATACCTTTTTGGTTGATTCTGGTCCCAAATTGACATTGATAGATATTAATTGTGACCTTGACTAATAATTGATCATGCGTTCCTAGTTGGAACTAAGAGACTGGCTAGTCGTCTTATTGAATTGAATGAATGAGACACGTCCATATTAACTATGAACTATTGTAATCGATTGGCCGATCCCGAATATTGGCATATAGACACGTACATGCTTCAATTTATTTATTTTACAAAAGCAGCATGTGTACTTTATGGTCAAGGCATGATTATTTCGTGGTTAGTTTTGATTGTTGCATTACGCTATATAAGACCTACAACATAACCGCACGGGTATCGTTGTAGAGTTGGGCATATCGTACTATGTACGGAAGTACTCATTCTGAATGACCATGATCCACGACATGGGATTTCAGTCAACATAAGGGCTATTAAGTAAAATAAAATAATGATTACATGGAGAGAATGGATTCCCGAGTTCTTACATGGCAGCCATCTTTGGGACATTAATTGCCCGACATGCCGGCTGGTTCCCACAGATACTGTAAATCTGCCACACGGGCAGGGAGCGTGCTTATATTATTTATTGTATATTGATGACGGACGTCCCGCTGGGACTCGTCTAATTCATGATTGGCGTAATTGATTGATTGGGTAGACTAGCCTTGCTTGCACATAGTAAGAACTGAGGAATCCCTTATTGCATATTGCCAGGGTAACTTGGAACTCACAGTAGCAAGCCATAGTAGTTGCATGGCCGTTTAAGTTGACTTGTTTGTGTACTGTACCTACTCTGTTAACTAACTGAGATGATCAGAATGTTAGGACATGACGGGCCAACTTCTGTCCTTGTTTGGTTGGGAAGTTGGATCGAAGTGTCGTGATGTTATGTAAATCCCAGTAGCAAGCATAGATCTATGTATCATATTCTCTTATTACTGGTTCTAATTTCTCATATCGTGCTTCCTTGTGGTACTTGCTATTAGAGGTCTAACCTGTCTGGTTTTGCATGGCCAATTTAGAGCCGGTTCCCGAGGACTCAGCTTACTTCCACCTCCAAGATGGTCAATACTAGAGGAATGATCGCAGGAGGACTAGAGTGGGTTCCTTACTTCCCCGCTCATTTTGTTATTTACTTTATACTTTACCGTTTGGCACCGACATGTTAGTCGGATTGTCTCGTACTTACTTTTACATAATTGTAACTATGTCAGGCTGCAGCTGATAAACAATTGTGTATACTTTGCTACATCATCTGGCTATGTCTTGTAAAGCCAGATATCAAGAACATTTTGACTGAGCGTTTGGGGCGCCTTACTGCTTTATCTTACATGTTCTCTATTACTGCGCCTAATACTACATGCGCCAGGGAGCTCAAACGAAGTACTTGGCACAGCAAGACAGCAAAAGTATAGACATCAAAAGGATTTTTATTTCATATAAAAGTCTATTACATGTGTAAAGTTTACAGAAGAGAATTTCTACAAAAAAAGAAAGATCCTAAGACTACAGCCAGGCGCAGCAAACTGCTATACGCCTCTTGACCAGCGCATCATCAGTAAGGCGCGTCCTTTCAGCATCTCAGTTATGCGTATTCTCAGTTATGCGCATCCCTTCAGCATCTCAGTTATGTGCATCCCTTCAGCGTCTCAGTCAGGCGTATCTATTTCAGCGTCTCAGTCATGTGCATCCTGAAGTCTCGGCATATGCGCTCTACTTCGACCCGATCAAGTGCTTCGACTAATGAAGCATTTATTGAGCAGAACAAGGGTGGGCGACCAACCCTACCCTAGCTGGAGGAAGTGCTCTCCAAAGCCCAAGGAAGAGAAGAGCACCGTAATCGATCTGCGGCTAAAGGAGCAGCTTTCAACACAACCAGAATCGGCAACACACCACTCTAGCAGGAGGAAGAGCTCTCCAAAGCCGAAGGAAGAGGGGGGCACCACAATTTCGATCTGCGGCTCTTCCAGCATAACGGAGACAGGGCTCGAGCATCCCGATCTTTGGATACAACAGGCACCTTCCCTGCCTCAGAAGCCCTCGACTCCGACTTTTGGATGTAATAGTCACCTTCACGAGTGCATGAATGAAGACAATTTGTCGCATCTTCATCCTCGGGAGCATCATGTCAACAGAATGTGCTCGAGCAAATAAGTTCATTCGGGAAGATGTGAGAGAACGAGAAGCAAACTCTCTTCTTGCCACTATTTATAGGCCGGGCAAATCAAACCCATGCGCCAAGTGGCGGGCTCTCCGAATCCCGTGCAATGAATTTACATTTATGGTGATGAACCTGACGCTTCGAATTCGGCCAAGTCAAAACGGCTATTTAAAGCACTCGAGAAACGCAACAGTCGGACCAATAAAGACGCATCATGCAAATGGATGCGTCGATCAGATACCGTGCATCGTATAGACACGCCCGTCGGTACCAAGCGCCCCGTAAGGATGCGCCAAACAAAGCACAGATCTATGCGTCCTAATCAAACATGGACCCATGTGCCCAGTGGAACGCAAATCAATGTGCCCACTCAACAGCCCATCACCCGTCAAAGAACATTAAATGCTGAACTCCTGACACGACAGCAGCCTCGATGACAGAACAGCAACAGCTTTTACAAAAAATAAAGCGCCGCTGATGTCAGCGTCATCATTACTCTCTTCCGGCGGTTACAAGCTACGTGGCCGCCCAGCCATTCGCATAAGCCTCCGCGGCCATACGTCCAAACCTCTGTATGTGCTTCAAGAGTCGTGCGCCACTGACCTTCCTCTGATCCCTAAAGGCAGAGATCAAGTCGCTACTCGCATACGCCTCAAAAGCCATACGCCCAGATTGGTTCGTAACTCCTGAAGGTTGCAAGCCAAAGTCTTCTCATGCGCCCAATCCCAGGCGCATCCTATCAGATTACCCTCCACCAAATCTGATATCTTTGAGCTACGGACACGCACCACGTGTCCTTTGACTCAATTCAGCCTATGAAGGGGTGCTAATCATCCAAGATCTCAGCAACAGAAAGATCCTCTCCCCTGCTACGTGCCAGCCCACAAAAGCATTATGAAGAATTCAACCCGCAAATGATGGTGCATCAACCATGCGCCTCCAGCAAGCTTCAACCACGTGGCGTCCCCACGTACAGGTGCATCCTACATATGCGCGCATGAGCAGCCAGCCTGCAAACTATAAATAGAGGGATCATTTTCTTCTTCGAGGCCGACATACTCAACATACATACACACACAGACATATGGACAGAGACCTACATACGTACACAGAGAGAGGCAGATACAGATACTCAACGTCTTCTTCTTCTTCGTAAGCTCCAGCACCCAGAGCAACTCAGACCTTCAGATAACTGAGAACCATCGTTAGATCGTCAACGGAGTCAACGCATTACCACTCGCTCCATCGACACAGGGACCCAGATAAACAAAAGTGTTCTCCTAGGACTACATTTAAGTCCTACATTGCAACACTATTCTGTTTGTAATTGAAATTACGATCAAAAGATTTTAATGGCAAACAAGCTGGCGACTCTGCTGGAGACCTCTTTCTCCTCCGCCGAGAAAGTTGTGTCGTAATCTGACAACGTGAAGGTGGGCTCCTTCTACAAGACGCTGGTCGTACGCCTCAATCAACAGGCGTATGAGGAGTTCATCTCTGAAGGCAGTGTGAGTCATTCGAAGCGGCTGCCGAAGCCGAAGAAGACTTGCCAAGTCTGGGTGTGCAAGGTCGACGCCCCTGGCACCACCACTGAAGCGGATGCGCCGATGCAGCCTACCCTTTTCGTTGACGTCCTCAGCGGCCAAGATGCGCCCATCGGTACAGCGCATCTTTCGGAGAAAGGTGGGGCTGACCACATTCTCCAGCCATCTCCCTCTCAGACGAGGAAGATATGTCGACAGAGCAGGGGCGTAGCTAACGCCCTGCGTATTAACTCTGATGTGCCACAGAAGGCCTCTGTCTTTGACAGACTCACTCGTTGTCATGGCGAGGAGAATTTGGACTCTGAGTACTATGCACCCCAGCGGGCTGGTACGAAGAAGTCCAAGGCAGCACGGGCCATGTGCCTCAAACGTGCTATGCCAGCAGTGAGCCAGAGACATGCGCTCACAATCATACGCACTGCCAATGGTAAACTGCACAAGGTTAACTCGGGTGCTTCTGCGCCACGAACGAGACGATCTTCAAAGTCCTTGTCACACTTGGGCGCATCTGCTGCGTTCGCAACCAAGTCGTACGAGGCAAACTCAGTGGTCTTGAACCCCCGCACCTGCATTGGTTGTGCGTCTGAGGATGGTTCAAGTCACTTTAAATGTTGCTCTACCACTATTGATCTGGGTGTTTCTTTTGCGTCGGATCACGGGGTGCAGCATTCACCTGACCACCCCGGTGCTTGGCCTTGCCATGCGCCTGATGGGGGTGTGTAGGTGGCACTCTTCTCTGACGATTTGCGTAATATGATCACTCACAAACGTCGATCAGGAGAGTCAACTGAAAAGCACAATACGCCCCTCACAGGACACACCTGTGCTGTAGTCACCATCAACTGTTGTTGCTAGATAGCAGTCCCACCAAGGCAGTCTGTATTCCAGCGGCTGCAATCATCAACATCCCTCCAACTTCGCCTCGGGAAAAAGGTGTTAACTGAAGAGGAGCCAGAACTAAAGGTTGCTTCTTACAACGTAGTCTCCAACTCCCCATCAATTTGAAAGGCGACTGGTAACTCCTCGACCAAGAGCCAGCCGAGGAAAACCAAGTCGATTGTCCCATCCTCCGGAGTGTTTGAGGGCACTCGTGGGAGAAAGAAGATCTCAGAGGAAGCTGGGGGTAGTCAAGCCCTTGATATCCTCCAGGACATAGCTGGGGGTAGTCAAGCCCTTGCGGATCTTCATCCCGAAGACGAAGTCAGCCTCCCGAACACAGCTAGGGGTAGTCAAGCCCCTGTGGATCTTCAACCCGAAGACGAAGACATCCTCCAGAACATAGCTGGGGGTAGCCAAGACGAAGCTCCAGGGGAAGCTCCTCTTCTACAAGAGAGCGAGGCTGAAAGCGAAGCCTCAACCGATCCATCCACTTCCAGTCACGTCATGACGGTGTACAGACGGGAGGTGGTGACGCGGAGTCAGATGCGCCACCAGCAGATCTCGTTCAGCATATGGATACCTTGGAGGGAGGAATCAAAACCCTCTCTGCCTCCATACAGACACTGACGCAAGCAGTGTTCAAGATACGGTCGGCTTTGGCCAGAGCACCTTCTACCGGTCCTGACCCAGGGGCCAATGGAGAATCAAGTGTACCCCTTCAACGGGTATCCTTGGATACAGATCGCTGTGAGGCACCTCGGACGTCAGAGCCGTCAAATGCTCAACTCCAGGCTGTACCACCATCTCTGACTCCCAGCTCCACAAAAGACGTGGTAGAGATGATCAGGGACTTACGTGAGCGCTTCGAGTCCAAGAACATACATAAGGAGGTGCCAGAAGATGGGGATCCCACAACCATATCCCCTCGAATGGAACAAAGTGGTTTATTCTCCCAAGTATAAACCATAAACATCGTCGAGTCTCCACGCCGTTATCTGACGTACTTCCAGTCTCAAACGGGACATCTCCCAAAGGAAGACGTGCTACTCACCAGCCTGTTTGTCGGGGTACTGAAAGGAGTGGCTTACGACTGGTACTGCAGTCTCCCCGACAACTCTATATCCTCCTTCGACGACTTGATACGTCTCTTCCTCGATCGTTTCTACGACGGAGGGAAAGACATGACAATGGCGTCCCTGATAGAGGTGCGTCAGAAGGAGAAGGAGACGGTTCGAGCATTCATCGAACGTTTCCGACAGGCCTGCTTCAGACTGCCTCCGGGCATGCCATGACATGCACTCATCTCATCCGGGCATGCCAGAACATGCACTCAACTCCACTCCTCCTTCCGATTGGAGTTTATTGATTATTGAGGCCGAAGCAGCTAAAAAGAAGGCATCCAATGCTCGCCTTCTGGGAGTCAGTTTCCCTGCTTTTCAAGACAAGGGAAAACGGCCGGCTGCCAACAACCCTGGACGTGAGACGAAGGGAAAGCAGGCACTGACTGTCAATGCCTGTAAAGGTGCGTAAGCACCTACTCAGAAGCCTCCGCTTGCGCCATGGCCAAAGGAGGTCTATTCTTTCAACGACGAAGACACCTTACAACTCTTCGAGATGCTGAAGCAAGGTGACAAGATCAAATTACCGGACCCGAAGCGTCCCACGAGGTTGGGAGAGTAGACAATCCGAGGTACTGTCACTACCACCGGTTTGTCGGACACCCAACTCAGGACTGCTACGTCCTCAAGAACTACATCCAGCGCATGATCAATGCGAATGTCATCTCCGTCGAATATAAGAAGAAGACAATCTCGGCCAACCTGGTGTTGCTCCAATTTGGCACCTTGCCGTCGACCACAACACAAGATGGCGTCGTCCCCATCCCAAAGGCGACAATGGAGGTGGTCAACCTACCACCTACTCGTGACAACGTGAGTGGACTCATCCCACTCACCACATCTCGGTGAGAGATCTTATGGGTTCACCCCGATCTCGTCTCCGAGGTTACTCAACCGGGGGTACGCTCTACCTCCAAGGCTAAGGACAAGAAGATCAAGTCCTGCCGCATGGTCTCTTCCTCTGTGGAAGAGGCTCTTCCTGTACAAACGCGTTCACAACTGAACGTCCAACCCGACGAAGTTGCCGTCGAAGTGGTGCCTCCCTGCACTGCCCCTGTTGCCGAAGAAGGAGGTCCATCCAAACCTCCAACGGCCAATAAACAGAAGCATGTAGAGGCCCGTTTTGACAAGCCTTTACGAAAGAAAAATACTTCGGGGCTAGCCAAGCCCCATAACTTCGACATACTGGCACAACTTGCCGGTACTCCTGCTCGTTTATCGCTGTTCGAGCTTCTTCGTCTTTCCACAGACACCCGTGAAGCTCTCTGTGAAGCCCTGAAGGATGCTGAGTCCTTCATCAGTCAGGTCAAGCAGCCTGAGGATCTCTCGACCCCATGTGCGTACTGCCATTGTACGGATGAGGTTATCCCCAACATAACCTTCACCCAACAGGACATGCTGCTCAAGCACAACCGGCACAACAGGCCACTGTACTACACAGGGTATATAGGCTCCGTCAAGGTGAAGCGGATTCAGATTGATCCAGGGTCTTCTTTCAGCATCATCCCTAGTACTCTGCTGTTAACACTGGGGATTCCGATATACCGTCTTGCGCCTTCCAACACTACAATCAACGGCTTCAATGCTAGCAAGAGTGAGCTGTTGGGCAAAATACGGCTGAAATGTCATATCGGTAACCTCCGAACCGAGGTGACTTGCTATGTCATGGACGCCGACGTCAACTATAACCTCCTGTTGGATCGCCCGTGGCTGCACGAGTACATGGTGGTGCCATCTGCACTCCACCAATTTATGAAGTACGTGTCCACCAACGACATCATCCGGACAGAGTTCGCGGATATTGACTCTTTCAAGGGGGTCGAAGCCTACTTCACCGATGCTAGCTTGTATAAGTCGCTCGATGAAGGGGAAGCCAATGATGCTGACGACGAAGCAGAAACAGTGGCAGAGCCGGATATGGAGCCAGAGATGACTCCCGACGCTCCTTTGAAGATTCGACTCAAAGAAAAACCGCCTCAGATGCTGCCTCCCATGACCATCAAGCTACCTGGAAAAGCACCGACTTCTCTAGGTAGAGCACCTACTGAAGCTCCCTAGAAGATACGGCTCAAGGGAAAACCTCCTCAGACGTCGGCTCCCCTTGTGGTAAAACTACAGGGGAAGGCACCTGTCATCGAAGGCGCAGTCGAGGCACCCCTGTAGGTGCGTCTTAAATGCAAGCCTCCACAATCATCTGAGCTACAAGAGAAGGCCCACACAGCCCTCTCGGATCCCAAGGACAAATCTGCGATGGACTCTCCCGAACCAGCCCCAGTGCTCACAGATGAAGAGTTAGAAGAGTACATATCTGCTGATATAGATGCACCTTCCCTTGATAATGTAATCCCGTGGGACAAAATATCGTGTTTTATCAATAATAGAGTGTCTTTCAATTATTCTAGTCTTCCATATTGGAATGCCATGTATACACTAGATAATGCTCTACGGTCGTTACAAACACAAATAATGACCGTCAATCAGGTAAATCGAGTAGTCCCATCCCAAAGAGTCTGTTTTATAGTCCTACCGCGGAATCGGGATGAAGAACCCATCATCTTCGGCAAAGTCGAGCGTCATCAAGACCTTCCGCCACTCGAGCCAGAACCAGATACCGGCAGAATACAAGTCTATCAGTACACGGACAAGGCAAAGTATCTCATCCAAAAGATGGGTTATGATCTGAGTAGCAACAAAGGCCTGAACTACGACAAAGGCCGGCGTCTTCCCCTTCGGCTCCCAACACCTAAAGGAAAGTCGCAGGACTACTATCATCGTACTCGACGGGGGGTGGGCTATGTCACGCCGCCGGCAACTCCAGAGAGCTCGAAAGAAGAAGAAGAAGTGGCACACTCTCATTCGTCCGAAGCATCAACTTGGGATTCCGATACCAGTATCGGCTCAGTCTTCAGGAAGGTGTTATCAGTCAACATGACATCTGCACAATCTCAAGAGGATGAAGGCGATGACCAAACACCAGAATTCTTTGAGGAAGAACCCTGGGCTCAACGCCTAGGAGCACAGTGGGAGTCTCATTTTGAATTATGCGAACCCCCTACCGAAGACGAGGTCAAACAAGTCAACCTTGGGAATGGATCTTCTTCTAAACCCATCTTCATCAGTAAGAGCCTAAAGGGAGAAGACCGGGAGTCTTTGATCCAATTGGCCAAAGAATATATCGACGTCTTCGCCTGGAGCTACGAAGACATGCCAGGACTTGATCTCCAGATCGCAATGCATAGACTTAATATCTTGCCTGATGTTAAGCCTGTAAAGCAACAACAACAACGCTTTCGTCCTGACATCATGAATGCTATCGATCAGGAAGTAGACAAACTCCTGAGCAGCGGGTTCATCCGTAAAGAGCAACATCCGGACTGGGTGGCCAATGTCGTCCCTGTCACCAAGAAGAATGGGAAGATACGAGTCTGTATCGACTTCAGGGATCTTAATACTGCTTGCCCGAAGGACGAATTCCCACTTTCAATTACTGACGTGATGATCGATAATATATGTGGCTTCGAACGCATATCTTTCATGGACGGGTATTCAGGCTACAATCAGATCAAAATGTTCCCCGATGACGCAAAACACACGTCATTCAGGACTCCGAAGGGTGTTTTCTGCTATACAGTGATGCCCTTTGGCTTGAAGAACGCTGGTGCTACATACCAACGAGCTATGAGTACCATCTTCCGTCAACATCTTCGTAAGACAGTTGAATGCTATGTTGATGACATCACAGTCAAGAGCCGTCTCAAAGGTGATCACCTACAAGACCTAAAGATAGTCTTCGATCTCATGCACGCACATCAACTCAAGATGAACCCCGCTAAATCCTTCCTTGGGGTTTCTAGCGGAAAGTTCTTGGGCTTCATTGTCACGGCGAGAGGCATTCATGTCGATCTCGAGAAAACCAAAGCCATCCTTGACATGGACCCTCCGAAGAATCTCTGAGAACTTCGAAGCCTGTAGGGGCATCTGGCATACATTCGAAGGTTTATAACAAACCTTTCCGGAAAATGCCAACCCTTCACCCAGCTCATGAAGAAGGGAGTCTCCTAGTCTGGACAAAAGAATGCCATAAAGCTTATGATGATATCAAAGCTTACCTGACAAGCCCGCCGGTCCTGGTAGCACCTGTCGCAGGCAAACCATTTCTCCTCTACGTCCGTGCCATAGATCATTTCCTCGGCGCTTTGTTGGCTCAGAACAACGATGCGGGCTACGAGCAAGCTATCTACTACCTTAGTAGAACGATGATCGGGGCCGAACACTGGTACAACCCCGTTGAAAAGGAGTGTTTGGCTTTGGTGTTCACCATCCAGAAGACTCGCCATTATGTTTCGAGCCAAAAAATTCATGTCATCTTCCGAGTCAATCCACTTAGGGTTCTCATGACGAAGCCGGGATGTTTGAACTCCCGACTAGCTACATGGGCAATTCTGTTGACGCCGTACAATATGGTATTCGTCCACAAAAAGCAGTCAAGGGTCAAGCTCTAGCCGACTTTTTGGCCGCACACCCCATCCCAGAGTCCTCCAGACTCTATGAAGACATCCCGGATGAGGTCCAAGAATCAAACGTCACCGAAAAAAACTCCGTCTGGTGGGTGTTTTTCGACGGCGCTTCGAGAACAGGACCCAAAGGCCAAATCATCGCAGGAGTGGGGGTAGTCTTAGTGTCACTCCCCGTTCCCAGAATACATATTTTTATACATGTACAACTCATGTATATTTATTTAATATTTATCATGTATTATTCGGTATTTAAATTTCCTTTAATTTCATGTTAATTAATTATCTGTATTTTATTTCCTGCAATTTTATTCCTGCATTTTATTTCTGTATTTTATTTCCTGCTTTTAACTTCTCTATTTTAGTCTTATTGTGGTTCGGCCATGGCTGGTTATTTTTGGTTCATGGCGGTTCACATGGACCGAACCCCCACCTACCACCACCCTTCCTATTTAAGCCCCCATCTCCTTCTCTCTCCTCATAACTCTCATTCTTCACCATTACTTCTTCTTCTTCCTCACCACTCTCTTCCACCAACCAAGAGCAGGCAAGTACATCTTGCTTCTTGCTTCCCACTTGGAGAACTATTTTTATGGTTCATTTGTCTTCCTCTCATGATCCTGAGAGAGTTTAGTACTTAGCATTTTTGATTTCTTTGGCTTGTTTCTTCTAGATCTAAGTTGTTGTATTCTCGGTTGTTCATGGGTTTTGATCTCCCAACCTGGCGTGTATTCTCGGTTGTCTATGGGTTCTGAACCATGGGAACTTCATTTCTGGCTTGGAACGAAGTTTTAGTCACGCACACGTCTTTACGTGTCTGCGTGAATTTTTAGTCACGCACACTTTCTTACGTGTCTGCGTGAATTTTTAGTCACGCACACGTTCTTACGTGTCTGCGTGAATTTTCAGTCACGCACACGTCTTTACGTGTCTGCGTGAATTTTGAGTCACGCTCACGTTCTTACATGAGTGCGTGAATTTTTATTCACGCACACGTTCTTACGTGCCTGCGTAAATTTTGAGTCATGCTCACATTCTTACGTGCCAGCATGAATTTTATTCACGCACACGTCTTACGTGTTGTAACACCCAGTTTTTCAGAAGAGGGTAATTTTAAAATTTTGTAATTATAATTATTGTTTAATGGTATTTATTTCATGTTATGATTTTTAGTGATTTTTAATTATTTTTAAACTATTTAAATTCATGACTTATGATTTGGTGTCTTGCTAGTGTTCATTTCCAGACTGAGGGATATTTTAGTCATTTTTATAATTTTAAGAATTATTTGGGATTATTATTTATTAAATAAAATTTATTATTATTAATTAGAATTTATGGGAATTTTTAGAATTTATTTTGGATTTATTTGGACTGGTTTGATTTTGGTCAGTTTTGACTCTTGTAGACTAACCTAGGAACTAACCATAGTTAGTTGAGCTTGGTTAGGTCAAGTGACCCTAGTCTAACCTAGTGTGACTCAAGTTAGTGGTTAGTGATTCATAGAACTAGAATTAGAATGTTAGAAATCATTTGAGTTGGTGAATGGCTTGTGGTTTCACAAGTCATTATTGTGACTTAGCTAGATTGGACTCAAACCTAGCTCAACCCTAACCCAAGACCAAGTGGTCAGCCATCCCTAGCTGAACCTAGGGATTTCCCCCCTATTTAATCCCTCCTAGTTGTTAGGGCTAGCCTCCTTTAGGTTTCTTGATAAAGTTTTGGAAAGAGGTAATCCCCATCTTCAATAAATCCTAGAAAATTCATTTTTATTCCTTTTTGACCCAAACAAATTGCATTGGGTTCTAAATCCTTCCTATTTTCTGTTGGCTATGAGTATTCTCAGATTTGGGAAGATTTGGAGGAGTTTCACCATTGGGAAGAACCCCACTCTTTAAGCTTTTTGGAGGGATTTGATACATTGAGGTAACTCACCATTTCCACCATGAAATTCTGGTTCAAGTGCATGAATAGGAAGCCCTAGACCTAACCTAACTATAGGAATAGGAAACCCTAGGTTTTCGTGTCCTTTCGTGTCCAAACAGGACACGTATCAGTGAACTGTTGAATGTGTTTGATGAATTGTCTCTGAGAAACTTTCTGTGCAGTTTTCGATTTCTAATTGAATGTAAATTTGTATTTTGATGTCGCTTAGCCATTTCTGGAGCTCTGAGCAAGTTTTGTGCTTGTGTCGTGTCCCCACGACACTCGTGCACACGCCTCGCGCACACGCGCGCGCGGGCTACAGTGATCCCCTGCATCACGGGGTTAATTCCGGACACGACACGAATCTTCTTGGCACGAAACTTTGGGAGATTGTTGGGGCACCTTCTGTCACCCCTCTCCCCAAATTTTGTGTCAAGTCGTGGTCGGGTTTGGGAGAAGTCCGACCTGCATGGGCCACCACTAAAAATGTGTCACGACCCGCACCCACTGTGAGGGTACGAGAACGTAACAACGCCCAGCCTACGCCGCAGTGTCGGCGGTAGAACGCTGTCCTAGGTCAACATACATCTAACAATATCTATCTAAACAGTTATACTCCCCGAATGGGGTGACATAGCAATAGTAAACTCAATCACAACTAAGAAAGAGATAGCACGATATGAAATAGAACTCAAGGAATAAAATAGATAAAAGCAGTCTAAGATAATCCCAGCAATATCCAACTGTACAAGGTCTCAGATGAAAGAATATATACAATACTGAACTCCAGAAATAAAGTCTAACTAGAACATGTCTCCAGACTACAATGATAAACAGCCTAACTAATCTAGTCTAGACAGTCGGGATGAAATCCTCAGCTAGAGCTGGGTCCTCCTGAGGGTCCAGCTCGCAGGTGTCATCTAAGGCTACCCCGTAGTAAGTGTCCAGACCAGCCTCCTCCTCGTCCTCTGTAATATTTTCAACAGGTCCAGTCAGGACAGGAGCGAGTACAATACATCTCAACAGATCATAGCAGGTTAGAAAATATAGACATGCAGTAAAGTAAGATACAAGTACTGAAGGAAGTGCAGTATGTAAACAGAGAGAGAACTGTAATAGAAATATCTACTATACATAGAGAACTAGCAGTGACTAGTGAGTCAGAGTACGAGATGGCATGTAATTGGCTTAGGTTGTACATGATGAACATGAAAAGTAACAGAGTGTACATGATGGGTAAATCACATGACCATTTATACTCCCCCTACCCACAATCAATACACAAGGATCTGTTCAAGTTACGTTACGGACATGATGTTTTGGTTATACAAGAGACACATGGGCAAA
This sequence comes from Iris pallida, assembly GCA_029216955.1. Taxonomy (NCBI): domain Eukaryota; kingdom Viridiplantae; phylum Streptophyta; class Magnoliopsida; order Asparagales; family Iridaceae; genus Iris; species Iris pallida. The sequence goes on along the minus strand of JANAVB010031417.1, from coordinate 23,979,391 downwards.
CATGAGCGTACATGAAAGAACATGAGAGTACATGAACGTACATGTAAGAACATGAGAGAACATGAGTGTACATGAATAACGCAGATGCAAGGAATACATGATGTACATGAAACACATGTCATAAAGTATCCGATGCGCCCGCTAAGGGGGTAACATCCCAAGGAGAGATCCATATAGTACTAATCCGTGTGACCAACGTGACAGTACAAGTAAAGTAATCTACTGCAGGAAATAATTCTAAGCAGGATATGAAATGATCAGAGAATGTACTCGCCTGTAACTGAGTGTCCGATATGAAACGTACTGTCCAAGGAGTGGTGTCTGGCTCCTAATCAGAACAGCACAAGTCACAACAAGTCCAGAATATCAAAATGGAGTCCTACTATGCATTCTATATGATTCTAAGTCAATCTAGGCCAAAGTCAACTCTTGGTCAACTCTGGTCGACCCTAGAAGTCAAACTAGGTCAACCAAGTCAAACCTAAGTCAAACTAGTCTAACTAGGTCTAACAAGTCATTTCTAGGTCTAACTAGACTAATAGACACACCATAGGCCAATAGCACATACATCCATACCATACCACATGTGAAAATATATGAATATCCCTATGTGCATATAGGCTAGTATCCATAGGCTTCCATATATGATACTCATACAATCACACATTTACAAGAGGGAACTAATATATATATATATACACATATATAATTCACAAATTACATAACCTATGACTTATTGGAAAATTCCTACATTAGCTATGTAAGGGCACACAACTACAATAAACCTCACACATCCTTATCACCATATAAATATACCTAAGATATACAAACATAAAAAGGCATCCAAGGCATATGTGTATGTGTGTGTGTGAGATAGAGTGACAGGAAAAAGAACTAAAACAGTGAAGGAAACAATATGGGGTGTGTGGTGTCTACAAGTGTGTGTGTGTGTGGAGACAATGTGAGTGTTAGTGTGAGAGGCAATTGTGTGTGTGTGTGAAGTGAGCAATATGTGACTGTACAGTGCACCCAGGAAAAATCAGTGAAGGAAACAACATTCACTTTCCCCCCTTCCCATTCATTCTCAGCTATTAAGTATTAAACATACAGTCAACAAAACATGTTCAAATCTCAGTTTTTGTAAAGGGTATTAACATTACAGTTTAACAACATATTAATCTCAGTTTTGGTATTAACATACTATCACCAAAACATTACAAAATCTCAGATTTTAACAGTCCAAGTAAAACCCAGGTTTGTATCCTCACACAAACTCAAGTTCTATACATTAGAACACAGTTTACAAAACAATTTCAACTCATAAATCAGTCCAGAATTTGGAATCCAGGATTTGAATCCAAACCATCTCCATATGACCCCAAAATCCACATACCAATACACAAAACACTGGTGAATATGCTAAGGATTAAAGGCTATGAATTTGACAGTTCAAACTTAGTAAAAATCCTTGTAAAATCCCATTTTAAAACTGGAAAAAAATCAGTGTTTGTATCATGTATCAGGAAACATGGGAAAAAGGGATTCAAATCAACCAAAAGTAGATTAAACATCAAACATGAGGTTGGTAATGAGTATACTCAATGAATATGCATTATACAAGTGTTTTGTGTCCACATTGGTATGTGGATTTTGGGGTCATATGGAGATGGTTTGGATTCAAATCCTGGATTCCAAATTCTGGACTGATTTATGAGTTGAAATTGTTTTGTAAACTGTGTTCTAATGTATAGAACTTGAGTTTGTGTGAGGATACAAACCTGGGTTTTACTTGGACTGTTAAAATCTGAGATTTTGTAATGTTTTGGTGATAGTATGTTAATACCAAAACTGAGATTAATATGTTGTTAAACTGTAATGTTAATACCCTTTACAAAAACTGAGATTTGAACATGTTTTGTTGACTGTATGTTTAATACTTAATAGCTGAGAATGAATGGGAAGGGGGGAAAGTGAATGTTGTTTCCTTCACTGATTTTTCCTGGGTGCACTGTACAGTCACATATTGCTCACTTCACACACACACACAATTGCCTCTCACACTAACACTCATATTGTCTCCACACACACACACACTTGTAGACACCACACACCCCATATTGTTTCCTTCACTGTTTTAGTTCTTTTTCCTGTCACTCTATCTCACACACACACATACACATATGCCTTGGATGCCTTTTTATGTTTGTATATCTTAGGTATATTTATATGGTGATAAGGATGTGTGAGGTTTATTGTAGTTGTGTGCCCTTACATAGCTAATGTAGGAATTTTCCAATAAGTCATAGGTTATGTAATTTGTGAATTATATATGTGTATATATATATTAGTTCCCTCTTGTAAATGTGTGATTGTATGAGTATCATATATGGAAGCCTATGGATACTAGCCTATATGCACATAGGGATATTCATATATTTTCACATGTGGTATGGTATGGATGTATGTGCTATTGGCCTATGGTGTGTCTATTAGTCTAGTTAGACCTAGAAATGACTTGTTAGACCTAGTTAGACTAGTTTGACTTAGGTTTGACTTGGTTGACCTAGTTTGACTTCTAGGGTCGACCAGAGTTGACCAAGAGTTGACTTTGGCCTAGATTGACTTAGAATCATATAGAATGCATAGTAGGACTCCATTTTGATATTCTGGACTTGTTGTGACTTGTGCTGTTCTGATTAGGAGCCAGACACCACTCCTTGGACAGTACGTTTCATATCGGACACTCAGTTACAGGCGAGTACATTCTCTGATCATTTCATATCCTGCTTAGAATTATTTCCTGCAGTAGATTACTTTACTTGTACTGTCACGTTGGTCACACGGATTAGTACTATATGGATCTCTCCTTGGGATGTTACCCCCTTAGCGGGCGCATCGGATACTTTATGACATGTGTTTCATGTACATCATGTATTCCTTGCATCTGCGTTATTCATGTACACTCATGTTCTCTCATGTTCTTACATGTACGTTCATGTACTCTCATGTTCTTTCATGTACGCTCATGTTTGCCCATGTGTCTCTTGTATAACCAAAACATCATGTCCGTAACGTAACTTGAACAGATCCTTGTGTATTGATTGTGGGTAGGGGGAGTATAAATGGTCATGTGATTTACCCATCATGTACACTCTGTTACTTTTCATGTTCATCATGTACAACCTAAGCCAATTACATGCCATCTCGTACTCTGACTCACTAGTCACTGCTAGTTCTCTATGTATAGTAGATATTTCTATTACAGTTCTCTCTCTGTTTACATACTGCACTTCCTTCAGTACTTGTATCTTACTTTACTGCATGTCTATATTTTCTAACCTGCTATGATCTGTTGAGATGTATTGTACTCGCTCCTGTCCTGACTGGACCTGTTGAAAATATTACAGAGGACGAGGAGGAGGCTGGTCTGGACACTTACTACGGGGCAGCCTTAGATGACACCTGCGAGCTGGACCCTCAGGAGGACCCAGCTCTAGCTGAGGATTTCATCCCGACTGTCTAGACTAGATTAGTTAGGCTGTTTATCATTGTAGTCTGGAGACATGTTCTAGTTAGACTTTATTTCTGGAGTTCAGTATTGTATATATTCTTTCATCTGAGACCTTGTACAGTTGGATATTGCTGGGATTATCTTAGACTGCTTTTATCTATTTTATTCCTTGAGTTCTATTTCATATCGTGCTATCTCTTTCTTAGTTGTGATTGAGTTTACTATTGCTATGTCACCCCATTCGGGGAGTATAACTGTTTAGATAGATATTGTTAGATGTATGTTGACCTAGGACAGCGTTCTACCGCCGACACTGCGGCGTAGGCTGGGCGTTGTTACGTTCTCGTACCCTCACAGTGGGTGCGGGTCGTGACACGTGTTCAGCGTGAATTTTGAGTCTTCACGCTCACTCTGTGCATGCGTGAATTTCTTTCCACGCTCACTTTGTGCGTGCGTGAATTTCTTTCCATGCTCACTTTGTACGTGCATGAATTTTTTATCACGCTTTTTCACGCTATGCGTGCCAACGTGAACCACTTTTCACGCTCACGTTGTTTATACGCTTACTCCTTCCTACTTAACTTGGCGTACTTTTTACGCGTACGATTCTTGGCGTGACTTGTTGGCCTTAGCATAGACTTGTTGGCGTGACTTCCTGACCTGGGTGTTTCTATTTGTTCTCTAATTTATTCATTTGATGGTAGCATGATAATCTTCCTATTATATCCTTATGCCTTTCGTATGAACTCGATAATCTTAGCATGTTACTATTTTAATATATATGGTTGTGTAGAACGTGTCCTGTGTCTTGATTGGTTTATGGATACCCAGTAAGACTGGAACTGGACCTTGAGAGTTATAGACTCGACCCATTTAATACTAATTGACTTTCATGCCTTGTCACCATTGATGACGATGGTTATCTTGACTAAAATTGATCTTGCGTTCCTAGTTGGAACTAAGAGACTGGCTAGTCGTCTTATTGAATTGAATGAATGAGACACGTTCATGATATGAACTATTGTAATCGACTGGCTGATCCCGAATATTGACATATAGGCACATGCAGGCTTCAAACTATTTATTTATTTATTTTACAAAAGAAGCATGTGTACTTTATGGTCAAGGCATGATTATTCCGTGGTTAGTTTGGATTGTTGCATTACGCTATGTAAGACCTGCAACCTAACCGCACTGGTATCGTTGTAGAGTTGTGCATAGCGTACCCCGTACGAAAGTACTCATTTGAATGACCATGATCCACGGCATGGGATTTCACTCAACGTAGGGACTATTAAGTTAAATAAAATAATGATTGCATGAAGAGAATAGATCCCCGAGTTCTTACATGGCAGCCCTCTTGGGACTAGTAGTGCCCGACAGGCCGGCTGGTTCCCACAGATACTGTAAACCTGCCACACGGGCAGGAAGCGGTATCTGCTTATATTATTATTGTATATTATATATTGATGACGGGCGTCCCGCTGGGACTCGTCTAATTCATGATTGGCGCAATTGATTGACTGGATAGACTAGCCTTGCTCGCACATAGTAAGAACTGAGGAATCCCTATTTTGCATAATTCCAGGATAACTTGGGGCTCACAATAGCAAGCCGTAGGAGTTGATTGGCCGTTCAAGATGATTTGTTTGTGTACTGTTCCTACTCTGTTGCCTAACTGAGATGATCAGAATGTCAGGACATGACGGGCCAACTTCTGTCCTTGTTTGGTTGGGAGGTTGGTTCGAAGTGTCGTGATGTTATGTGAATCCTAGTGGAAAGCAGAGATCTATTATTATTATATTCTTTTACTTACTGGTTTAATCCTTCATATCGTGCTTCCTTGTGGTACTTGCTATTAGAGGTCTAACCTCTCTAGTTTTGTATGGCCAGATTTAGAGCCGGTTCCCGAGGACTCAGCTTACTTCCACCTCCAAGATGGTCAATACTAGGGGAATGATCGCAGGAGGACTCGAGTGGGTTCCTTACTCCACCACTCGTTTTGTTATTTACTTTACATTTTGACGTTTGGCACCGACATGTTAGTCGGATAGTCTTGCACTAGCTTTTACATAATTGTAACTAAGTCAGACTGCAGCTGATAACAATTGTGTATATGTTACTATTTTATCTGGCTATGTTTTGTAAAGCCAGATCTCAAGAACATCTTGACTAAGCGTTTGGGACGCCTTACTGCTTTATCTTACATGTTCTCTATTTTTGCTTCTTGTTTGAATGATTGAGACAATAGATGTAAAGTGACCATAGTAAGACTTCCATGTAGTATGCACCCCCCTCGTCTGGTTAGACAGCATTGATCATATTATACGGTATTTATCTACCCGTAATACGTAGCTGGTTGAGTCATTCCCCCGCTCTCAAGTATTCTGGTTCTGGGGCGTGACACTTAGTCTCCCCCGATCAGCTGGTCATCCAGCGTGCCTACTCCCTTTCGAAGTCGTGCTCTAACAAATGTTGCCGAGTATAATGCTCTCATCATGGGACTCCAGCTGGCACAACAGCTGGGGGTGGATCATCTGAAAGCTTACGATGACTCAAAACTCATCGTTAATCAAATCTGAGGGCAGTACGAAGTTCGCCATGAAGATCTGGTTCCTTAACATGAAGCTACATTGAATATTATTTCAATCTTCACCAAGTTCTTCATAGAACACGTACCTCGATTACAAAACCTGGAGGCTGACGGTCTGGCCGGCCTCGCAGCTTCATTAGCAGCACCCCTCGGGACTCAACACTACGTCACGGTAGTTGGTCGAGACTTGATCTGTCCCAAGAACAACCTATGCTCACAAATGGCCCATGCCATGACGACAAGCTCCGTTGTTAATGTTCAAGACTGGAGGTTCCCATTCATCGACTTTGCTGTCTATAGAATTCTTCCAGAAGACCCGAAGGAAGCCGTCTCAGTCAGAATGCGTTCCCTTCGATTTTACTATGATACAGCCACTAAAACGTTGTACCGACGTTCCTACGATGGACTTCTCCTTCGATGTCTATCCAGCAAAGAAGCAGCCGAAGCCCTTCGGAAAGCTCATGATGGGACTTGTAGGGCTCATCAACCTAGCCCTAAGCTGCAGGATCGACTGCGACACATGGGCTACTACTGGTCAACCATGACAGCCGACGCCGTCGACTATGCCAAAAAGTGCCATGAGTGCCAGCTTCACGTCGACTTTATCCATATACCATCAGAACCACTACATCCTACGGTCGCCTCTTAGCCCTTTCAAGCTTGGGACATGGACATTGTAGGATCGATCACCTCTCCATCATCGAGGGGACACCGCTTCATCCTAGCCATCACCGACTACTTCTCTAAATGGGTAGAAGCAGTTCCGCTGATGGAAGTGAAGAGCTCTAGGGTGATCAGCTTCATTAAGCACCATGTCATCTACCGTTTTGGGGTACCTCGAAGGATTATCCACGACAATGGTCCACAGTTTATCAGCCATATTTTCAGCAGATTCTGTGACAAGAACCGCATTCAGAAAGTGGCATCAACCGCCTACAATCCGGCATGTCACGTCAAAGTACTTGTTATACCATGATGTGTATCCATTCGTGATTATCAAGTTCATGACAAAAGGTGCAAGAGTATAAAAAAAAGAGCAGACGGGATACGCCAAGGGCTCAAAGCCTCTACGCTAGCGAAACTACGCTAGGCCAGGGGTCCCGAGTGTAAAATGGCTTCACGCGGGCAAGACCAAGTAAGGACAGCTCTACGCGAGCAGGGCTGCACGCGAGCGAGGCTCTACGTGAGCGAGAGAAGTCTACACGAGCAAGCTGTACGCGAGCGAGGTTCTACGCGAGCAAGCTGCACGCGAGCGAGGCTCTACGTGAACGAGAACTCTACGCGAGTGAAATGGCATGCGAGCGAGACTCTATGCGAGCGAGAATAGCCCCTGCGTAAAGTTCAGATGAACTCCGCGTAGAATAGATTACGCTGGCACGTAAACACGTGTGCGTAAAGGTAAAACACTATACGGGCATGTAAAATATGGGCGTAAAGGGGATACACTATACGGGCACATAAAACGTGTGCGTAAAAGCTTTGTCTTCTCCCCAAGGCCGAGACAAGCAGCCATGGGACACAAGAACTCAAGAAACCCCATTTCGGCCAAGACTTGATCCAACCATTCAAAGGCCAAACTTGCGTAAAATCGAGATTCCTACTACATGGAACTCTCAATCTCCGGAAACATCCAAGTTCAGTAGGTCAAAACCCAAGAAATCCGAAATGCAACAAACTTAGATCTACGAGAAATATACTATAGAAATTAAAACTGCTAAGTACTAAAGTGTCTTAGAATCTTGTGAGGAAGATAATGGAACAACAAAAATGGAGTTCCTCCATGAAGCAAGTTGCACTTGCTAAGCCTCTCTCTAGGTAGGTGGAGAGAGAGTTATCAGGAAGAAGGTGTTAATGAGAAAGTAAATGAGGAGAGAGAAGGGTTGTTGGGTTAATAAATGATGGATGGAAGGATTGGGAGGAATCTTTCCTCACTGATTGAGGAGAGACGGGCTGACACCGGTAGCCCTTACCGGCTTAACCGGTTAGTACCGACCCTTAAGTCCCTATATATAGATGGGATTGTACGTGATTAAGGGCAACAGAGTTTGAGAGTGTTTTGTAATAAGTGTGTTCTGAGTGTTTCTGCTTTTGTTCATTTCTTTCCGCTTTCTTTCCGCTTGTGTACAAGAATCTGGTATCAGAGCCAAATAAATAAAGATCTACTGGTTCTTAGTAAGTTATCTCTCCTTTTTGTTATTTTTTTTAATTATGTGTGAGTAAATACCTGTGTTCTTGAGTATTGTGCAATAATAGTCTCTTAGTGATTCTAACAAAAATAAAGCTAAGATGTGTGTGTAGCTCTTACGCTTGGTGTAGGAAACGAACCAAAGCTGTGCTCTTGTTCCGTGAAGCGGTAGTTCAGGCTTGTGGTCGTATGTTCGAGGCCAAACCCTGCCAGAAAACCATGGTAGTACTTGGACGCCGTCCATGTACATAGGGGAGCTATGACTAGCCGCGGAATTAAGGGTCAAAACGAGTAATCACAGGGATCTCAGAATATTTTTGTTAAAATTTACTAGAGCCTATTATAGCTCATATACTCAAGAACATACTCCTCACCCATGGGAGACGGTATTGAGGCTAAGGCCGAATCACGGGTAGCAGCGAGTGACCATCGCTGTCCGTACAGTTTGATCGGATACAATCATCTGATTCATCTTCCTTCTACGGAAAACCCTGAAAATGGGATTTACAACTTCATAGTAGACACTATGGTTACTATGAATAGTAATATGCATGAAAGCATGCGTAGTATCCAAAGGGATGTTACTGCGATTGGAAAAGAACTTTTCCAAGCCAGAAATGACATAAAAAGTCTAGGAAGTGAAGTTTTCTTAACTAGGAATCACCTAAAGAGTTTAGGTAAAATTCCTATGGAAGATACAGCCTCTAGCAGGCCAACTATCTTACCCCCTAATTCAACGATTATTGCTAGAAGCCGTTGGGCCAATAGCATAAACATGTTAAAACTTTCTTCTAAGGAAACTAATATTATTCCTCCAGAAGAAATTGATGAAAACATTTACAAACACTTCTTAAGATTACAACAACAAGAGTTGTCGGGTGATACCGATAGTCAAAAAATATATGAATATTATGATCAACATGCTAAGGCTATTGACTTCTTCAAATGGAAGTATGCTGAGAGTTCAGATTCTGACCTCTCGGATAACGAAGTAGAACCTCTCTACGTTCGTACCAATGAAGAAGGTCAAGGTAGTTCCGACACTATGGGAATAATTGTCGAAGCAGAACCACTTACGAATATAGGGACTTTACCACCCAGTCCTGAAGTGCTTATGAGAGATCCTAATGTTGTATTAGGAGCAACCACTCCATATACTTCAAAATTCCGTGAAGAAAGACGAAAAGATTGGAATAAATTCCATACTTCCCAGCAGGCTTATCAACATGATAAAAGATATTTATCTGATGGATTAATTCTAAATCTTGAAAATATACCACACAAACAAATTGGAGAATATCTCTCTAATTGGTTACAAAAAATGCAAGGAATGGTATATTTCCTTCCTGCAGATATTAGTACTGAAGGATTTATTCACTATGCCACTAGTCATTGGCAAGGTGATTGCATTGCTTGGTTACGTAACTTTGAAATGTTAAATCCTCAGAAAATTGAGACTCTTAAAGCTAATCCGGATAAATTCTTCGCACTTAATGAGCTAATAAAACAGCTCTTGGCCGACTTCACAGGTGAAGTCTCTCAAGCAACAAAAAATTACAGTAAGATACTCCACAAAATGATTTTGTGTGACATCTGTATGCTTGAGGAATTTGTGTCCAAATATATTGGACTAATTTTCCATCTAAATAATAATAGTGAAAAGGAGTTCTGGATGGAGGGATTTTTTACTAAAATTCCTTATCCTTGGAACAATATTATTAAAGCTAAATATGATGAACTACGAGGTGGTTTAAATGGTCTACATACAACAGGTATGCTGAAAAAAGCATGTATGAGAACCATGGAAGAGACTTGTGAGCAAGCCAAGGCTGCTTCACAAATGAACAAATTTATTAAAAACTCAGTACTTGGTTACAGATGCTGTAACAAGTATGAGGAAGATGTTAACTACCAATTTGGTTGTCCTCCTATTTGGCACAAACCAAAATGGAAAAAGACATGGAAAAAGGGTAAAACCCTTAGTAGGAAAAAATGGAAAATTACTAGGAAAAAATGGAAACCTAACTTCAAAAAGAAGTTTAAGACAGAAAAGAATTTTCGAAAAAGGAAGTTTATCAAACGTAAAAAATTTAAGAAGGGTTGCAAATGTTTCAAATGCAACAAAGAGGGACAATTCGCTAATGAATGTCCTGAGAATATAAACAGCGTGATCATAACAGATCTTGATGAATTTGGTATTCATATTGGGACCATTGATGAAGTTAGCAGTAATAATTCTGCTTCATCTATATACGAGATTGAGTCTATAGATGAATCTTCTGGAGAAGATTATTCTTCCGAAGTTGAGAATCTAAGTAATGCTATAGAGCATCTCAAGATTAATATGAATACAATAAATAAAACTTATAATCAGATACGCATCACTCTATTAGACGATAAAGCTATCCTCCCTGTTAAAGAAGGGATTTCTGCTGGATTTACTTTATACTCTAAAGAGGATGTCTGTATTAAACGATACAGAAGTGCCGAGATACGTCTTGGTTTACGCATCTTTATACCTCTTGGATATTATGGTATTATCCATAGTGTTCCTTTACATACAAATAAAGGTATACTTTTGACACAAGGTTTTATTGAACCAGTATCGAGACATATGTATGTATTACCGTAAAAAATATAGTATATGAGGGTGATTATATCATTCACCGAGGTGACCCTATCGGGTTATTAGTAATACATAAATATGAGGATCTACCTATGGTGGAAGATATTCTTCCTTCCAATGCAGTTCCTCAACCAGGTTCTAGTTCTGGTATTAGTTCCGACCGGAGAGACCCTGATGAACACTACTATGAGTTTAGAATCTATATGAATAAGCTAATTTAGAAGAAACTTCGAATTCAAGCCTACAACAAAGTGAAGGTGAACAATTCGAAATTACTGATGAAGATTTGGAAAAGCTTAAAGAAGCTATTCCTCATTCTGATAAAAAGGAAGTATATAAACCTATATCCTTCCAACCTCGATTTTTAAATAAACACACCTATGTGTTCGAAACGAATGCAAGGGAATATCGAGTTGCGTGGCGGAGAAGATTTTTCGTCCATCTGTCTACTTGATAAAAAGAAAATAGAAAAAATTAGAAAGAAGTACCCAAAGATGAGATATCTACATATCGGGTTAATTCAGTTAAAAATAACTGGTCTATTTAGAACTGGAATTGATACTCCCATACTTGTGGTTTGTATGGATGAACGTATCATTAATAGCCCTCTTAATAGTATTATTGGAGGAGCTAAATCAAATTTAGTAAATAGACTATTTGGGATAAATATACATCCTGATTTCTCTATAAGTCTTGATGATGAGAATATAGAGAAAACATGTACTTTATCTATAAACCTTCAAGGCATAGAGCTTATGCCGGGATCTAAGGTTTTAGGTATTCAATGGGAACATTGTATGACTTTAAACGATACTCCTACGTTTAAATCCATCACACCTAAACATCTAGTTAAACTCTTCGAGGTTGGTATGGGTAAAACTATACAACCCAGATTAGTTAAATTAGAATATTTAAGGCTTGACAATGAAATGCAAATATTTGTCAAATCCTTAAAACCTAAACTTGAAGTACCTACTGAGAACTTTATTGCTTCGGGCAATACTATCTCTACTGTATTAAGTGGACAAAGACCCCAGTCACATGATAATGAGGCTTCATCCTCTAATTCAGTTAGGATTTCACGATCTAATTCTATGGGACATCTTGATACAGGAAGAATATCTATTTCTCCTGAAATCTCTGCCCATAGAAGTAGTATCAGTGATCCACCTATGGAGGGAAGAACTAGTCTTATGATCAATGATAAATCCAGAAGAGATAATCTTATGCTCAGTTCAGCATTACCCCCTATTAGGGAAAATACTTCTGATCTTTCTTAATGAAGAAAAAAGAACCTACTCAAAGAACATTACGGTTTCACAAATCTATTAGTTACAATCCGGTTCAGATCTCTGAAGCCTACAAAATGTTATGCTTGGTAAAACAAGTTAAGACTATTATTAAAATGGAAGCCTCCATATCAAATTACAAGACCATTGTAATGCAAAGTTTGGAGCAAACAAAAAGAAAATTAAGGGAGCATATTTATGCTTATAAGAATCATTCTAACACGATTCATCTTGAATCAAATAAACGCAAGAAGAAGGTGACTTTCGCCCGAATCCCTCAAATACATGAGATTGAGGATTCTGATTCTGATCCCGAGCCTTCTCGTGATCAAATCCCTATTTCTGAAACTGATCATATTGATCTTGACATTATGAGTACGGCAATTGAGCAAACTGGTTTTGAATTTGAACAAATTAACCAACTTGACGATGATGATTGGCTTAAATGTGATGAGGGTTCCTCAATTCTATCTGATAATACCCTTGAATGGGAAAAATTACTTAATCTGGACAATGCTCAAGACAACCCTTGATCTTAAAACATATCCACAGGGACATATTTACATACCTTTAACTATTTGCACCCCTGGATATAAAGAACTAACTATTCATGCACTCCTTGACACAGGAGCCGAAGTAAGTTTATTACAAGAAATGTTTATACCCGAACATTTACGATACAAGCTCGACAAACCCTGTCGACTAAATGATTTTATGGGTCGCCAGATATCTGTTGAATTTGGGGCACTAATTGATGTCCAAATTCCTGATATTCATGGTAATTTTAAGACATATCAGTACACTTTTCGACTACTACCAAAAGATTTCGATAATGATTGTTTATTAGGAATGGATAATCTGCGTAATTACCCTCCCTTTAATCGTCATTATTTTGACATTGATGGACGCTCCATACCTCGCGTGCCATTTAATGTTTCACTTGCTACAAAAATTCCACCCGCAGCACAGCGTGGTGAGATAGATGATAAAATATGCACATACAATATTCGACTGATAATAATTTCCTAGAAAGTTATTCATGGTATGTTAGAACCATTATATTCTGATAATCCATTAAAATGGTTTTATAAGGCACCACGATATTGTAAGATTGAGCTTTTAGATGCACATAAAGAATCGAAAGTTCGTGTTAATAGCATTATGGTTTCTCCCACTGACAGGGAGGAATTCGCTAAGCAGATTGACGAACTACTTCGATTAAAACTAATACAAAAAAGCCATAGTACTCATTCATCTCCATGCATTCTTAGTCAGAAATCACGCTGAGATAAAAAGAGGAAAGGCTAGGATGGTTATTAATTATCGTAAGCTTAACAGCTATACAAAGTTTGATGGTTATTTTATCCCCTCTGCTGAAAATCTTATTAGACAGATACAGGGAGCTAAGTTTTATAGTAAGTTTGATGCCAAGTCTGGTTTTTGGCAACTAAAGCTAGCTGATAAAACTTCCATTGAGCTAACTGCATTCAGTTGTCCTCAGGGACATTTCGAATGGCTTGTTATGCCGTTTGGATTAAAGAACGCTCCACAAATATTCCAGAAATGGATGAATTCAATTTTTGGACACCTAGATTTTGTTGTTGTTTATATTGATGATATTCTTGTGTTCTCCAAAACTGCGGAAGATCATAAAGATCATTTATTACAAGTGACTAGGTTATTACTTGATAATGGAATTATACTTAGCCCTAAGAAAATCGAACTGTTCAGAACAGAGATTGATTTCTTGGGAAAAGTAATAAAAAATGGACAAATTGAGTTACAGCAACATATCTATGCTAAGATAAAAGATTTTCCTGAAGACTTCAAAATGTTGAAGGAACTTCAGAGTTTTCTTGGATTGCTTAACTACGGTAGAAAGTTTATTCCTCACCTTTCTGCTAGAGTTGAAAAATTACAAGATAAGCTAGCAGCTGAACAAGCCAAGTATAAAACTGAGACTGGTGAACAACCTAGGAAATGGGATACTAGTAGAATATCAATTACACTTTCATTAAGTGAAAAAGAAGAAATTGCTAAAATTAAGGAACTGGTAAAAGACCAGAAAATCCTTTATTTTCCTTTGAATGAAGATAAACTTGTTATGCAAACTGATGCTTCTGATTACTTTTGGACAGGAGTATTAATTGCAAAAAATAAAGAAATTATTGCGTATACCTCTGGAAAATTCACTAAAACCCAGATTAAGTACGCGACTTATGACTAAGGAATTACTTGCTGTCAAATTAGCAATAAAGAGTTTGCGCATTTATCTACTTTACAGAAATTTTATTATTGAAACTGACAATAAATCTGTGGCTCAGTTTCTTAAAAAGAAAACTATTAATAATCCAGAAGAAAATCTTCGTAGGATTAGAATTGCTCTTTATTTAGAGATTTTTAATTATGAAGTTAATTATATTCCCGGATATACTAACTTTCTTGCTGATACTCTTACCAGGCCTTCGTGATGCTATGGATCCGGAGGACTACCGGAAAATGAAGTCCATTCACGAGGAGATGAAGAGGCAGGATGCCTTCACTCCTGTTATCGGCCAGAAAAAGGCCAAAGCTGGTGCCGCACAGGCATCTTCGTCATCTGCTGGAACGCCCAAGGCGAATAGCCCAGGTTCTAGTCGTGGCAGGCCAGGCGAACAGCCCTATGGCCGTATCAGCTCCTCAGGGCACACAGGCCCAAGTTCAGGCCACACAGGCCTCTCAAGCCGTACAGGCTCAGCAGGGCACACAGGCCCAACAACTTCTGAAAGGTGGACCCAAGCGGCTCGTACCTTTCCAGCAAAACAAGACCTTCGCCAGCACTGTGGTAAAAACTGGTACAACCAAGAACTTGAAAGAAATGACAAGGATGCTTGGGATAAGTTCAATGGCTGCTATCGAGCCATTCAGTCTAACGACACTAAGGGAGCCAATTTTTGGTTATCCCAGATTGAAAAACAGTTCCTTGCTGTTCGAGAGAAGTCTGAGCAGCTAAATTCAAAATTGTTTGATGTCAGGCAGCAGGCTCTTACGATGATGGCCTCTAGCGCTACTTCAAGGTCTCCTGCACTTGACGCCATGGAGAGGGATCTTTTTTGTGGACCTTCTTCAGAGCACAAAGAACTCAGTAAAATTCTCGAGCAGATTCATAGCCATGATCTGGTCAATCTTCGTATACCAGACTTGCTAAAACTCTGCACCTCCCTGAACATTGATGACGAACGAACCCAAAGCATGGATGCTGAGGGCATGGCTCAGGGAATGATAACTAGATACAAGCAGGGGCTGATTGATGAAGCCCGCCTCTTACAATACTTCAGACGCCTAGATGATTCCAACATCACTAAGTACTTTGAAGGATTAGAGGTCATATATTCAAGTTACGGAAACATTCACCTGGTTTCTTGTTTCCAGGAGATTGTAAATTTATCCGTACAAATTAAAAAGGGTTTCGTCCATGAAATGTTCATCTGCTCCTTGGACGAAAATATCTATAAACAGTTTATCCCAGAAATTTGCTGGGAAGGAGCGAAAGCTTGTGCTTCCAGGTTCCAGAACATGTTCAGGTTCAGAATCTGGAGTATTTGGGAGGAGAAGCGCTACATCAAATGCTTCCCCTCATATCAGATTTGGGAGCTCCATCGCCTTGACGGAGATCCAGGACTTCAGTTCTCTACCTTCAAGAAGGGCAACTTCCATGAAGGGAAGGAGAGATATGGCGCTGCTAAGGAGTTCTTTGCTGAAGCCCGAAAACTTTCCGGAGGACAGGCGGTCCTCTCCTGCAGCAGCACCATCATTTTGGCGGACTACATTACCGTGAAGCCCGTCAACGAAGAAGATAATGAGATCCTGCTCTTGGATTTTTTCGACAACATGTGCCTTGGTCCTGCAGGTGTTCAGGCTAAAGGAGACGACAGCGCGGAGGATGCGATTCTCGCTGAGGCTACAATCGCGTCTCAACTGATGCAGCTGTGAAGCTTGGTGGGCAACTCCTCTGTTTTATGGATACTGACGAATCAGTTGGTTCTTGCCCTGGGCCGGTTGACTTACCAGACGATTCAGTCTGCGGATCAGTTCCTTCAGAGTTTTTTTCTGACACTGATTATGCAGATATTGACTATGCTGAGGCACCATTGATACCTACTGAAGAACAGTTACAGAGAATGCCTGTTGATGATGATTCGCCATCTTATCTCTATGACTGGGACGGATGGTGGGACGAAATTCAGGCTGACCCTCAACCTATCTGGGTCTATGAGGCGGAGGTAATTACTCCTGAATACATCCCTACTGACGAGGACAATGACTCACCTCCCACTAGTAGCAGTTCTGATGACTCACCACCAGCTGGGGGACAGGTGGAAGATTCGTTTCAATCCAAAACGAATAAAGCATTGACAAGACGGCATACCATCTAAAGTTGATGGTGACTGCGCACTAATTGCGAATGTGACATCTCATCGAAAGTTGATGTGACATCTCACCAGCCAATTCGGATGAGAAGGAAGGATGGGGAGGAATCTTTCCTCACTGATTGAGGAGAGACTGGCAGACACCGGTAGCCCTTACTGGCTTAACCGGTTAGTACCGACCCTTACTTCCCTATATATAGATGGGATTGTGTGTGATTAAGGGCAACGGAGTTTGAGAGTGTTTTGTAATAAGTGTAATAAGTGTGTTCTGAGTGTTTCTGCTTTGGTTCCATTCTTTCCGCTTTTCGCTTTGGTTAGTACCGACCCTTAAGTCCCTATATATAGATGGGATTGTGCGTGATTAAGGGCAACGGAGTTTGAGAGTGTTTTGTAATAAGTGTGTTCTGAGTGTTTCTGCTTTTGTTCATTTCTTTCCGCTTTCTTTCCGCTTGTGTACAAGAATCTGGTATCAGAGCCAAATAAATAAAGATCTACTGGTTCTTAGTAAGTTATCTCTCATTTTTGTTATTTTCTTTTAATTATGTGTGAGTAAATACCTGTGTTCTTGAGTATTGTGCAATAATAGTCTCTTAGTGATTCTAACAAGAATAAAGCTAAGATGTGTGTGTAGCTCTTACGCTTGGTGTAGGAAACGAACCAAAGCTGTGCTCTTGTTCCGTGAAGCGGTAGTTCAGGCTTGTGGTCGTATGTTCGAGGCCAAACCCTGCCAGAAAACCACGGTAGTACTTGGACGCCGTCCATGTACGTAGGGGAGCTATGACTAGCCGCGGAATTAAGGGTCAAAACGAGTAATCACAGGGATCTCAGAATATTTTTGTTAAAATATACTAGAGCCTATTATAGCTCATATACTCAAGAACATACTCCTCACCCATGGGAGACGGTATTGAGGCTAAGGCCGAATCACGGGTAGCAGCGAGTGACCATCGCTGTCCGTACAGTTTGATCGGATACGATCATCTGATTCATCTTCCTTCTACGGAAAACCCTGAAAATGGGATTTACAACTTCATAGTAGATACTATGGTTACTATGAATAGTAATATGCATGAAAGCATGCGTAGTATCCAAAGGGATGTTACTGCGATTGGAAAAGAACTTTTCCAAGCCAGAAATGACATAAAAAGTCTAGGAAGTGAGGTTTTCCTAATTAGGAATCACCTAAAGAGTTTAGGTAAAGTTCCTATGGAAGATACAGCCTCTAGCAGGCCAACTATCTTACCCCCTAATACAACGATTATTGCTAGAAGCCGTTGGGCCAATAGCATAAACATGTTAAAACTTTCTTCTAAGGAAACTAATACTATTCCTCCAGAAGAAATTGATGAAAACTTTTACAAACACTTCTTAAGGTTACAACAACAGGAGTTGTCGGGTGATATCGATAGTCAAGAAATATATGAATATTATGATCAACATGCTAAGGCTATTGACTTCTTCAAATGGAAGTATGCTGAGAGTTCAGATTCTGACCTCTCGGATAACGAAGTAGAACCTCTCTACGTTCGTACCAATGAAGAAGGTCAAGGTAGTTCCGACACTATGGGAATGATTGTCGAAGCAGAACCACTTACGAATATAGGGACTTTACCACCCAGTCCTGAAGTGCTTATGAGAGATCCTAATGTGGTTTTAGGAGCAACCTCTCCATATACTTCAAAATTTCGTGAAGAAAGAAGAAAAGATTGGAATAAATTCCATACTTCTCAACATGCTTATCAACATGATAAAAGATATTTATCTGATGGATTAATTCTAAATCTTGAAAATATACCACACAAACAAATTGGAGAATATCTCTCTAATTGGTTACAAAAAATGCAAGGAATGGCATATTTCCTTCCTGCGGATATTAGTACTGAAGGATTTATTCACTATGCCACTAGTCATTGGCAAGGTGATTGCATTGCTTGGTTACGTAACTTTGAAATGTTAAATCCTCAGAAAATTGAGACTCTTAAAGCTAATCCGGATAAATTCTTCGCACTTAACGAGCTAATAAAACAGCTCTTGGCCGACTTCACAGGTGAAGTCTCTCAAGCAACAAAAAATTACAGTAAGATACTCCACAAAATGATTTTGTGTGACATCTGTATGCTTGAGGAATTTGTGTCCAAATATATTGGACTGATTTTCCATCTAAATAATAATAGTGAAAAGGAGTTCTGGATGGAGGGATTTTTTACTAAAATTCCTTATCCTTGGAACAATATTATTAAAGCTAAATATGATGAACTACGAGGTGGTTTAAACGGTCTACATACAACGGTATGCTGAAAAAAGCATGTATGAGAACCATGGAAGAGACTTGTGAGCAAGCCAAGGCAGCTTCACAAATGAACAAATTTATTAAAAACTCAGTACTTGGTTACAGATGTTGTAACAAGTATGAGGAAGATGTTAACTACCAATTTGGTTGTCCTCCTATTTGGCACAAACCAAAATGGAAGAAGACATGGAAAAAGGGTAAAACCCTTAGTAAGAAAAAATGGAAAATTACTAGGAAAAAATGGAAACCTAACTTCAAAAAGAAGTTTAAAACAGAAAAGAATTTTCGAAAAAGGAAATTTATCAAACGTAAAAAATTTAAGAAGGGTTGCAAATGTTTCAAATGCAACAAGGAGGGACACTTCGCTAATGAATGTCCTGAGAATATAAAAAGCGTGATCATAACAGATCTTGATGAATTTGGTATTCATATTGGGACCATTGATGAAGTTAGCAGTAATACTTCTGCTTCATCTATATACGAGATTGAGTCTTAGATGAATCCTCTGGAGAAGATTATTCTTCCGAAGTTGAGAATCTAAGTAATGCTATAGAGCATCTCAAGATTAATATGAATACAATAAATAAAACTTATAATCAGATACGCATCACTCTATTAGACGATAAAGCTATCCTCCCTGTTAAAGAAGGGATTTCTGCTGGATATACTTTATACTCTAAAGAGGATGTCTGTATTAAACGATACAGAAGTGCCGAGATACGTCTTGGTTTACGCATCTTTATACCCCTTGGTTATTATGGTATTATCCATAGTGTTCCTTTACATACAAATAAAGGCATACTTTTGACACAAGGTTTTATTGAACCAGTGTCGAGACATAATGTATGTATTACCGTAAAAAATACAGTATATGAGGGTGATTATATTATTCACCGAGGTGACCCTATTGGGTTATTAGTAATACATAAATATGAGGATCTACCTATGGTGGAAGATATTCTTCCTTCCAAAGCGGTTCCTCAACCAGGTTCTAGTTCTGGTATTAGTTCCGACCGGAGAGACCCTGAAGAACACTACTATGAGTTTAGAATCTATATGAATAAACTAATTTCAGAAGAAACTTCGAATTCAAGCCTACAACAAAGTGAAGGTGAACAATTCGACATTACTGATGAAGATTTGGAAAAGCTTAAAGAAGCTATTCCTCATTCTGATAAAAAGGAAGTATATAAACCTATATCCTTCCAATCTCGATTTTTAAATAAACACACCTATGTGTTCGAAAGAATGCAAGGAAATATCGAGTTGCGTGGTGGAGAAGATTTTTCTTCCATCTGTCTACTTGATAAAAAGAAAATAGAAAAAATTAGAAAGAAATACCCAAAGATGAGGTATCTACATATCGGGTTAATTCAGTTAAAAATAACTGGTCTATTTAGAACTGGAATTGATACTCCCATACTTGTGGTTTGTATGGATGAACGTATCATTAATAGCCCTCTTAACAGTATTATTGGGGGAGCTAAATCAAATTTAGTAAATAGACTATTTGGGATAAATATACATCCTGATTTCTCTATAAGTCTTGATGATGAGAATATAGAGAAAACATGTACTTTATCTATTAACCTTCAAGGCATAGAGCTTATGCCGGGATCCAAGGTTTTAGGTATTCAATGGGAACATTGTATGGCTTTAAACGATACTCCTACGTTTAAATCCATCACACCTAAACATCTAGTTAAACTCTTCGAGGTTGGTATGGGTAAAACTATACAACCCAGATTAGTTAAATTAGAACATTTAAGGCTTGACAATGAAATGCAAATATTTGTCAAATCCTTAAAACCTAAACTGGAAGTACCTACTGAGTACTTTATTGCTTCTGGCAATACTATCTCTACTGTATTAAGTGGACGAAGACCCCAGTCACATGATGATGAGGCTTCATCCTCTAATTCGGTAAGGATTTCGCGATCTAATTCCATGGGCCATCTTGATACAGGAAGAATATCTATTTCTCCTGAAATCTCTGCCCATAGAAGTAGTATCAGTGATCCACCTATGGAGGGAAGAACTAGTCTTATGATCAATGATAAATCCAGAAGAGATAATCTTATGCTAAGTTCAGCGTTACCCCCTATTAGGGAAAATACTTCTGATCTTTCTTAATGAAGAAAAAAGAACCAACTTAATACCCTTGAATGGGAAAAATTACTTAATTTAGACAATGCTCAAGACAACCCTTGATCTTAAAACATATCCACAGGGACATATTTACATACCTTTAACTATTTGCACCCCTGGATATAAAGAACTAACTATTCATGCACTCCTTGACATAGGAGCCGAAGTAAGTTTATTATAAGAAATGTTTATACCCGAACATTTACGATACAAGCTAGACAAACCTTGTAGACTAAATGATTTTATGGGTCGCCAGATATCTGTTGAGTTTGGGGCACTTATTGATGTCCAAATTCCTGATATTCATGGTAATTTTAAGACATATCAGTACACTTTTCGACTATTACCGAAAGATTTCGATAATGATTGTTTATTAGGAATGGATAATCTGCATAATTATCCTCCCTTTAATCGTCATTATTTTGACATTGATGGACGCTCCATACCTCGCGTGCCATTTAATGTTTCACTTGCTACAAAATTTCCACCCGCAGCACAGCGTGGTGAGATAGATGATAAAATATGCACATACAATATTCCGACTGATAATAATTTCCAGAAAGTTATTCATGGCATGTTAGAACCATTATATTCTGATAATCCATTAAAATGGTTTGATAAGGCACCACGATATTGTAAGATTGAGCTTTTAGATGCACATAAAGAATCGAAAGTTCGTGTTAATAGCATTATGGTTTCTCCCACTGACAGGGAGGAATTCGCTAAGCAGATTGACGAACTACTTCGATTAAAACTAATACAAAAAAGCCATAGTACTCATTCATCTCCAGCATTCTTAGTTAGAAATCACGCTGAGATAAAAAGAGGAAAGGCTAGGATGGTTATTAATTATCGTAAGCTTAACAGCTATACAAAGTTTGATGGTTATTTTATCCCCTCTGCTGAAAATCTTATTAGGCAGATACAGGGAGCTAAGTTTTATAGTAAGTTTGATGCCAAGTCTGGTTTTTGGCAACTAAAGCTAGCTGATAAAACTTCCATTGAGCTAACTGCATTCAGTTGTCCTCAGGGACATTTCGAATGGCTTGTTATGCCGTTTGGATTAAAAAACGCTCCACAAATATTCCAGAAATGGATGAATTCAATTTTTGGACACCTAGATTTTGTTGTTGTTTATATTGATGATATTCTTGTGTTCTCCAAAACTGCGGAAGATCATAAAGATCATTTATTACAAGTGACCAGGTTATTACTTGATAATGGAATTATACTTAGCCCTAAGAAAATCGAACTGTTCAGAACAGAAATTGATTTCTTGGGAAAAGTAATAAAAAATGGACAAATTGAGTTACAGCAACATATCTATGCTAAGATAAAAGATTTTCCTGAAGACTTCAAAACGTTGAAGGAACTTCAGAGTTTTCTTGGATTGCTTAACTACGGTAGAAAGTTTATTCCTCACCTTTCTGCTAGAGTTGAAAAATTACAAGATAAGCTAGCAGCTGAACAAGCCAAGTATAAAACTGAGACTGGTGAACAACCTAGGAAATGGGATACTAGTAGAATATCAATTACACTTTCATTAAGTGAAAAAGAAGAAATTGCTAAAATTAAGGAACTGGTAAAAGACCAGAAAATCCTTTATTTTCCTTTGAATGAAGATAAACTTGTTATGCAAACTGATGCTTCTGATTACTTTTGGGCAGGAGTATTAATTGCAAAAAATAAAGAAATTGTTGCGTATACCTCTGGAAAATTCACTAAAACCCAGATTAAGTACGCGACTTATGACAAGGAGTTACTTGCTGTCAAATTAGCAATAAAGAGTTTGCGCATTTATCTACTTTACAGAAATTTTATTATTGAAACTGACAATAAATCTGTGGCTCAGTTTCTTAAAAAGAAAACTATTAATAATCCAGAAGAAAATCTTCGAAGGATTCGAATTGCTCTTTATTTAGAGATTTTTAATTATGAAGTTAATTATATTCCCGGATATACTAACTTTCTTGCTGATACTCTTACCAGGCCTTCGTGATGCTATGGATCCGGAGGACTACCGGAAAATGAAGTCCATTCACGAGGAGATGAAGAGGCAGGATGCCTTCACTCCTGTTACCGGCCAGAAAAAGGCCAAAGCTGGTGCCGCACAGGCATCTTCGTCATCTGCTGGAACGCCCAAGGCAAATAGCCCAGTTCCAGTCGTGGTAGGCCAGGCGAACAGCCCTATGGCCGTATCAGCACCTCAGGGCACACAGGCCCAAGTTCAGGCCACACAGGCCTCTCAAGCCGTACAGGCTCAGCAGGGCACACAGGCCCAACAACTTCTGAAAGGTGGACCCAAGCGGCTCGTACCTTTCCAGCAAAACAAGACCTTCGCCAGCACTGTGGTGAAGAACTGGTACAACCAAGAACTTGAAAGAAATGACAAGGATGCTTGGGATAAGTTCAATGGCTGCTATCGAGCCATTCAGTCTAACGACACTAAGGGAGCCAATTTTTGGTTATCCCAGATTGAAAAACAGTTCCTTGCTGTTCGAGAGAAGTCTGAGCAGCTAAATTCAAAATTGTTTGATGTCAGGCAGCAGGCTCTTACGATGATGGCCTCTAGCGCTACTTCAAGGTCTCCTGCACTTGACGCCATGGAGAGGGATCTTTTTTGTGGACCTTCTTCAGAGCACAAAGAACTCAGTAAAATTCTCGAGCAGATTCATAGCCATGATCTGGTCAATCTTCGTATACCAGACTTGCTAAAACTCTGCACCTCCCTGAACATTGATGACGAACGAACCCAAAGCATGGATGCTGAGGGCATGGCTCAGGGAATGATAACTAGATACAAGCAGGGGCTGATTGATGAAGCCCGCCTCTTACAATACTTCAGACGCCTAGATGATTCCAACATCACTAAGTACTTTGAAGGATTAGAGGTCATATATTCAAGTTACGGAAACATTCACCTGGTTTCTTGTTTCCAGGAGATTGTAAATTTATCCGTACAAATTAAAAAGGGTTTCGTCCATGAAATGTTCATCTGCTCCTTGGACGAAAATATCTATAAACAGTTTATCCCAGAAATTTGCTGGGAAGGAGCGAAAGCTTGTGCTTCCAGGTTCCAGAACATGTTCAGGTTCAGAATCTGGAGTATTTGGGAGGAGAAGCGCTACATCAAATGCTTCCCCTCATATCAGATTTGGGAGCTCCATCGCCTTGACGGAGATCCAGGACTTCAGTTCTCTACCTTCAAGAAGGGCAACTTCCATGAAGGGAAGGAGAGATATGGCGCTGCTAAGGAGTTCTTTGCTGAAGCCCGAAAACTTTCGGAGGACAGGCGGTCCTCTCCTGCAGCAGCACCATCATTTTGGCGGACTACATTACCGTGAAGCCCGTCAACGAAGAAGATAATGAGATCCTGCTCTTGGATTTTTTCGACAACATGTGCCTTGGTCCTGCAGGTGTTCAGGCTAAAGGAGACGACAGCGCGGAGGATGCGATTCTCGCTGAGGCTACAATCGCGTCTCAACTGATGCAGCTGTGAAGCTTGGTGGGCAACTCCTCTGTTTTATGGATACTGACGAATCAGTTGGTTCTTGCCCTGGGCCGGTTGACTTACCAGACGATTCAGTCTGCGGATCAGTTCCTTCAGAGTTTTTTTCTGACACTGATTATGCAGATATTGACTATGCTGAGGCACCATTGATACCTACTGAAGAACAGTTACAGAGAATGCCTGTTGATGATGATTCGCCATCTTATCTCTATGACTGGGACGGATGGTGGGACGAAATTCAGGCTGACCCTCAACCTATCTGGGTCTATGAGGCGGAGGTAATTACTCCTGAATACATCCCTACTGACGAGGACAATGACTCACCTCCCACTAGTAGCAGTTCTGATGACTCACCACCAGCTGGGGGACAGGTGGAAGATTCGTTTCAATCCGAAACGAATAAAGCATTGACAAGACGGCATACCATCTAAAGTTGATGGTGACTGCGCACTAATTGCGAATGTGACATCTCACCGAAAGTTGATGTGACATCTCACCAGCCAATTCGGATGAGAAGGAAGGATGGGGAGGAATCTTTCCTCACTGATTGAGGAGAGACTGGCAGACACCGGTAGCCCTTACTGGCTTAACCGGTTAGTACCGACCCTTACTTCCCTATATATAGATGGGATTGTGTGTGATTAAGGGCAACGGAGTTTGAGAGTGTTTTGTAATAAGTGTGTTCTGAGTGTTTCTGCTTTTGTTCATTTCTTTCCGCTTTCTTTCCGCTTGTGTACAAGAATCTGGTATCAGAGCCAAATAAATAAAGATCTACTGGTTCTTAGTAAGTTATCTCTCCTTTTTGTTATTTTCCCCAAGGCCGAGACAAGCAGCCATGGGACTCAAGAACTCAAGAAACCCCATTTCGGCCAAGACTTGATCCAACCATTCAAAGGCCAAACTTGCGTAAAATCGAGATTCCTACTACATGGAACTCTCAATCTCCGGAAACATCCAAGTTCAGTAGGTCAAAACCCAAGAAATCCGAAATACAACAAACTTAGATCTACGAGAAATATACTATAGAAATTAAACTGCTAAGTACTAAAGTGTCTTAGAATCTCGTGAGGAAGATAATGGAACAACAAAAATGGAGTTCCTCCATGAAGCAAGTTGCACTTGCTAAGCCTCTCTCTAGGTAGGTGGAGAGAGAGTTATCAGGAAGAAGGTGTTAATGAGAAAGTGAATGAGGAGAGAGAAGGGTTGTTGGGTTAATAAATGATGGATGGTGGTAGGTAGGGGTTTGCATACTAACCCAAACCATGCCGAACCCAACCGAACCCGATGCATGCCAAAGCCAAAATAAACTACATGAACCATGAAATGCTAATTAACCTAGGCCAATACAAAATCCAAGACTAGCCAGTCAGGATAAGTCAAAATACGGGTCCGAGATACGTATACGTATACCAAAATACGTATAACAAAATCAGATGGTGACAACTCTACCCACCTTAAAAGAATTTCGTCCTAGAAATTTAATCAAGAGGCTAGAGATGTCGAGCAAGTTATACTAATCACAGACAAGTTATACTAAGCAATCAATCAAGCAATCATTCATGCAAGCAAGGAATTAAAGCATAAGGCATAAGAAAGACATTTTACCTTACGAGTCAAGCAAGTCAGGATATCGCGATCGGATATCATCCTCACGCTCCCACGTTGACTCACCCAAAGAGTGATGACCCCAAGCAACACGGACTAACTTGATAGTCTTGTTTTGAGTATCTTCTCTCTTCGGTTCAATATGGATACGGGTCTCTCCTCATGCAAAAGGTTGGCACCAACAACCAATTTCGAATGATCAAGGACATGACTCGAATTCGGGATATACCGTCGTAATTGGGATACATGGAAGACATCATGCACCTCACGTAACGACGGCGGAAGAGCGAGACGATAGAACACATCACCTACTCGCTCTAGAATGTCGAACGGCCCTATATACCTAGGACTAAGCTTTTCCTGTACGCCGAAACGAATGACGCCACGGGTAGGCGAGATCCTAATGAATACATGGTCACCGATAGAAAATTCAAGGGGTCGCCGATGAGAATCGGCCAATGACGCTGGCGATCTTGTGCAAACCGAAGATGATCTCTGACTTGTCGGACCACCTCAATAGTTCGTGTGATCATCTCTGGTCCAAGCATCTGCCTTAGCCTATATCATTGTCACGACCCGTACCCAAATCGTTGGGCCGGGCCGAGTTATGTCCAGCCTACGCTTGAGATAAAGCGAGTAAGCTGTTCTAGAATAACAAGATAAGACTAAATGTGCTAACAGTTCTATAAGTAAATAAGAGTCAAATGCTCCAAACACAAAAGTCGTCTCATATAGTAATAAGTCCAAGCACAAGTCTGAAATGTAAAACTGGATACATGTCCAGTTACAAAATACGTAGTCTAATACATGACTACAATAAATATCCCAAGCAACTACGCAAACTAGATGAGTTTCCCCGAGGTACATCCTCGTAAGATAAAGCCTGGTCCTCGG